>CM033791.1:33613697-33638697 GCA_019656835.1 Rhododendron ovatum
CACTTTTTTATACATTTAGGGGTAAAATAATAAATTCATGTGGATAATGACAAAAAATGAATGTGGATGGTAAAAAAAAGAGTGTGGATATCATTTTTGATTTTCCTAAAAAAATACTACGAAACAACACTTTTTTGTTTTGTCTAAAGACGTTGCATCTTCTACGAACTTTCTTCAACTTCGTTCCACATTATTATACTTTCGTGATTAATCTTATCAAGACAAATTTCTTACCCAAAAAATAATATAAAAATTTAAACAAAATTTCCAAAAAATAAAAATTACTGAAAAAAAAAATTAGACAAAAAAGTAAGAAATAATGGAGCATGATCACATAACAATGTCTCAAAGTCAATGGTCTATATTGGTGGTGAAGGAATTAAGGAAATCGCTCTTGCGTACCCAGATACCGTTACGTGTCAATGTCTTACATGTAGTTTTCCGAATGTAGTGCAAGTATTTTTTCTCTTTCTACTTTGTAATAAAAAAATTTACTTTTACTAGGAGTATTTTTAGCACTTTAAAGGAAACTTCCTTCATTCAATGTAGTTTAGCCGCATGGTGATGATTTAGTAGAGTGTCTCGAATCAAGCTCTATATCTTCATTTTAGAGACTAAATTTTTATATTGGTGGGAGAATTCGTAATTTCTCATCTTTTTTTCAATTTTTTGTACTTTATAAAGAATTTTTGAGAGACCAATCGTCTTTTTTAATGAACCAAAAGCTTCAAATTTCTAAAAAGACGATGAATTCCTTCATAAAATATAAAAAAAATTAAAGAAAATAAGCAATAAATTATAAAAATCTTTCCTCAATAGAGTTTTGGTTTCTATAAGGACCCATTGGATAATGTGAGTCTGGTAGTACAGGATCTTTTCCTGGTGGGTAGTTCAAGCTTCTAAGCCTCCGTTCCGGAAAGAAAAAAAAGTACTTACTCCCTCTGTTCCAATTTATTTGTCTGATTGTCGAAATACGTATCTTTTAAAAATATACTTATATTTTATATTTTATAATGTTTTTATGATTTAGAAGATTTTGTATAATAAAATTAATTGAGACCTATCAAACAAGATCCATATTGCATATTAAAAACATTACGAATTGAAAATTATAGTCAATTCTTTGAGAGGTCAAAAGGTCTCAAAAAATCAAAAATGGGACAAACAAATCGGGACGGAGGGAGTAGTTTTTAAGAAGACAATTTTAAACATAAAGATTATGTGTTTACGTAAATAATTTTTCTATCAATATGAATATTGTTTGATAAATCTTATTGAAATCTTTAATACAATAAAAAATATTTAAAAAATATTTTTTATTTTTATTATTTTTTAATTTAAAAATATAAAATAAATATTTATTTTTTAAAAAGATGTTCTGAACGGGACCTAAAGCCAACAGCTCCCCGCAGGAGTAGTACTAATGAGGTGAATCTGGGAAGTGATTTGACGAGATCCTATCGAATCCTGTGAAGTCTGCTGCTGTGGAGTTATTCGGTGGATCTGATGTCATTTTGCTGTTGGTGCACGGCTCGATGTCTGCCGTTGGGACGTAAGCACCACCCCCCCGGGAGCAATCGTTTCGCAGTTTTTCATCATTGCACGGTTTGCCCCAGTTATGAGGACTGGTTTGGGATCAATGGGAAGCGGGGGCTCTGCTCACGGCACAGCACTCCCTACCCACACCCCCAAAACACCTCCAAACGGTACCGTTTGGGATTAAAAAATATTTTAAGTTTTCAATTTGTAATTCTAAAAAACAGAAACGTGATTATGAGAGTCTTAGAGATAACATTTAATTATGTCTCTTTAAAATAATATGATCAGAATAATAAGATTTTCACACTGGTTCAAACTGATTGAAAATTGGAATAGTAAATTTTTTAACCATATTTTTTAATATATAAACGGCCTAAAAAATTAATTAAGTGCTCTAATTTTTAATTTATTCGAAAATCTTATTATTCTGATTATATTTTCTAAAAAGACATAATTAAGTTTTATCTTTAAGGCTCTAATAATCACGTTTTTGCTCCACAAGATCATAAATAAAGAACAAATACTTAATTATGAGAGTTTTAGAGACAAAAGTTAATTACAATCCTTCAGAATTATATGTTCAGAATAATAAGATCTTCGCACTTGTTCAAACAGATTAAAAAATTGGAGCAATTAATTTTTTAATTTTTTAGACGTTTATATATTAAAAAATATGGTTAAAAAATTTACAAATCCAATTTTCAATCAGTTTTAACCGGTGTGAAGATCTTATTATTCTGATCATATTATTCTAAAGAGGCATAATTAAATTTTATCTCTAAGACTCTGATAATCACGTTTCTGCTCTTTAGGATTACAAATTAAAAACTTAAATTTTTTTTAATTCCAAACGGTACCGTTTGGGGGTGTGGGTAGGGGGTGCTGTGCCTCACGGCACAGCAGAGCCCCCGCTTCCGGATCAAGGCTTTGTTTGGAAAGTGAGGATGTGAGAAAAAGAGGAAAGAAGTATTGATCCAAAAAAAAAATTATTTGAACTTGTTTTTTTAAATTTTTTATTCTCTTTCTCTAGAAATCAAATTATGAAAAAAAAATTAAAATTTTTTATTCCTTTATATTGCTTTCCCTAAGTTCCAAACACATCTTAAAAAAATTCGCAGAACTAATTTCTCTGTGTTTGTATTGTGTGGTTTACATAGAATTGGATATAGTATATACGATCCCACTACTTCACTAGCAAGACGAAGTCAATCAAAAGCAGTATTTTCATGAGATTCCATTTTCAAAGGCCAACCATGTAAGCTTAGTTGATCATCTTAAAGGCCTCTTTAGAAGATATCAAACCTGGTTCGTTTGTTAATTCTCTTTCTACACTTGGCTATATAGCTTAAGCATTCAACTTTTTGCAGTAGAGGAAAATTGAGCATCTCCAATCCATGCTCTAAAACTCCATTTAAGAGTATAGGAGAACTCCAACCCATTCTCTATATCTCTTCTCTTGTTGAGAGGATGAGTTTTGGTCATCTATGGTTAGAGAATGGAGAGGATGTTCCTTTATTTGAAAATTGAGAGGATGAAGATTTTAACCTTCAAATGCAAATAACTTTTAATCCCTAAAATTATGTTTTACAAAATTAATATTATCGAAAAAGTTTGAATATTATCTTTAAAATAAAGATCCATGTTGAATATATTATAAGAAAACAATAAAGATGATAAATACAAATTTTGGAGTAGAGATGAATAATAACACCCTCTAAATTCACTTTTTGAATATAAAACATTATTTTGATACTGTATATGAGAGTATTGAATTGGAAATGCTCATTTATACGAATCACGCAATTAGAAGAAAACAAAAAAGGATCTTATTTCTTAGACCGTGTGCCAAAGATATCTAGTTCTTATTGGAAATGTGTCACATAGAACGTATGTATTGTTGTAGTAGTAGATAATTGTGTGGATTCAATTCATAACTATAGAAAATCCATATGGTACTTTTGTCACAGTGACCTGAACGAAAAAAAACTCATTGAAAATCCAAACCATATGACGGAAAACTCTTTTTGATTTCACTAATTAAAATAAATACTTAATTAAAATTTTATTTTTTTAATTAAATATGATGTATTGTAAGAGAATGGCCTATCTCGTAAAATAAAAAAATAAGTAATTTCTGTAATAAATAAGAACTTTGAGCAAAACGGGACCTAATTGCATGGTCCAAATCGGGATCCAATGCGGGACCGTGGCGCATAATTTTTCATTTGGCATTAACCGTCATTATGACTCTTGCATTTTTTTCTTCCACGCTTGACTTTATACCGAAACATAAATTTCAAAACTTTGAAATTCAAATGTACAGTGTCTGGTCTGAGTGATCTCTGATGTTCCATTATTGGAGTTTGGTCTTGTGCCTGTCGAGCGTCGAAGCAATAACGTTCATTCGTGAGATGCCGTAGCCTGGCCGGCAAAGATTTGCGTACTGATCTGAAGATCTCTATCCTATCCTTAACGGCATCTCCACTCTCCCTTCTTTTCTCTCTCCTCTTTTTGGCTTATAGAAAGGGGGTTTCCTTTTCGCTTCTTTGGTTGAGCAGTCAAGGGTTTGGATTATCTTATGATCAGCTTGATTAAACGATTTCGGCACTGGAAAATTTTGCGACCAGAACTCTTGCGGCCGCCGGCTTGACCGGAAAATTATGTCCTTGATGAGAATCAAACTAGATATTCAAATACATTGATCAGCTTTGTTGGCATTTTGTCGAAAATTGCAATCCGTGTTGCTAGTCATTTTTTGGCTCCTTGCCGGCCCCTAATCAATAATTGTATTTTTTCGTATTGCAGATTTGCCTGAAAATTGCTTTGGTGGGATGTAGATTCATGTTAATTGGATATCTATCAATATGTGATCCGAACACCAAAACCAATCAAAATTGATTTATGCATTTTGGATCGAAAATCCCAACGGAATTTAGATTTGAGTTGTTTTGTGTTTCGATCACATATATTGATAGATACACAATTAGCACAATGTTAAAACACACTTATGTTTTGAAAATTGATTTTGACATTCCTCAAATTAATAATCACCCTCCCTAAGGGGGTGCCAAAATCAAGGTATGCTTTTTGTCGTTATTTACAACACGATCAAAATCGACTATTGAATGGGTTCCAAAAGAGACTAGGAAAAGATTCCCAACAAAATTATCTATAAACTAACGCTATTTTCTGTTAAGATACTTATTTTTTAAACACTTTTCGTTTTACAAAACAAATTATTGTCTCGCAATTCTTATTTTAGTTAATAAAATACACCTTTGATCGTATTCAAATTTACAAGGTTCTTGAACCTAACGTTTTGGCTTGGCATCCATAACCATGTTCAACATCAAGTTTTGCCAGTCAATTTTAACTTTTAACACAGTGTATAGACTCCCTACTTCACTTCACACACTACTTTATTTCACCTTTTGAGTCAAAGCACTTTATCACCTTATTAGCATTTTCCTAGATTTAGCGAGTTGGGTAACAAATTGTATTTTTTATTCATTTCAACATGTGATTAAAAACTCAGAAGGAAGGCCACAAGATGCCAAAAAAACACAGAGGGAATATTTCAGAGGCATTACCATAATTAATCCCAGACATAATCAGAGGCATTACCATAATTAATCTCAAGACATAATCCTCGGTTCCCATTGTGATATGCCAAGATCTGATCACTAGCTTTACATTCACAACAAACAAAACCTACAACCTGAATTAACCTCTATTTCTTTATACAAGACGAGACGATACTCCCACAAAAGGTGACTCGCTTACGTACTACATGACGTGTACAAAACAAACTCCACGTTAAACAGGGATTAATCTCACCTTCAGCATTACTAAAACACACTGTTAGTCAGATCTTAAGCCTTCTAATAACTAATTAAACATTTTCCCGCTTCTTTCTTTCTTTCTTCTTACTATTACGAGCCATGTTCTGTGCACAATATCTGAAGAAACAGAGAGTTTCGTTCAAATGCTGCTTCTTTCCTTCTCATCATCCTCGCTGGAATTTCTAGAACTCCCGGAGATCTCGTCCGACGCTTCGCTCGCAAATCGCGACCGCGACGAGAAATCTGTCAACAAAAATTAAATGAACCAAATTAGTAAAATCCCCAAAATTTACCATGTTTTTCAAAAAATAAAAAATAAAAATTTACCATGTTTTCACGGATTAGGTTCCCACTAAGCTATACGGAGTTCATATTTTCACGAAATTCTAAACAGATCATTCTCTTCACATATATCAACTATTTGGTAATTTTATGTACCTCTGGGGGAGTTATATGATCTCTTGCAATGAAGAATGGCGCCTTGGATGCCATCGTTGTGCAGCACCAGAGAATCATCACTCTTACTCCCCGGCACCGGCGCGACACCACCCGCCGCCGACCGGCTCTTCCCCAATTTACAAGCCACCCGAAGCGACGCCGTCTTACTCCCCTGCTTCCTCTCTCCTTGCTTGCTGCGCGAACGCGCCAAGGCCGGAGACGACGTCGGATCCGCAGCAGCTGAAACCTTGACCTCCTCGCCGCACCTCTTCGTATCCCCGGCGTAAAGAGGCTTGATCAGCTTTAAGTACCTCTGGACCCCGCCCTTTCCGACCCGTTTCGACGAATCCACTTCCGTGGTTTTCTTCTCGAATTTGGTCCTGGAGCTGTTTACCCTGTTGAGCAGCGACCAGATTGGGAACTCCTCGACGTCGCATTTGACGGCGAAACGGCTCTGAGTCAGCGGAGAGGCGTCGGGGGTTGTTGCCGTCTCCGTTTTGTCCAGTTTGGGCTTCTTGAAGAACATGAGGACGCTGAACTTGGGAGGGGATCGGAGGAACGAGATTGGGGACTGAGGCTTGGAGTTCGGGTCGGATTTGCAGAAGCCGTCGTTGGGAGATTCGAGGAAGTCGGAGGCGGAGTCAACGTCGATGTTTTTGGGTGAGTCGTCGCGTGAGTCTTGGCCTGGGAGAGTGAATTCGAGGTCGAAGAAGGAGTCCTCGGAGGAGGAGGACTCGCTGTCCGATTCGACGAGCTGGATGGGGGAGTCGGCGTCGAGGTCGACGGCGGGCGAGGGAGTGTCAGTGGGGTTGAGTCGCCAGAACTTGAGTAGGCTGAAAGCTTCCATGGTTGGGAGAGCCAGTGTGGAGGCGTCAGTAGACGAGACCTTAAGGAATGGGGTGTGGGTTTGGGTTTGCGTTGTTGGTTTGAAACTTGCTAGAGAGAGACGGGGAACAGGTGAGGGTATTAATAAAGGGAGGAGGGCAGAGGAAAATTATTTTTTCTTTTCCCTTTGTTTACTGGGGGGTGGGGTTTTCTTCCAGGTAGCAGATAGTCAAGAGTGAGAGAGTCAGCTTTATTTACAATTGGTGGTTTCAGAGGGAGAGTCCCGATGGTTACTCCAGTTATTTGATGGGTTTGTCTTCAAATAATTGATCAATATTTGATTATTGAATTTAATATGCGAGGAAAATAAGTTTTTATTTTGCAAATTTCGAGAGTCTCGGCGTGGGTGATTTTGCGTTTGATTGAACAAAAGAGAAAATTAATGAATATATCCGAAAATTGATCTGAATACTTTGCGGATTGAAAAAAAAAGAAAAGCGCAAGGGTGGGAGAGTGTTTTGTTTGGTGGGTCATATTCAAATTCATGTGGGGGAGATTTTTTGTTGGTCGATCTGGACTTCCACACGTCACAGTTGAGATAGAGAGAGAAGGGAGGCCAGGATCTCTGGGCCTAGGGTAAGATTTGTAAAAGAGAGTGTACCAATAATATTCCAGAAAGTCTACACACATATAATCTGTGCACAATTATGCACATATTTTATTGTGGGATCCACCACGGATTTCATACAAATCATCCGAGCGGTTCATTAAATGTAAAATATTTTTTTAAGGGTCCCCATAAAAAATTATCTCAATCTGATACCAATAGGTGCTCGATCCAATCATATAACTTTTCATTATCCGAAAATCTGAATAAAAAGTTAGATGGTTGGATGAAGCATCTATAGGTATTGGATTGAGCTTATTTTTTACGGGGACCCTTAAAAAAATATTTTACATTTAATGAACGGCACGGATGATTTATGTGGGACCCGTGGTGGCCCCATAACGAAATCTGTGCACAATCTATGCACAGATTGCTGTGTGCGTAGCATTTTCCATAATATTCTCTAGCTTTTTCTCAGATAAAAGTAGTACTAGTATACGGTCTACAGATGCACAGACTGGTGAATCTGAACCGTTGGGCATTGGCCCTCTCCAAGGCTGTGAGTTCGATCCAGCTTTTTATAGGAGCTTAAAGAAGCTTTGGCTTTACTCTATTATTACTTTTAAAATTTTCTGTTTTATGGTTAGTGTTGTATTTATTTTTATTACTACTACTGTATGAAGGGTCGGTTTCGCTAAGTTAAAATTTGTGGATTACTTTTTGTATTTCATACAGTGTTTTGTAGTCGAGTTGTGTCTTCTAAACAGAGTATAACTTAAAGATGGTGTAGGAGAAATGGAGGGTAGATGTCGAAGGCAGAATGAATATGAAAAAAAAAAGTTATTAGTGCAAAAAAACAATTTTATTTTTGACAATTAGTTAATCACAGATGAAAAATGCGGCGAAAACGAGGTTTTGCTTCTGCAAAAATTACTCCAGACAAACCATTCTTATTGAAAAGTACATTGTCCAACCCCTATAGCTACTTGTCATCAAAAAACCCCAAAGGAAATTCAAAGGGAGAAAATTCAAATACAAAACTAGTAGATCAATTTCAGTGGTAAGTCTGAAATTAAAATGAGAGAGATATTCTAGACAAAAAAAAACTTTGACAAACTCTATTATGGTGTTGTTCTCCTTAGTTTTTTGGGCTTTTTGTTCTAATTTAAAAAAAATTGCGTCTATTAATTTTGTGAATTATTGAATCACGAATCGGGAAAGTAAAAAATTATGATTTTTACCCAAATATCTAAGGAGAATAACACCTAACAATAGTCCTCTTTTCCAATTGAATAAGGAAATTCCCAATTCAGTCTATGCCAAAATTGTTGAGGGAAGGGCAAAAAACTCACATTCTTTGTTTTAGCAAAACTTTTATGAACGTGCAGAGGAAAAATGGTGTTCCTCCATAGACAAAGACTAGTTTTATTTACTTAAACAATTAAATAAAGCAGAGTAAATAGTTCCCTTGCACCCAAAGGGATTTGGTCAAGTAGACTTGAGAAATCTAATACTAGTAAATGTTTGTCCTCCGTGAAATCCGATGTTTGAATTTTACGGAGGCTAAATATTTTAGACATTGGGACCACCAGAGGGGGTCGCTACCTTCATGTTATAAACACTTAGTTGATGTGGGTGCAAAGTGCAAACTTGCCCGAACATAATGTTATAACTGGGACCAAATTGGGAAAATACTGTAGAACTCTGGAATGGTAAACGGTGAAGGGGGTTATTGCCAAGAAAGTTCCAAAAAGAGGAGAAAAAGAAAAGGCAAAAGAGCCAAAAAGAAAAGACTTTGAAACGAGACACGCATATACTATAAGGGGTAGGCCTGTCAATGGACCGGATCCGATCCGGATCCGATCCGAAAAATCGGATCCGGATCCGGATCCGGATCCGATAACATCGATCCGATAATCCGATAATCCGAATCCGATAATTCAATACGGATCCGGATCGGATCCGGATCGGATCGGATTAAATCCGTTATTAATCCGAATCCGAACTTTATTTTTTAAAAAAATTTTAATTTTTTTTTTAAAAATAGTAAAATTTTTATTTTGAAAAAAAAATGTTTAAGAAGTTGTATTTTTATTTTTATTTTTTATTTTTTATTTTTTAAAATTTTTTTCGGAAAATAATTTTTTTTTGAAAAAAAAAATTGTATTTTTTTGAAAAAAATATTTTTTTTTTTGCTAAAATTTTTGAAGTAAAAAAAGTTTCCGGATCGGATTCGGATTTTCGGATCGGATCCGGATTTTTCGGATTCGGATCCGGATTCTCACTATCGGATTTGAGTCTTATCGGATCCGGATCGGATTGTGTCTTAACGGATTCGGATCCGGATCCGGATCCGCCGGATCCGGATCCGGATCCGGCCCATTGACAGGCCTAATAAGGGGCCTTTGTGCAGGGCTGGGCTTTGCCCTTTGCCTTTGCCTTTGCCCAGAGTCTTTTTTCCAAAAATCTGAAACACCAAAGACATGGAGTTGCCCTTCTCTTCTCCTTTGAAGGGCATGAGAGCATTGGTCCATGTGGGCTGCGCGTGTTCTCTTTAAAGAAGGACCTAACCATTTAAAGGGAGGGAGCTGTGTGATACACAACTTTTACAAGGTTTTGACTTTTTTTAAAAAAAATTGCATCTACCATTCTTAAAGAAAGAAAAAGCAAAGCAAGAATGCTGCAACAAGTGGTCCAAATGTGAGCAGTGTAGCTTAGGATGCAAAGGCCATTTTGCATTCCTTTCTCTTTAAACAAGTGTTTTTTTTTTTTGGTAACTTATCTTTAAACAAGTTCTTTCTTCACTCCTTTGTGTTTTTGGTTTGACGGTCAAGGATGTTTGGGCGAACTTATGCACATCTCAACTAATCATCTTCTTAATCCAATCAAAGATAGACCATCTGCGCTGAGATTAAACAATTCACAAAGAATTACTCCCTCCGTTCCTAAATAAATGTTCAATTTCACTTTTCCCAAATTTTCTTAAATTAGTTATATCTTTTAATTTATACTACCATTTTTCATAATTTTCATAATTTTGTATAATAGAACCAATTCAGATCTATCAAACAAGATTCATATTGCATATAAAAAATAATATACTTCGGAAGATATAAATGATTTTTTAAAATGTCCGGAATAGTAACATGGACATTTATTTAGGGACGGGGGAGTACTTTCTTGTGGCATGATTTCAAGAATCGAACCCTTGGTAAATAGAGGTCCCAACTACCTTAGACTAAGTTTTGCTAAGAAAAAATGGTTTTTTTTCTTATTTTGTCCTTATTCAATTTTTTATGTGTTTGGTAATTTTGCGCCTAACTTTTGTAGATTATTGATTTGTTTCATCAAAGCGAATCAAAAAAGTTAAAAATTTTGACTTTTACCCAAATATTTTTGAAAATATCCAAGATAAAACCCAAAAAATCTAGCTAAAATTAGAATAAGGACAAAATAAGAAAAAATCTCAAAAAGCCCTTGACGGAACTTAGACCTTAGTAGTACTAGAGAGGGACCACTAAATTTATATTTTGTCGGCAACATTATACATTAGGCTATGTGACATATCCCTCGCATGCTAACTAAACTTGCACATGAAGAGGAAGATGGATAGAAGGTACCAACTACCAACTCATAATTTTTCCCTTCTCTTGGGTACATGGAAAACAAAATACTAGAAACCTCAAATTTTCTATCTCACGGCACCTTGTGAGACCCACGTTGTTTGCAAAATAAACTGCAAATATTCAACAGTTTTGTGTCTCGTACCGAGCTGGGTGCAATGCACATTGAAAGATTCAGTCACTTGCGCCTTTCCAAATTTCAAATCAAATTTGCTCTTTCTTCTTTTCAAGTGTCTATCTCGTAATTAACTACCATTTATTATTTTATCAACTCAACCATCTCATTATCACTCGTAATGCCTGAATGAAAATGACCATCGATGTGCTAGTATAATATTTTGGGTGTGAAAATGAATATTCAGATAAGCTCGCTGCTTAATTCCTATATCTATCTGGAAGTAATCCTCAATTGATGATCAATTTTCTAATCTGTACGTACGAAATTAACAACAGTGACCCAACAACTCAAACTTCCCAGCCACCACAAACACAAAAAACATAAAAAAAGCTAATCCACTGCTTCCAGCTTTCCAGTAAGATCTTGTGACAAAATCACACTATTCATACCCAACATGATTTCTTGCACTTTTGTTCATGTTCATGGCAAGCAAGACAGAAGGTGGAGGGGGACTTTTTCCTATTCAAGAAAGACCTGGCCTACCACTAAAAAAAAGTCCCATTTCTATTAGGGTAGGTGCCTGAAAAATGTAGGTGACAATTGAACATAGTTTGATTTTGGATTACATGGCATCCATCATATCATGATGGTGTATGAGATTCTGCACCAGAATCATGGTGGTGGCTACAGAATTTTCCACTTTGTTTTATGGTTGGGGAAGTAGGAAATGATCGCTCAGAGGACTTTTAGGAATGGTGGGCTCCTGAGTTTCACATCAGTGGTTCCAATTCTGCAGCTGTTTGTACTGGCTCCTTCAGTTTTTTTTTTCTCGTTTTTTTTTCCTTTCCAATTTTTGCTTTTATTTTATGTTGCTTTGCGGATACTGTGGGGGGTTTTTGGTGTTTGTTGTATTTTGGTTAGGTCACTTTTGAGTTGTGTAATCGTTTTTCAATTTTAATATATTTGCATTTGGTGTTTCCTTGAGAGTTTCATATCAAGCCAATGGCGGGTTAACTGAAGGTTTTACTTGGGTTGGCACTTGACAGTATTATTATTATTATTTTTGGATAAATGCACATCCCTTACAGAAGCCCAAACAAAGAAATAATATAGCCTACGCTGAGGCATCTCTCTGGAGTACAACCGACTATTGGGAAAAACCTTCCCCACAGGACCTCCTCAACAACTAAAATCGAAGGAGTTGAGCTAGGGAAACAGAGAAACAAACTAACGGATGCAAATCAACAACTATACAATCAAACACAGACCTATATAGCAAAAATTCTATATTTGACACTCCCGAATCTCTACCCAAGGCCTTATTCTTTTGACTAGACGTATTACGTGTAAAATGCGGACTACCCTCTAAGTTCTATCATCCTTTTCGTAGGGAGCTTTGGAGTCCATGAGCAGTAATAACAACATCATTTGAATTTGTGAATTGTGATGCTGTGTTATAACAACACAGAAACGTGTTACACATTGTGGCTGTCAATATGAATTATTGGCCCATATTGTGTAACGATGTGGCCCAAGCCCGAGGCCTTGTGGTGAAGCAAAATGAGCTCCAAACCCATAATTCAAGAATTTTTATTGGATTCTGTCCTACAGAAATATAGAGTAAAAAAGTATAGGAACAAACTCCGGATAAAACTGTGTTCAAATCCGTATTATCTCAACATTTTTTGATTAATGATTTCCACAAATTATTTTTTGCGTAGCTTGGACTCAACGAATATAATAAAGGGATATCGTATTAAGACCTTCCTGGTCGTAATATCATTTTACTGACTCCGTTCTTGTAAACTTTTTTCCATATTTTTTAAAAATACTTTTCATAGCTTTTTAAAATAATTTTTAGGATTAATCATTCGTCTCGATGAGTGGAATCTGACAATTATAAAAAATGTGACCCAATATTGAAAAAAGTTCATATAAGACGACACCTTAGACAAAATATATAGCTGTTTGATATTTTTTTTAGTCTTTTTTTTTTTTTTTTTGCTTTTGATCATTTTTTTGTACTTTTTAGACTCCTCTCGTTGAGACAGATAATTTATCAAAAAACTTATATGCAAATCTAACAAAAATTTAAAAAAGACGAACAGAACACACAAAACGAAGAATGAAAAAAGAAAGTTTACAAGAATGAGCCTAATATGAAAACTCCTGAGTTTCATGGATCTTTACTGGTGAGAGTTTGAGTAGATTTCTGGGCCGAGGGGCCTGGGTCCAACTCACAAATAGCCCAGCATGGTGCGTCACGTTCGTTCTTCTTCTTTCAAATAGCCCAAAAGGATATTCGAAAAAATGTTCTCTTTTTCTTCCAATTCAATCACCATGGCTGCGCAGCATATTCTCCGAAATGTTCGATTTCATCTGCACACAATAAACCCAAGGAAAATTTTATTCTCGTCGCACCAGAAAAACTTCTGCTGCTCTGTTTGGAGGAAAATCTCTCTCAATCCGTTTCGGCAAACTCGTTATCTCAACCAATTCCGACGCTACCATGGTTCCACTAGAGAATTCAAACAGAGTGAGTCAACATCTACTATTCGTCTACTCCTACTCGTTTAATATATGACTTCAACGAATACCGGCAACTTTTGCGGTTGTAATTTGCCGTGATTCATCTGCATCTTGCTAAATTTTCTAGTTTTTTGGGAAAATTTTGTCGCGAAACGTTGAGTTCTAAAGGTTCATGTTTCTCTGTGGAAACCGTAGAGGTTTATATTTGTGAGTGGAACTTGTAGGAGTATCGAGTACCTTATTGAATAATGTAGCAAAATAAGGCGTGGTACTAGACGTAGGCATTATGCTCTGACCACATACATCAATTTGTCATGGTTCCCTTGCGTATCTGCTTGATTGTTGTTCGTGTTTGGTGTTTTTGTATCTTAATTTCTTGCCCAACAAAAATCGGATCTATGACAACATTTCTCAACAAAAAACTACTTCAATAAAAACATATATCAGTACTAAAATAGAAATAGATGAACTTGGTTTTTTTTTTTTTTAAATTTTTTTTACCTTTAGTAGCAATAGATGAACTTGTTTTTTTTTTTTTTTTTAAATTTTACCTTTAGTAGCAGTAGTCATTAATAGTTAGATTACAACAGCATGCCGAAAACATAGCTCCATCGACTCAAACCTGATACCTCACCTCCGGGCACATTGTCCCCCCTCCCATGCCGCTTAGCGAAAAAAAAATAAACGTGAATTTGGTGCGGTGAAAACACCAGTAGATAGAATTTGGTTATTTTAGAATTCAGATGGGCTGGAATGATGATTATCTAAGTTGGTACCTAGTAATCATTCTGTTTCAAGTGTTTCATTTTTTTTCCCCGTCTTCTTAATTCAAATGTTTCTCTACTTTGCGTTTTCTGCTGATCTAAAATCGGCCATTTCCCCATCCCAGGAGCAAGCCCAGCCCACAAGCTTTTATTGTCCATAAAATAATTAGGGCTGGTCTCAGGATTAACCCGAAAATACCGGGCCTAAGCACAAGTTGAGCCCATCCCTAGCCCTTGTACCAAATTACAACCCGCAATTTATACTTTTTTGGGCCAAACGACGGAACCTGGGTCCCTGCAGTGGCTTTAGGCATTACACTCCTGTAGTGTCGGCAATGAATGATCAAGATTGTTTTACATGTACGGTAAATATTTTGCATGTAAGATTAAATTTTAAATCTAGATAATTGAAAACATTTTTGAATGGTTCAGATTGGGAACTACATGGGTATAGTACCTTTGGACACCATAGGACCCCTGATCCCCAGACGACATAGTATGTTACTATTATTTGTTTGGTTATGCTATTGATGGCTGATTGAGTTCTCCATAAAGTAAAAAAAATACAAAAAACATAGTATTTGATACGTTTTTTTTTTAAAATACTATTTAAGGCACTTTAACCTATTGAAAATGTGTTTTTTTTTTTTTATCGTTTTGCTACTTTATTGACAACATATTGGACTTTTATTAGCATTTTCCTTATTTATTAGTAGTAAATGACTACGTGAGCCAAGCTGTTCATAGGAGTCGACGTTTAACTCGTTACATTTGCACGACTATTGGGCCAAACCCTACCGACAAATTTCACTGTGAAGACATCATAGCAAGTAGTGTGGAACCGCGTGGCCCAAAGAGTTCCATGTGTCACCACATGGTGGCGATCCTTTTCTTTCGTTCCAAGGCCTCCAGATTACGAGACCAAATTGATTGATTAACCCCTCCACCACTCCTCTCCCAACACGGCGTGCCCACAAATTACCGTTACCTAACGGACGGCAATTTAAAAAAAGAATAAAATAGTAAAAATTTAATGATTTTGTCACTTTTATTTTTTCTAACGCCACTCCTATTTGTGTTGTTATTAAGTGTTTTGCGAGAGGAAGAGAGTACCGTAGACAAAAAAGAATTGATAAAATCAATTCTCATTAAAAAAAACACACATGATCCTGTTTTTTTTTTAATTATTTACTTTTTATTTTACGATACAAATTATTTTCTCATTATATATTATCTTTAATTTAATTCAAAAGAAATAAGGCACTTATTTGAGTTCCGTTACCCTCGAAGAAAGCTATGAAAGAGAATCTCTTTCCTTTCCACCCCCGACAAGTTACCTGGCACCACGTTGGTTTCCGTTATTCTCCGAACCTCAGGCTAGGATCCGAACCCACTTTCATCTGCCGATATTTCATCCAACTCTCCCGCTTTTGGCTCTCTACATTCGAAGACAAGACCACAAAAAGCTCACTCCGATAAACTGAGGGATTCCGATTACCGGCGGGGGGAAAGTTATTACGGATGGATAACCCGGGAGAGAAAGAATCGGCCGGTGATTCAGTGACGGAGAAGATCACCGAGAAGTTCCACGACCACGATTCGTCGTCGTCGTCGTCTTCTGATTCGGAGAATGAGAAATCTTCTTCGTCGACGTCTGCCGTCAAGCCCAAGATCTACCGGATCCTCGGCAGAGAGAGGCCCGTGCACAAGGTTTTAGGCGGTGGAAAACGTACGGATGTGATTCAGATCCTCTCTCTCTCTCTCTCTCTCTCTCATATTACGCGTTTTGATATCATTGGTGAGGTCTGCAGGAGATAATTTCGGTTTTACAGTGACGGTTTACTGGTATTTGGTAATGTGTCATTGTTTCCAGTGTTTTTATGCTTGTCTTGGGACTTATCCTCAATGTTTTGCTTGTTATGTAGATCCAGTTTCATACAATGTTTCATGTCTTGATTGGATCTGGTTTATCTTGACTCGTTCTTTAATATTGGCACAGTGCAAACTACAAAACATGAATTAGTTTGTTTATTAGAGTCCTTCATTGGGTACACCATTTGCACACCGCGTTATGTGAGACCCACTTCGAGATCCGACACAAATGATCGGAACAACTCTCAATTTGTTTAAAATGTATTTTTAAGAATCCGTATGAAAAAACAGCTCAGTCAGTTATTAGTAAGGATTTGATCGATTCTGTGCACAATTTCCTGTCAGAAAATTGAGCAAATAACTAATCAAGCCCTTACCTATATATCTGGCTGAGTTGATTTTTTAACAGATCCTTAAAAATACATTTTAAATAAATTGAGCAGCTGTGATCATTGGTGTTCCCCAAATGGTATACCCATAGTTTCACTGTATCAGTATGGCTCCTAGGAGAATCGTTCTTATTTGGCTTTAACTGATTGGACATGTTACAGTGAGGTAGTGACTCATTTCTACATAGTTATTGTTGTGATTTTCATTTCCTTTATATGAATTCATTTGGTTACTTACTTGATCAGTATGGAAACTTCGGGAAAGCTAGATATGTAGAACCTTTTGTCAGCCTTTTCTGGAGTAGTCTTAGATAGCTGAGGGCCCGAGGCCATTGGAGCTATAGGTTAAATTGGTGAAACTCATTGGAAAATCATAAAATGGACTTCTTCCATCATTCAGTAAATCTGGTGTTATGTACCTTATTCTCCATGGTCGGAGTAACTTGTCATACCAGGACAGTTTTTTTTTCCCCCCCCCCTCATAGTCTGAGGGGTATAGAGGATTGAGAAATTGGATAGGAGATTGTGTATTCAGACTTTTTGCATGTGTTGTACGAAAGAAAGGAGTAGACAGATAACTGCGAAGCGGGTATTTTTTCTTATAATTAAGAACTTGATTATCTTTGAGTTCTTTTGCCGTGGAAGCTTCTAGTTGGTAGTGAATATAGGGTTCAGTTCTTTGAGTTTTGGGGATGTTGCAGTGGGCATTTTGCATTTCAGTGTAGATATGTAGATGTAGACTATCACTGTACTTTTGAATCCCTTCCTTGGTGTATTCGATCACAGAGAAAGGTGTAAGCTTCTGAGTTTGTTTCCCAATGCCGAACACTTTTCAGTTATGTTGAGTTGTGAAGTCGATAATTTTGTGTTTGCAGGTGTTTTATAGTTTAGCCTTGTGAAAAATCTGAAACCTTGTTTGCTTATATTTTGTCTGTTACGCTTTCAGTGCTATTGGCAAATAAAGTACCTCTCACACGTACAAGTTTATTCCTCGCTATTTTCCGACAAACAGCATAATGAGAATATCACTTTTTGCAGTTCTATATTTTGATATTCTCTCTGTACGTGTGTGCACGCGCTTAGATGTTTAAGTCTATTTGTTCCTCTAGCTTATGATGAACTCTTTTGGCAGCTGCTGATATTTTCCTTTGGAGGAACAAGAAAATTTCTGGTGGTGTGCTTGGTGTTGTCACTACAATTTGGGTGCTCTTTGAGTTGCTTGAATACCACCTGCTCTCTCTTGTATGCCATATCCTAATTTTTTCTCTGGCAACCCTTTTCTTGTGGTCTAATGCGTCCACCTTTATCAACAAGTAAGTAAACTCTTCATAGCTGCGTGGCACCACCTGCCCGCCCGCCTACTCCCCCCCACGTTCCCCCCGTGCCAAAACCCCAACCCATACACACACTTTTTCCAGTTTTGCCTCTCTGTTCTGATGATCCCTTACATCACCTTTGCACTCCTTGTCTTTAATCAGGTCTCCGCCTCAAATTCCAGAAGTTAGCATTCCGGACGAGATTATTCTGGGAGTAGCTTCTGCTCTGAGAGTTGAAATCAACGGAGCTCTTGCCATCCTCCGGGATATTGCTTCTGGGAAAGATTTGAAGAAATTTCTGGCTGTATGTTTTTCCCGTTCCTTTATTGTAGAAGAACTCAACTTTCTTATTTGCTAGACAACACTATTATAGTACATGGTCATAATGAGATTTAACGTCGGAAATTAATAATGACGGATTGCTTTTGCCTTGGTTAATGGAATTGTGGAGCTCCCATGGGCCTATTGACAGATGCCACATTATCCAGAATCCAGATACTTTAACATTTTCTGATCTTTATTCATAGCAAGATAAAGAGTAATATGTTTTCTCAGGCGATTGCTGGTCTATGGTTCGTTTCAATTTTGGGTGGTTGTTGCAACTTCCTGACCCTGTTCTACATATGTAAGCAGTTTATTCAAGTGCTACTCTTCCATTATTATTATCTACCTATTTTGTAGGTCAGAACCTCCTTTTAAACGGGTAATGTGATTTGCGTTGCATTCTTTGTTTATGTTGTTCGGGTGGTTGTAAAAACAGGTTTTGTTTTGCTGCACACCGTGCCTGTTCTTTATGAGAAATATGAGGACCATGTTGACCCATTCGCTGAGAAAGCACATGCTGAGATCAAGAAACAGTATGCAGTGTTTGATGCCAAAGTTTTGAGTAAGATTCCCAGAGGACCGTTGAAAGACAAGAAGTTTGCTTAGGGAAACAGATGGAACTCTACTAGACTGGCCATTGACATGCCGCTAGCTATGCTTTACGACAGCTTTTGTCACTTCTTATCCGTTGTGACCACTGATTATATTTATAACTACTTTTGCTTCAAAGTTGAATGTTGTATTGACAAGACCATGACACAGTTTTTGGATTTTGATTCACCTTAGTTTGATTTCACATTAGGTGAATGATTCTGTATTGCAGAAACGGATTGATAACGTACGGATGCCAAGGAGGGAACACCACCACCTGTGGGTTAAATTCAATGGGTAAAGTACTTTCTTGCTCAATGCTCAAGTTCTAGTATCTATGGCTGCTTGGTGTGCTGATAAAAAAAAATGGCCACTTTGTGGGGATACACGTAATATTTAGCACTTCTAGTATCGTACGGGACATAGTTGTGGAATTTTCTGCAGATGTCCATGTGGTGCTGAGGGCAATATTTTCGTGACAGATATGTGCAGTAACATATCTACGTATCTATTTATGAATATATCAAGAAAAGAGAAGGCTATGCCCTCATAGAAAATACAAATCAGTCAAATATAGGGACTATCTGACTGCTAAATAAACAGCTCAGGCAAAATGGTTTTAACTCTTTTAAACATTGCAACCCTAGTCCTAATATCATATTTTATTTGAGGAAGAAGAGAGAGGCTTTCTCTGCAACTGCAAGCCTCGATAAATCCTACAGTTTCTTTTGCTGCCATGGGTACTATACCATTGTCCATTGCCCAATATTTTGAAACTTCTTGCAACTGAATTCTCTAACTACCCAGTTTGTTTCACTGAAACAAGAGTGAGAAAGTTTGTTCTCGTAGGCCAAGCATAGAGCATAGGAGAACCTAATTGTATTCAGTTCTGGGGCCACAGACCTCAATTGAAGGCCCTAGAGTATCCCAATTATCAAACCAAGGAGAAGTATTAGAGCCATTATTAATCTCTTATATATGTTTAACCAAGAGTTCCTATTTACTAACGGGTCTCAACAAGAAGGTAAGAGGAAAAATGGCTCCTACTACGGCAGTTCAAGATCACAACAGGAATCAAATTTACTGGCAATTGCATATCTTACAGTAACCGCTTTCCCAGAGCATTCACCTGGAACACCGGAGAACATGAAGAAAAAGAAGAAGATATGTAGGCAGAAAGTACTTGAAATTAATGGTAGTATTGTGATTGCCATGAATCGTTTCTAGCTTGTCTCAGCATACATGAAACATGCATAAAGCAACATGACATGGATTTACTATACACTGCAATTCAACGACATAACGCTACATGAACAGGCACCAGCTAATCTTCTAGGCTTGATGTTGACAGTCGCTGGTAAACAGAATCCAGATCAGACAGGCATAATGAAATTCCATTTCAGGCTTAATCAAAACACCCAGAATTTTTTTGAAGTGCTGAATATGGCAGTCCCACCAGGGAAAAAATAAACCCAGTTTGGTTTTTGAGAAAAGCTACTTCTTGTATCCACTGAGGTGTCTTGGATAGGCCCAGAGCTTGGAAGTAGTCTCCTCATCTGAATCAGTGTCACTCTCTGATGAAGATACCTCACATACAGCACCATCCAATATATACTCCACAATCTGGCCCAAGACAAAAGAGACATGGCAGATGTTTACTTGTTTTGGCCATATAACAGATTACAGACAGTACATGAAGTAAAAGGATTATTCTTCTCTTATGAAACCGACACTATGGCTTATACCCCTCAAATATCAAAGGGGTAAAGAATCTCAAAGCACATTGGTTATATGGAAGGAAGGGAATAAATTCAGACATGGGGGTCCTCATTATACCCAGACAAGGAGGACAATAACATGGCGTGATGGCAAGTGCTCATCTGTCAAGCGCATTGGCAGAGATTTCTCCGTTAACAAGCAAAAGCTAAAGCAGCCTTCTAATCACCTCTCTCAAACCCTGGTCAAAGTGGGAGCCTGAGTAATTCTAGCAAGCTAGTTGGCATCATGATATGCTTGAAATTTTCAAAACATAAAGAGACTTGATCCTACTTGATGCCTTTGAACAACAGAGAACTTAGGCAATTATAAATCTACCACATCAACTTTTGTAAGTAGTACCTGTAACTGCGAAGTTGTAAAAAGACAGGATATTGCAACCATTTTATCGGAATATTTAATATTTAAGAGTGAGAATTTACCTGTTCCGTAGATATGGGCGTGATTTGCTGTTTTTTGGAGTTTAGTCTGCATTGTTGGTTGTAGCATTTCATTTTACTCAGCCAAACAACTGTATGACAGCGCCCACAGAATCCCCTATAAGATGTATGTGTCTTGAACGAATTACCTGATATCAAACAATTTGTGTCAAATTATAAGAGAGTGTTGCATAGGTAAGTTGGATGGGCAATAAAAACTAATACAAATCATTATTGCCTGTGTGTTTGTGTGTATGTGAGATACCAGACTTCTGTACCTTTATATGCCTTTATAAAAGCCTCTCTCCAGTCAATACTAGTTTCAGTAGTAACTTCCTCTTGCAACCGCATATGCTCATCATTGTCCAGCATTTTACACCTCTGCAACGCCCTGCCCTTCAAACAATCACTGGAATCACCAAAGTAGCTAACATGTTGCAAATGCCACAAATAGTTGTCACTTGCCGCCGAATTCCACAACCTTCATATGAAACATGCAAGGTGTTGTTACATCAATAAGCAAATAGAGTTACATAGACTACAGATGTAAATGCAATTTCCCATCTTATAGCTCTTAAACTAGAGCACACTTTCGGGGGTGCCACAGTTTGTCAGCTTGTTTGAGGGAGGCAGAAAATAACATACGAAATGGAGGGTATGTCAACTGCATGTATATGTCCAAACAAGCTAAAGTGAAGGAAATTACCAGCATACTGATGCAGCACAAAGTAAAGATTGCAAATCTAAGAAACCGAAGATGTGCACTAGAACATCTTGAGGAAGATGAGTTGAACCTGAGAATATGGAGAAATGTGAATGAATGGTAACTTCCAAAAACTACAATAATATAGCACTGGATAAACTACCAAGGCAAAAAAATATTCGAAACATTGCCACTTTATCTCCACTTGATGAGAAGTGTCCGTAACCATCTATAAGTAAGAGCTCTTAAGTTTGATGCTTTGAGTTTTCATAGTGGGCAAGCATTTTGGGACATCCCAAATTGAAAACATGAAGTGATGAACAAACAAAATGGGATGAACAGAACAATATATCATTTTAATTTGGTTTTTGCCTCGACTTAGAAGTATGACCTACTGAAAATAACTTCACATGCCTAGTAACATGATTTGGATAGAGATTGTGGAAAGCGGGAACACTAGTAGTTGTTATCGGGAAGATTTCTAATTTTCTATATTAAAGCAAAGTAGTCAAAATGTCTCCAAGTATTTTTGATCACTTTGCAGCATCATTGGTTCATCCATCCAGGTGACTGTGACATCATTGGATGAGTAACCAAAGCGAAAGGAAGATTTGGTAGGATTCCAAGTTAGGTGTGGGTCAGTAATAAGCTACTCCACGGTTATTGTATCACATGATGCTTTAAAAAAGTAATGGTAACTTTCATATACCAACTCTCATTGTTGGGTTTCATTATCAAGATCCCTTTGATGGTGTCATGATACATGATGCTTTAAAAAAGTAATGGTAACTTTCATATACCATCCCACATTGTTGGGTTTCATTATCAAGATCCCTTTGATGGTGTCACCTCATGGATGATTAACCAAGAACAAACGAACTGCTAGGTTTGATTTTCAGTTGCCCATCCTTGGGTACTTTATTCATCAAGGGCCCATCAACAGAACAATTGCAATCAAAGATAGATGATTCAAACATCAATTAGATAACAGTTTTCAAAAATAAGTCATACCTTCTTGTTGATCTTTGCAACGCCTCTTATGGGCAATCTTTGCATGCCTGAACTCTGTCGCAGCCAAAACCCTCCTTTGCTTTGGCAGCACAGCCTCTGCACTCTGAATGAGAAGGTTGGCCGCTGAGATGGCCTTTTGTGTCTGCATCCTAGCATCAAATTCACCATCAATCCAATTAGGACAAATCATCTGTGCGAAAGGAGAAAACATAACTCAAAGCTATCCATTACAAGCAAAAGGATCTAGACCAATTACTTCTTAAGCTTGTAATGAGCAAAATAACTAAATACCGGAAAAGATCATAACAACGTTTTTGCACTCGGCCAGGGAATTTATTTACTTCCAAATACTTTCCCTAAACACATTGCAGTACTGTACGGGTTTTGAAAGGAGATGTACTTCAAGTAAGAATGGACAGAATTGTGCAAACCTACCTCAACCTAGCTCTTTCATCAGTTGCTTTTCAAAATCTCTTGCTACTGGGAAGAAAGATATACAAAACTACATGCTCCCGAAATTGCCCAAGATGATTGACCAGCCAAAATAATGCAAGTCCAAAAGCCAATTTTCTTTCTCATATTAGCGAATATTTTCTTTCCAATCTGCAACCAAACCCACTAAGCCCTGATCAAGCACATTGGCTTTATGCATGCAAATGACTTCTTTGTCAATATAAAGAGAACCCAGACAGATAATCACAAGATGCCGCGATTTCTCAAAAGCAGACAGTTCAGAAGATTTATTAGGAGCAGTCTCACCTATCCAGCTATATCAGTAATAATTGAATAAAAAAATGGAATCAAATCCCGCTTAACAGAGCTATATTCGGATCAACTTTGTTGAAGCATCCAACTCAAAACAGGCTGCCTAGGCTCATATACTAGTTTCACAGGAGATAATTAACCGATGTGGGACAAACTCCAACACTCTCCCGCACGTGCAACCTCGACTCGACTCGCACGTGGGGAGGTAAACAAATGATCCATAACACGTGGAACAACAAACAACAGTGCACTTATGACACAAACAAGGGTAACAAATCCTCCGAAAACCTAGCTATGATATCATATAAAAGTATCCAACTCAATGCCAATTGACAATGAGTGGAGAGGCCGTACAGCTCATATACTAGTTTCGAAGGGGATAATTGACTGATGTGGAACAAACTCCAACAAAATTCAAAACCAAGTAAATGGAAAGAAAAGAGAATTGGAGAAAGGGGAGACTCACTGGGGAAGGAGGCGGAAGGCGGTGAGGGTGTGTTGGAAGACGAGAGACTGAAGGTTTTTGGGGAGTTGAGAGTAAGCACCTCTGAGAATGGAGCTGAGCTCTTGGCAGGCTATTGGGTACTGGTAGACTCGTGGGAGGGACTCACCTATCCCTAGCTTTTCGTATCTCTCCAGCTGATCTCCTCCTCCTCCTCCTTTCATTTTTGGGGATTGATTTACAGACATCAAAGATGACCCAGTTGCCCTAACGCCATGGCTTTGCGATTAGGGCACCGAATTCGGAGAATTGTTGGGCGTTCCTGACCTGTGGCAGGGGGAGGGTTTTTCCTCGCAATTAATGGCGCCGATGCCCAATTTGGGGGGAAGATTAGGGGGAATATGATTTGGGCGCACACAACATCGTTCATAACCGGTTGGCCAGGTATCCTTGGCTTGAAACTTATTTGCTTTATTTTAGGTTCCAAGTTCAATTTTCTTTACCAATAACTCTTGGAGTCACCTTATCCCATGCACAAGCGTGTGAATGAAACGACTGTAGGAAGAATTATAGAGATTAATCTGAGGTGCGTGTAAGCTAACTCAAAACTCCTTGTATTATTATAAAAAAAAAAAAAAACATGATTTGTTCACGTGTCTCTTAATATTTGATCAATATGGAGTAATTTAGTAATTTTTTGTTTGAATAAACTTATGACATGAAAATCATTATTTTGGACCAGATATGAGGTCCACCCACAAAAGTCTTGAGAGTTTGTTGAATTGGAGGTCTTAAGAGGAGCTGACCCAATTTTTATTCACCCCATATTAGATTTGTTCCGTTCCAATAGCGGAACGATATATCATTTCAACCATTGGTCCTCAATTTGTTTTCCAGATAACTCAGGTGTTCGGACAAATTTACGAGCATCTCAACAAAAAAGTACTTTGTATGGACTAGTCTCAAAAAAGTCGATAATATCCGAAAAGTTTCGAACTTGAGACTTTCGGATGAAACAAAATCTCAAGTCCCGAACCTTGAACATCCGGCCAACATCCCATTGGGTTTCATAGTTGTAAATCCCGTACCGTACCGGCCGGTACATAC
>CM033791.1:33638797-34038797 GCA_019656835.1 Rhododendron ovatum
CGGATTTGAGGAAAACCGGTACCCTAACCCCTCAATTCCGTTCCGGACCCAATACCAGTCCTTACCGCTCAGTACTTGCCGTATCGGGAAATTCCGGCTGAAATTTTGCAGAGCGTATTTTTTTTTTCTAGAATGTTATCTTAACCCCCCAAAAAAAAAGTTATTTTTTGGAACGTATTTTTCTCTGGTCATGTTAAAAAAAAAAAAGTTGTCCGTTTCAGAATTTTTGCAAAACATAGACTTAATCATAGTACGTGCTCGAGGCTCAAATTCCTGATTTGCACCCCCTCCTGCGAATAACTTGTGACGTGCATCCGATTAATTGATTTCCAAATCAGTTTTTCCAAATTGGCCCATTTTAAGGGTGTAAGACCTCTCCTTGGGTCCTCATTCACAACCCCACTAGTGTGCAAAATTATTTAAGATGGAAAAGAGTTTTGTAATTAGGCAATGTGGAATAAGAGGCAAAAACATAGGTATTTTATGATGAATTGCATGGTATGGGGGATTTTTTTGAATTATAATTATATATAATTGTTATATATATTGTAGTTGTGGTAAATCCGAAACGGTACCCGGTATCTGACCGGTACCGGTACGCACTGTACCAGTAAAAAAACTGGTACCCTGGCCGGTACGGTATTCAGAACATTGTTGGATTTTTTTTTTCTTCCCCTCATCTAAATTACATTTGCTTTCCCCTCCCAATGTGAATAAGATATTGTGCAAAGAGAAATTCACGAATACTTAACAATTCCAAACCTCAAACAAGAGCAACGTACGTACTAGATGGAATTAAATGAAGTTGGTAGCCATCCGTGGCCAACACACAATGCTAAGCAATTCCCACATACAAGTTTCTCCCAAAACCCAAGTGCATTTCGAAATACCACAGCCAAAAACTAAACACAAACACAATGAACACACACACATATACACATATATAGTGACTGGCATTTGGCTTGGGCATAAGAATGTTATTTTCATTTGACCCAAAAAAACTTAGCACAGAATCAAGATCGACGCAGAAAACACCACGAGCAACGTGAGATACAACTTTAAATCTCCGACTTCCCTAGCGATTGATACGAAAGATTTTGGGCTGAAATTCAAAGGTAAAAACAATAAGTTGGTCAGATATGACTTTGAGAGAGAGAGAGAGAGAGAGAGAGAGAGAGAGAGAGAGAGAGAGAGAGAGAGAGAGAGAGAGATTTTACTTTGTGTAATTTTCAGTGTAATTTTCAAAGGGATCTACAACCCTCATATACGTCTCTTGGCCTAGATACCATCTGTCGAGATTTTCTGCTCTAAGATTCCACACTCCAACATTGTCCAAATAGATCAGAACTGTTGTCCACCCACTTGGAAAAACCTACAAAATACTCCACAGGGAAAGAGAGAGAGAGGGGAAAAAATTTATAACGAGTGCTAGTATTTGCACCGAATGGTCCACCGATCAGAACACCGTAATCTTCTGTGTGCCTCGTTACCATACGTGCTCGGTGCTCCGATCGGTGCACTAATCTCAGCGCAATTAGAGTATCTCAATTTGACGAAGAAATGTAAGAGTTAAAGAGCCTGAGCAGAAACCTGTACGGTAGAACGTCTTATAGCATCTTTCCTATTATACAAGTTCGTGCTGTTTTTTGTCCATTCTCCAAGCCCCATCCTGCATTATTAGTATCACACACACTTGATTTCTGAACATTAAAAAAGGACGAATCGAGCAGGGCACTAAAACTTGCACAGGGTACCTAATCACAAAGAAATCCGAAAAAACTATACGTACCCAAGAACAAAAAACGAATAACCATCCATGTGAAAGCTCAGCACAACAGTGTCATTATTTTGCAATATGAGTTCCATGGAGTTCTTATACGCTCCATTAATGAGAGAGGTGGCAATCCGAGGGGGCCCGCTCGGCAACGTTGCGTTTGGGAAATTGAGATCGTAAACATCTTTCGATTTGTTAAACTGGTCAGCTAGCCGAATCGGATAACCGGGATTTTCGAACGAAATTCCGTTAAATGTAGCTCGAAGTTTGCCGTCAATTGTTACTGGTTGAGTGCTTCTTAAAATGAAGACCTCAGAGGAATTAATCAAATCACTGTAATTGAACGCGCCTTGTCGGCTAGGGCCACCTCCTGTAGCGTTTAAGTGTTGCCTGATCAACGAATGAAATTACAACAGTGTTAGTACTTACATAACTATTACAAGCAAATGATAGGAAACCCTAATTTTAGCAATGCCGATGTGATTCGGACTGTATGAGAATGTAGTATTGCTCTTGTTTTTACTGATTTAAATCCTTTTATGCAAAGGATAGACGCATCATATCCTACCACGACGTTTAGCTCAGTTGAAAGTATCGAACCAGACTGAAAGATAAAAAAAATAAAAAATGGGCGATTTTCGTTTAGTTATAGAACAAGGCAAAATCTAAAATCAGCCTTATAGGCGCTTTTCACGCGCTTAAAAGGGTAGTGAGGACAATCTTTTACTGCCAATCTTAGTGCAAACAGGCAGCGTTTCTCTCCCCTCTGTTGAAGTGATGTATATTAGGAAGGGAATTGACAAAATTAATCCTACCACCATTTTCCCGGTCTAAAGTGGGCCTTCACCCCTTCACCCCCAAAAATGATTTCCATATATTTTTCTGATAATTCTAACACCACATCCAAATATACACTCAATCAAACATCCACACTTATAATAGGAGTGAGTCTCATTCACGCTGAGTGTATAGTGTGTGCGGGTTCCTCCTATTATGAGTGTGGTTGTTTAAGTGTTTGTGTGTTTAGGTTTAATGGTAGAATAATTATTTTTTTTGATGTCTTTCAGTTTCCAAAGCTCCCTCACCAAATTCACCACATTTGTTTATCTGATGCGTTTTCTTAAATGTTTATCAAATTCATGCAAAATTTTGAGAATTAATTATTCATTTAATAAATAAAAATAGAAAGTTATTCATTTAAGAGATGGATTTTTAATATTTTTAATGTCTTTAGCATTGTTATATATGATTTTCCTGAACCTTAATCCATGTATTTATTGAATTTTTTCATCGAGACATCAACCCAAACAATTAATCCTATCCAGTTTAACAATAAGAAATGAAAAGCACTGAACCCAATTATACCCACCGTCTTCAATAACTATTAATTTGATCGAGAAAGGAATAGAAAAAACACGGGGCTTGTTCGGTTGAATTTGAGAGAGGTTTTTTAAAATAATCAATGAAGAGAGATAAAAAGAAAAAATTAAAGAAAAAATTTATTGGAGACTCTGCGCACCAGATTATTCAGGAAAAACCTGAATATTTGAGTTTTTCTTAGATATTTTCAAAAAACCTTGAGTAAAATTCATACTCCTCTTTTTTATTCTTCCGATTCGTCTCGTGTGTTAAAACGAATCAATAAACCACAAAAGTTTGATGCAAAACTAACAAATGCAAAAAAAAATGGGGAAAAAATCGAAATAGTCCCTGTAGTTTAGTTTTTGTGTCAACTTGGTCCCTACAGTTTGAATTGGCTCGATTTACACTATGTAGTTTCAAGTTTGTTTCAACTTGGTCCAATTACTAACTACTTTTAGCCTCTGTTAACCCTAGACACAAATGGATCCATTTTCTAGTAAAAATTACCGAACCCTTTTCTCTCTAACCTCGCAAACCTAAAATCTTTTTCCTAAAAAGGAAAACGGAGTTACTTTTTTTTTTAAAAATTAGATTCTCTGAACCATGTTCTTTTTTCTAGAATACTTGAATTATTCTTCCGATATTCAAAAGGTGACCAGACACACCTAAACTCTATGCTCGGAGGAGATTCTAAGTTTTTTTCTAAACCCCTTTTGTGGCCCGAATTATGGCGAATCTGATTCTCCTTTACCCGGAGATATGTAAGCAACTTGATGAAAGCTCGATCCCTTTTTAAAATAAAATCCACTTCATTTTCTAAAATTCAAATATTTTTCAAACATATTAGAACCCCCTTTATAGAACACAAAACTCCTCATTTTCCTTTCTTTTCAAGAACCACGTCGCAATCTATAGGAATCGGATCACTTATTCAGGCCCTAATCCCTCTCACTCCTTCCCCCCCGAGGGCGAACGAGACACGTTTCAGTCGAAAGTAAAATCCTAGGCGTCACAAATGGAGAATGGAAGCCGTGAAAAAAAATGGAAAAGGGAACAATGAGGCTCTATATTTTTGTTCAAAGGTCTATTAGGGTAAGAGGAGAATGACAGATTACGATTTTAACCCTAGAAAAGGGGCCCATTCATGTTTGGGGTTAACGGAGTCTAACGACAGTTAGTAATTGGACCACGTTGGAATAAAATAAAAACTACAGAGTGTAAATCGAGCCAATTCAAACTGCAGGGACCAAATTGACATAAATACTAAACTACAAGGACCATTTCAGTTTTTTTTCCAAAAAAAATTGAATAAGAACACCAAAAAAGCACAAAAAGCTAAGGAGTACAATACCTAACTATTGAAAAATTGGATCAACTACTTTCAATTATCCAAATGTAACAAATTTTTTATGAGGCCACTTAGAAAATAATTTAAAATTTATGAACTGCTCAAATTATTATTAGGGATCCCAAAAGTTACCCCACAAAGCAAGAAGTACGTAATTTGGCCTAGTTTCTTAAAAAAAAAAAATACAACTTGCCTTCTTGTTTTGTCCTTATCTATTTTTTTTCCCGTATTTGTTAGTTTTAAGTCAAGATTTTGTAGATTATTAATTCGTCTCGAGAAGAAAAATAAAAAATGTCAAAAAAAAAAGAAAAGAATTTTACAAAATTTAGCTTAAAAGCCCATCTTTTGGGCTAAATCTTAGATATTTCCAAAAAAGAAAAAGAAAAAGGATATAAGACATATTTTTATTTTTCAATTTTCCTCATCGAGACAAATCAAATTCACAAAATTTTAACGCAAAAATTTAAAACAGAAATCCTATTGGTACCGACAGGTACCATAGGGAAAATGCACCGACGGCCACCGGAAGGCAGTCTCCGGCCACCGGACGGCCGATCCGAGCCGTCCAAAAATTTTAAAAAATAAAACCGAGTGGGCCTACGCGGGAATCAATGGCATCCGAGGTGTGTAGGGTACTTGATCCGAGCACCCCTTTTTCGTGTATATTTGTATATACATGTATATATACGAAAAAAGGGTGCTCAGATCTAGTACTCTACACACCTCGGATGCCATTGATTCTCGCGTAAGCCCACTCGGTTTTATTTTTAAAATTTTTTGGACGGCTCGGATCGGCCGTCCGGTGGCCGTCGGTACATTTTCCCTACTGTACCGTCGGTACCTTTTCCCTACTGTACCGTCGATACCTTTTCCCTACTGTACCGTCGGTACCAATAGCAGCACTCAATTTAAAAATAAATTTTTTTTGAATAAGGTTGTTTCCACTAATGAATAAGTTTTGAGAAAAAAATTATAGCAATCAAGGTTTTAGATTTTTTTGTAATGGATAAATTGTTGAGAAATGTCAAGTTATTTCTTATAGTGAATAATTTATAGATGAGTTTGTGAGTAAAATTACTGCAGTGTGAATGAGATGATAAAATATTAAAACTTATTGATTATTACTGTATGAACGAGATGAAAAAAACGCTTAAATTTTTTTTTCTTTTTGTTGCTGGTAGAAACATAGTTGGTACAGTAGTAAAAAAAAAATCCCAAAAAGTAAAAGGGAAATGATATTGGCACTCCAAAATTAATGTAATTCCAAAGCTATTTTCTTTTGTTTTTGAAATGCCTGCATCAATTTTTGGAGTGCCAATATCATTTCCCAAGTAAAAGCATAGGTTACCATTAGGGGCGTGAATTCCCAAGTGCACAGGCCAAAAAATAGTCATTTATTTCAAAGTAAGCAGTAATAATGCTAGGGACCTCTGGCATTTGAAACTAGAAGTACGGTCAACAAAGAAAAAACGTGACACGTGGAGAAGGCATCGTCGGCCTATAGGGCGGACGGTAGATGAACCGATAGAACAAAAGCAAAGAGGAAGAACGTTTACTAGAAGTCTATAACAAAAGCAAGCAAATCTTGATTCAAAGTGTATTGGAACACAGGAAGGAGAAAGAAGCATATAATCAGGCAAGCAAACCTGATGGACATCGCCTGCTTCATCGCGAGAGACGTATCATAAACACCATTTGGTGGTACTGGATCGGTTGGGAGAGGACCAGCTGCGTTTCCTTTCAAATTGGAATAGTACAAGATAGCAACCCCAATAACATTTTGGTATTGATTAGGGTTCACAAACTTCGGACTTGCTACGATATAGTAATCGCTATCTGCACTCTGATTCATAGTAACCAAAAATGAGTAAGACTGCCCGACGTGTATGTCAAAGCTGGAATTGTTTTGTTGTGCCGTGTAATGCCCCTCGGTTTCTACGAGGAGCAAATCGTGCTTCTGGATTTGAAAGTTCAAGCAAGTTGACATCCCGACGTTGTGCACCCGAATCCGATAGGTTTTTCCTGTAATCGCGATCCTGTTTTACATAAAATAACCCGAACATAATCGCGAAAAAGAAGAAGTCTTATTAGACAGGCAACAATCAGTTACCTGGGACAACATTGATTTTTTCATAATCAAAAGGTTCAGCCATGCTATAAGGCCCCTTCCCGTTAATTAGAACTCCATCCGGTATTCCAAGGTCTGTTCCATTGTCGAGTGCCCCTCTCAGTGCCTGATATGCAAAAGGTTTAGTCGCCAACCCTTACTAAATACTCCAGCTTCTGTTCGTTTATGTAAGCATAGAGTACAGAAGTTTTATCAGCAAATACGAACCTGATGGCTTTGTTTATACCAATCACCGATGAAAACAACGATATCACCATACGGAGTGTCGAAAGGCGGAGGTACTCTAGGCAAGTTATTGATGATAAAAGAACCGAAACCACCGGCTGATCTTTGAAGATTGAGTGACGGGAAATAAAAGAAGCTGCCGATCTGATCCTTGACTTGGAATTGGTAAGTCCAACTATGGTTTGGAGGAATGGGGCTATTCGTGCCTAGAACGCCGTCTTGCAAAAAAGCATGACGCATTCTCAATCCAGCCCTGCCACAACCCATGAAATGAAAGATAGCTAACACACGATTCATGCATAGTTTACTATGCAGAAAAATACTGCGTGGTCTATATTTGAATCTGTGATCATGTGCGCGTATATTTTTATGTTTGCTTCTTTGCTGCTGCTTCTTCTTTCCTTTTTTTTTTAAACGAAACTTACCAAGTAATGAGGAGATTTTCGTCCAATTTGTTCGTCACATTTACGTTGACAAGGTGATTAGTAGTAACATTAATAACTGGACCAGGAAACTTTCCATTTACTGCAATAACCTGCACACAAGAGAACAAGAAATAACTTTGATTTTTGCTTTAAAAAAAGAGTGCACTTATTATATCCATGGATTTCAATTTTGAATAAGAATAGGTGGTACAACTGATCGCAATCATCCCAACGTGTTCTTAATGGTCCATAATTGTCAATAGTATCTTATCAATAAGATATTATTCTTATCGGTAAGATACTTTAGCAAATCAGAATCATTGATTGTTGACATGAACGTTTAACTGCGGGAGGCTTTTTTTGAATAAAACCTGTAAAAACTTTATATCCATCTCAAAACCAATTGACAATGAGTGGAGAGGTCCCAAATGTTATTAAGTGATCACCCATTCCATACCCAAACAATGTGAGACTCTATTTCCTTAACATCTCTCTCACGTGCAGCCACGTTTGAGCTATGTCACATGTGCCAATTTTGAGTCCTACCTCGTGCAGTCTTTTTGCTGGTCTATTATCGTGGAATGTGGATTATAAATTTTTATATATTGACATCTTTAGACCTTAATCTACTTAAAACCTCAGTTTCTACTTTACCCACTACATGGAACAAAAGAGGAAACAAAAACTTTCTAAAAACGAAAAGTGAATATATGTGCTGCTGGCTAAAACACATACAAAAAGATAGAAAACAGTATCCAAAGAAGATAAAAGAAAGGAGTAGAACCTGTTGAGGGACGCCCAAAGGGTAGAGAGTTTTGTAAGAGAGCTCCAATTCGAACACGGAAACATTTGCAAATGAGAAACAGAGGCCGAAAAGCAGAGAAAAGGGGATTAAACACAAGATACATGATCCCGAGAACGCCATGTAGAGAGAGAGAGGGAGGGAGGGGAGAGAACAAAACGGCTCTCTGTTCTGCTCTGGCTTTGTATATCTAGAATCTAAACTGATTCCAAGCCCAAGCAATATGAGATTGGTTCGTACCCCTTATATAAAGTGTCCTCTGAAGTCTTTCACGCATAGTCCTTTTTCCTATGTATCCGGGGGGCCATCTCTGGTGTATGATGAGGGATTCTCTGGATTTCAAACAAGTAATAAAATATTGTATGTTGTTTTTACGTATAGTTTGATTTTTTTTAAGATTGTATGTAATGGATCATTTTCACGAAGCCAAAATAGATGAAAAACAACTTAAATTTGAGAGTAAAGTAAATAATATAGCTCAATAAAACAAAATAAACCAAGACAAGTAAATTCTCAACCCAAAAAACAAAAAAAAACGTCTTTACTTTGTGTAGGTTTGTGTACAAAAAATTCTTTATTTTTTTGTTATCGCTGAATCAAAATTTAGGAACCTCTCCCCTGTTTGTATCATAATTTTTCTTTGCTTCATATACTGCTGTTTAGGCTCTTAATATTTGGGGACTTAAGACTCACTCTTTTTTTTATGTCTTATGTCTCAACAATGACCATAGAAAAATTTCTCAAATCGAAAAAATCTCACTATGCAAAAAAGAAAAAAAGTTAGGTAAATGATATTGGCACTTCAAAAATTGATGCAGACACTCCAAAATCAGTGTAATTTCAAAGCCATTTTTCTTTATTTTTTGAAGTGTCTTCATCAATTTTTAAAGTGCTAATATCATTTTTTAAAAGTTATTTTCTCATGAGAAAGTGGAAAAAGTGGTTAGGTGAAGAAATGCTACATTCCCCGATAAAAAAGAAAGGGGAGTGCTTTTCACACTTATTTTTTTGATATCTATACTCTCTTTTTATTTTTTAGTGTTAAAAGTGTGTGTATTTTTTTTACTAAAAGACAAAAAGAAGGTGTAGATATAAAAAAAGGGAGTGCAAAAATTATTTCTGAAAAAGAAAGAGATATGCTAGATAAAGTAGATAATATGTCATCTATATAACATGTAATACTTATTTTGGATTTTTGGAAGGGGAAATAAAGAACCCTTGTTCCACTAAGGGTTCTTCAAAAATAAGTACTTATTCGGTGTGCTATTTTTTATTGTTTAAATATTTTAATATGAATCTTAAAAAATATGCAATATGAATATTATTTAGTAGATTTCAATTAGTTCTATGGAAATTTATATAAATGCTCCTCCTAGTTTCATCTGAGTTTTATTATTTTTTTTCCTCAAAGTATCAATTACAACTCTTTTGATCTTCAAGTTAGTTTTGTACCAAATTGGTCCAATTAATAACTTCTATCAGCCAAACTGGATGAAAAAAATTAAATTGATGGCAATTTGGACGTTGTAGTTCGTACCAATTTGGTCCAATTGATGACGTCTGGCCTCAATTTGATTTTTTCCGTCTTGTTTGGCTGACAAAGTTATCAATTGAACCAATTTGTTACGAAAACCAAACTTGAAAATCAAAAGAGTTGTAATTAATACTTGAAGGACGAAAATGAGACTCGGGTGAAACTAGCTAGGAGGACCATTTCTATAAATTTCCCTTAGTTCTATTATACAAAGTTCGCAAAATCATAAAATTCATTATAAATTAAAATATATAAGCAATAAAAAATGACACAAATTTTAGAATGTAGAATAAGAAGGTAAAAAGTTAGTGGAACATGGGTTCTTATTGGATAAAAAAATAAGTATTTATTTTGTTAGTGGAATTATTTCAGTATTTTTTATTTTTCTTCATAATTTTTGTTTAGCTTTTCGTCGTAATTTTTAGGGTTAAATCGGAAAATTATAGAGATATAAATTGATGTTGAAAAAATTTAAATAACATAGCACTTTAAACAAATAAGACAGTGTTTTTTTTTATCAGAAGACAAATAAGACAGTTTGAATTTTTTTTTTGGTCTTTAGCGAACTTTTTTTTTTTTTTTTTTGCTTCCGGTCATAATTTTGTAACTTTTTAGACTCATTTCGTTGACACATGTGATTAATCGAAAAAAATTCACTCGAATTTAACAAAAATTCAAAAAATATGAATAAAACACCCAGATCAAAGAAAATAATTAAGTTTATGAAAATACGGCCACAATATTCCATTGACCAGTAATATGGAATTTAACAAGGCAAATTGGTGAATTTGCAAACTAATGGTGTATTACAAAGGGGCCCTATATATCAAAAAGAAAAAAGTAGATTCCGCCCTTTACCTGAAATAATTGGAGTCCTTTGTCTCTCTTTATAACATTTTCTTTTTGCATTTATGAAGACGACTTCTGATTGACACTCAAGTCTTGCCCTTTTGATATCGAAGGTCTTCACGGCTCGACCAGATAAACACAGCCAGCCAATGCCCAGATTCTTCTTTTTCCCCTTTTCTCGCTTTGGGACCGCGGTTACTATTGACGATCAAAGAATCACTCAGGTGGGAAGGATAAGAAATGATGGGAGATTCAACCTTTCTGCAATTTCTGCGTGTTCAGTTACCAAGAAAGTTGTAGGGTTTACAGCTTCAATTTTTTCACTGAGAAACACTTTCCTACTAAATAGACTTTCCCAAAAGAAGGGAATTCTTGTTTTCCTACAAGATTTTTTGTCAAGACAGTATATATAGAAAAATAAATTTCATCTTCATTTACTTCATCTCACTTCATTTTTCTTGGGAACCAATTCCGCACACAACATTCCCGACAATGAGGTATGTTCTGGTCCATTTGATAACCGTACTAGTTTGTAGGGATTATTAAGAGCATTTCTAGTGGATCCTATAAAATACTCGTTAGTTTTTTTTTTTTTTTTTTGGAGATCTATAAAATACTCATTAGGTTGAATAGCTAAAATTTTAGCAAGTGAGTGTGCCAAAATTTACTACAGTGGACTAGATAAAATTGATCCATAAACTTATGGCTTAATAGCTCACCCCATAGGTTTGGCCACCAATATGTACTCATTAAATTTTTTTGGTCCAATTATAAATAAGAAAACAATTTTTTTTCTTTAAATTTTTTTGGGAAAAAAATGAGCTATTTTCTTTTTGGATATCCAAATTAAATAGGGACCACACTCACAGGTTTTCATTTCTCTCTCTTTCTCTTTATCTCTCTCCCAGCTCTCTCTTTCTTTTAAATGAATAACAAAATTTTTTGATTATTCAATTTTGATCATATCATTCAGGACACCCTTATCCGCTCCGTTGGTTGTGGAGTTGCTTTCAAATGTAAAAGGTAACCAAAATAAAAACAAAAGTGAGGTGGGTTAAACCTTAAAAAGCGTTACAGCAACATTACAAAGGATTAACTTTATTAAAGAGTGGTCTAAAGCTAAATTTCACACATCATCAACTACTAAAAGTGCATGCAGGACCAAAATAGTAAGTCCTACCAAAAATGACAATGGAAAATGTTGCGTGAATCTGGGCCATTGATTACATTTTCACGGACACTTTAATGGATTTTTTTCATGTACCATACCGGTCTTCAATGACTATTCTTTCCATTCATTTATATCTAAATCGAGCAATGTTACAAACACAATTTTATAATATGATTCTTAAAACTACTGTATCCAGAACTGGTCGATGCATATAAACTTTATGTACATTGAACGTTTCCAATTACAATTATGTCTGGAATCATATAGTAACGTTGAATTCGAAGACTTTTTGGAAACTTTAGTTGTCAAATGATGAGCCTTTCCAAGATAAGATTAGGGGTTGGAGGATATATGTGAAGCCTCATTTTACAAGTCCCACATATGTGGGTAGGATTAAAATGAATTGGTATATAAGGAACCGTGAACAATTACTTTATAACTCGAGCTTAACTTATTGAGCCACGTGGTTAGGCTAAGAATTAGTAGGTGCGCGGGTCGTTACAATTTATATGCGTTCGGAATTCTTAACACCAAAATGGGTTATTGCATGTGTCATCATTCATCAGCACTTATAGATGTTTTTTCAACAGTAGCACTCATATGATGAACATGTTAAAAATCAAGGGATGTTTGTTTAGACGTAAAATATTTTTCTGAAAAATGTTTTATTTATGTTTGGTTATCTTACAAGGTAAAACATTTTTCATCGTATGGTTGAAAATATTTTCCTCTTGAAACGTTAGTCATTTGTGGGACACTTGGCCTTCAATGCTGCTTGAGTCTCGACTAACGTCCTTTGCATCCTAGCATCAAATTCACCATAAATCCAATTAGGGCAAATGATCTGTGCGAACGAAGAAAACACAACCCAAAGCTATCCATTTACAAGCAAAATGATCAAGACCAATTACTAAAGCTTATAAGTTGTAACGAGCAAAACAACAAAATACCAGAAAATAATAATATAACGAGGTTGATGCACTCGGCCAGGGAATTTTATTTACTTTACAATATTTTCCATAAACGCACTGCAGAATTGTATGGATTTTGAAAGCAACGCTATTATCCTAACGAATTGCATACCAATACGAACGTTTTGAAACATGGTACACTCCCGTTCCAAAACCGTAAATATAGCGATCCAAAGAGATCCCCAAATTATTTCCAAAAAATATAACTTTCTAATGTAAAAATGTAGAGAGAATGGAATTTTGGTGAGAGAAAATGGAAAAATTTGGTCATCGTGTCCCTAGAAATGTATTTTGCATGAATGAATTGGAAACTGATACTTAGTTTTGCTAGATTTTTATCCATTGAGTTTTGATTTTGATATCTACAAAAGCCTACCCTTAGCGTTCCTCAATTTAGGGACGTGACCCTATTCCCGTTACTCCTACCGGTACGATCCGCGTTCTTGGCAATTACTCCCTCTGTCCCTTTTTTAGAGTCCAGTATTTCATTTTGGACTGTCCCTTAATAAGTGTTCATTTTGTAAAGTTAATGGGTAAAAGTTGGTGCATTGTCTATTTTGTCCCTAAAAGTAGATTCTATTTTGAAAAATTAGTGAGTAAAAGTGTAATAATGATGGGTAAATATGGAAAGTGGATGAAAAAATTGATGTGAAAGATATAATGATGATTTTGTTTTAATAAGTTGGAGTTACGAAGCAGGACACTTAAAAAGGGACGGAGGGAGTAATATATATGGTCTCTACCTAACTCTTCTACCTGTTGCTTTTCAAAACATGGTACACTCCCGTTCCAAAACCGTAAACAAAGCCACTTTTCTTTCTCGAATTTGAAATAACTTGAGGCACATCCGATTCTCCAATTCTTCACCCGCTAGGCGAAGTATCTTGACTTAATTAACTAAAGCTACCTCCCAAACCAAAACGGAAAATGAACAAAGTACATGCTACAACGGTTTGTCGGTATTGATAGATGCATAAATGTGCCCATTTATGCTCCCAAATTTAGTTTTATTATGTTCATTTATTATATTATTTGGAGTTTAATACTCGTTTTTCTCGTTGCAGGGCTTGCAAAAGCAATTAAATGGCACACAAAGTTAAATTGATAAGTTAATGGAAAAATATGGACAAAGGTTTATGTTGTAGCTTTTCAATTAAGAGATAAACTTATTTACGGAGTCGCTGCAAAGCAGCTCTTTACGGAGTTGAGCAATTCCAGCCGTCCGTTTCGGCAATCAATGGTCCGAATTTTAAAAAAAACTATTTGCGTGAATAGTTAACTATTCCCTACGCTACTATTCTAGCGAATAGTTTTTTTTTAAAAATTCAGACCGTCCAAAATACTTTTGGATGCGCGAGATTGAGTTTCGTAATCAAAAGTTTACAGGTTGCTCCGTAAAGAAGTTTGGGAAAATGACAGCCCATGACGTGTTTCAATAATTAATATCTGTCAAGGACAATTTAAAAATATTTGTTAATACTGAAAATGTCTTTAGCGAGTATTAATTATGGCGCAACTAGTCCTGAGATAATGACTGGCCAACGGCCAGCTTGAATCTGCCGTCATTTTGCCGTGAAGTTTTTCTCTTCAATTAATCCCTTTCCGGAAGGTAGTCATGCTATTAGACTTGTAGGCTGTAGCTTTCCCCGTGGTCTGGGCTATAAAAATTGGTGCGGTGCCCAAGCCTATGGGGTTGACGTTCTCTTTCTAAAGCCCAATACTGATGCCCTTCTTAGTATTCTCGGCATGTACTGTGTTACACCATGAAAGGGAGGCAGAAGGAAAAAATTTTCACTAGCGGATAGGTACCATGTGGTGTCCGCTTGACGCATTCGAATCGTTCATTGTGTGTTTAGATTGCTCAGATTTGGAGAGAGAATAAGGAGAGAGAAAGTGTTGGGGTAAGAGGAGAGAGAGGATTTCAATTCGAATAGTTCAAAAGTATATTTGCCGAACGGATACCACGCATGTGGGATATACCCACCCAACACCGAAAAATTTCTTGAGGCGGTAGGCTTGAAAGGGGATCTTTTTTGACGCATTCACAGAGATGGCAACAGCTTCAATGGAGTTCTATCCTTGCCCGATCATCTCCTTCTCCATGTGCGGCTAATATCCTTCGGTTAGGGTAACGAGGAAACATTCTCCAAGTAATGTAATCGTTTGATTTCTAGGGTTTTATTCAACAGTTAATTGTATGGCTTTTTGTGATGATTCATACTCCAGTTTTTATGGAAGAACAGATTTTTTCTACTATTTATCTATTGTGTTTGTATTTCAGATATCAAGCACTATTATACAATAGTTTTTACTAATAGTCTCTGAGATAGGTTATATTACGTTAGACGGGTTATGCCATTGGTTAAATCCAATGAGACGATTCGCACTATGTTAAGATAGTCTTTACGGAATATGAGTCCTGTGAACCCTCTTGACGATTGTCGATTGGGATTGCAAGCCCTAGCGACCAGGGACAGATTTAGGAATATAGTCTAGTGGGGGCACATGTTAATCATAGTCGAGAAAGTTCATTTTTTAGTCAACTACAGTAAGATCGTACAAAATTAAGGCATACATTCTAACTACAAAAGTTCTTTAAGTTAAATTAGGTAAAAATGAGCACCATATCTCAGAAAAAATTTTAAAGTATGTTTTAAATGAACATCGACAAGTCTTAGAATGATTGAGTTAGTTTTGTTAATGACTTTATTTTGAAATAATTCTCCCAGATGGTTAAAAATAAAGAGAATCTAGAAAGAATGGCTCCAAATAGACAAACAACTTGTAAAGCAACAAGTATAAATGTATCATATGATGAAATTCAGGCATAAAACTAATTCTATATGTATATTTTTGAGATATATGCAAGTGTGTATGGTTATATATTAGCACACTTTTATAATTATGCTAATTTATACCAAAAAATTAAAAAATATTTTAATTTTGGCTAGGAGTACGCGTTCGAGTGGGGGCACGTGCCCCCAAATTACCCCCTTTGGGTCCGTCCCAGCTAGCGACAATCTTATTTGTCTTATATTGAACAATTACCTTAGATTTTATTACGATTATATTGCAAGGGGAAGGTGGAATCAAGACCCTAATCCCTTCTCTCTTCTGTCTTCAAAACTTAAATTGCCTTCTAATTTAGTTTTAGTTTACTCAAATCAAATCACAAATTTGTCTTTTTCAGAATTGAATTAAAAATAAATTGGAAGTACCACAAAGCCTTTTACTTCCCCTAGACGATCTTGGACTTAGCCACTGTTCTTTGGAATAATAGTTAATTTCTTGATTTATAAATTATATTTTTAGTACGAAAACGACAAGACCAGGTATTCGGAAATTGTCAATTAACACCAACATAATTAGCGAAGGTTTTCTTTCCAATCGGTAACGAAACCCACAATCATTTTAACATCAAGTTTACTTTATGTCTGCAAATGACTTCTTTGTCAACATAAAGAGAACCCAGATAATCACACGATGCCGCGGTTTGTCAAAAGCAGATACAGTTCAGAAGCCCACGCCACGCACAAGAGTCCTGAGAGTTTGTTGGATTGGAGGTCTTAATAATTCGGGTGTTCAGGCTAATTTACGAGTATCTCGACAAGCAAGTAGTTTGTATAGACTGATTCCAAATAAGTGAATAGCACCTGAAAAATTTTGAACTTGAGACCTTCGAATGGAACAAAATCTCAAGTTGCAAACCTTAAACATCCAGCTAACATCCCTCGTTTTCGACTCTCTCTCTCTCTCTAGAAACCTCAGCCGCCTCTGTTTAGGGTTTCGGGGGGAGGCTCCCCCAGTCTTTGTTCCCCCTCTCCTCTCCCTCCTTCAGCCCCCTCTCTCCCCTCCATCTCTTCCCGCCCTTCTTAGCCCCTATTCTTGCCCTCCGATTTGGGGATTTTAGTGGTGTTCGACTAGCTTGGAGAGTTGGAGGACTAGGCGTTTTGGCCAGAGTTCCTCCTTTAGCTCAGCTCCCTTTGAATCTTTCAGATCTTTTGGTGGCGATGATGGTGGCGCGGGGGTGTGGGTCGGGGGTGCGGGATGATTGGGCTTGGGGTTAATAACGGAGGAAGAAGTGAAGGGGGTTTTCTTTTCTGTTTTTCTGTTTTGCTTCTCCGGCTTGTCCGGATTTCTCCGACTGGTTTTTCCCAGTTCGGCTTGTTACCAGTTCGGTGATTCCCCCGGATCTGGTGGGTTGAGGCGGTGGGCAAATAACTCTCGCGAGGCTTGACTTCGGAGCAGGTGGTATAAGGGCCGGGGCTTGGCCCTGGAGCCTGGGTTCTCTAGTTCACAGCCGTGGGTTCTACCCTGGGGATTTGAAGAGGCTGAGAAGGTTTTGCAGTCATCGGGCGCCGTGTAGTCGTGGTTGATCGGAGTTTTAGCCCAGGAGGATTTCTACCTTGATCTCCATGCTCAGAGCCTCGCGTGTCAGCGGAGGCTTGCCGGAGATGTCATCTCCTCCGCTTTGGTTCGCGATCCCGTTTGTGCCTCAATAACGGGCGACGTACGGAGTTTGGCCAAAGCAGGCCGGCGTGCTAGTGGTTTCGTCCACGGTGCTGCATTTTCTATTTTTGCTAATTCTTATCTGTTTCCATCGATATTGTAGTGCTAATCTCTAGTTTGGATCCTTCGCCATCCCGAGGCGACTGTTGGATAGATTGCTAACTCCTCGTGTCCCGACCCTTAGTGGCAGTGAGAAGAGAGCCTTGGCTCGCACTTAGTATCTAGACACTTTGCGTCTCTGTCCCTGTATTTCATGTGCATTTTTCAGTGATGGGTTGGTCGTAGTCTCCTTTTCATTGTAATCGGATGGATTCGCTGTAAGTGCCACTTGGCCTTTTTAATGATATGTGTTTTTGGATAAAAAAAGAAGAAGCTAACATCCCATTGGGTCCCCCCTCCCCTCTAAATTACATTTGATTTTCCATCCCAATGTGAATAGTAAGATATTGTGCAAAGAGAAATTCACGAATACTTAACAATTCCAAACCTCAAACAAGAGCAACGTACGTACTAGATGGAATTCAATGAACTTGGTAGCCATCCATGGCCTACACACAATGCTAAGCAATTCCCACAAACAAGTTTTCTACCAAAACACAAGTGCGTTTCGAAATACCACAACCAAAAACTAAACACAATGAAGACACACAAACACACACACACAAATAGTGACTGGCATTTGGCTTGGGCATAAGAATGTTATTTTCATTTGACCCAAAAAAACTTAGCACATAATCAAGATCGACGCAAAAAACACCACGAGCAACGTGAGATACAATTTTGGATGTTCAACTCCCCTGGCGATTGATTTTGGGTAATTTTCAATATCACCGCAGTAGAGAACATTATCGGGCACACTAGCGAACACAGTCGCATTATCTACAAGGGGATCTACAACCCTCATATACGTCTCTTGGCCTAGATACCATCTGTTGAGATTCTCTGCTCTAAGATTCCACACTCCAACGTTGTCCAAATAGACCAGAACTGCTGTCCACCCACCTGGAAAAACCTACAAAATACTCCACAGGGAAAAAGAGAGAGAGGAAAAAAATTTAAAACGAGCACTAGTATTTGCACGGAATGGTCCACCGATCAGAACACCGTAATCTTCTGTGGGCCTCGTTATTGTACGTGCTCGGTGCTCTGATCGGTGCACACATCTCGGTGCAATTAGGGTATCTCAATTTGATGAAGAAATGTAGGAGCTAAGGAGCCTGAGCAGAAACCTGTACGGTAGAACGCCAAATAGTATCGTTCCAATTATACAACTTCGTGCTGTTTTTTGTCCATTCTCCAAGCCCCATCCTGCATTAGTATCACACCCTTGATTTCTGAACATTAAAAAAGGACGAATCGAGCAGAGCACTAAAACTTGCACAGGGTACCTAATTACAAAGAAATCTGAAAAAACTATACGTACCCAAGAACAAAAAACGAATGACCATCCATGTGAAAGCTCAGCACAACAGTGTCATTGTTTTGCAATATGAGTTCCATGAAGTGGTTATACGTTCCATTAATGAGAGAGGTGGCAATCCGAGGTGGCCCGCTCGGCAACGTCGCGTTCGGGAAATTGAGATCGTAAACATCTTTCGATTTGTCAAACTGGTCAGCTAGCCGAATCGGATAACCAGGATTTTTGAATGAAATTCCGTTAAATGTAGCTCGAAGTTTGCCGTCAATTGTTGATGGTTGTGTGCTTCTTAAAATGAAGACCTCAGAGGATTTGAGCAGACGGTATTCGAACTTGCCTTGTTGGCTAGGGCCACCTCCTGTAGCATTTAAGTCTTGCCTGATCAACGAATGAAATTACAACATTGTTAGTACTTACATAACTATTACAGGCAAATGATAGGAAACCCTAATTTTAGCAATGCCGATGTGACGTGGACTGTATGAGAATGTAGCATTGCTCTTGTTTTTACTGATTTAAATCCTTTTATGCAAAGGATAGACCCGTTATATCCTAACACACGGTTAGCTCAGTTGAAAGTATCGAACCAGACTGAAAGATATAAAAAGAAAAAGAAAAAAAAGGTCAATTTTCGTTTGGTTATAGAACAAAAGCAAAGAGGAAGAACGGTTACTAGAACAAAAGCAAGCAAATCTTGATTCAAAGTGTATTGGAACACGGGAAGGAGAAAGAAGCGTATAATCAGGCAAGCAAACCTGATGGACATTGACTGCTCCATCGCGAGAGACGTATTATAAACACCATTTGGTGGTACGGGAGCGGTTGGGAGAGGACCAGCTGCCTTTCCTTTCAATTTGGAATAGTACAAGATAGCAACCCCAATAACATTTTGCCACTGATAGGTTTGATTAGGGTTCATAAACTTCGGGCTTGCTACGATGTAGTAATCACTATTCGCATCCTGATTCATGGTAACCAAAAATGAGTAAGACTGCCCGACGTGTATGTCAAAGCTGGAATTGTTTTGTTGAACCGTGTAATGCCCCTCTGTTTCTACGAGGAGCAAATCGTGGTTCTGGATTCGAAAGTTCAAGCAAGTTGACACCCCGACGTTGTGCACCCGAATCCAATAGGTTTTTCCTGTAATCGTGATCATGTTTTACATAAAATAACCCGAACATAATTGCGAAAAAGAAGAAGTCTTATTAGACAGGCAACAATCAGTTACCTGGGACAACATTGATTTTTTCATAATCAAAAGGTTCAGCCATGCTATAAGGCCCCTTCCCGTTAATGAGAACTCCATCCGGTATTCCAAGGTCTGTTCCATTGTCGAGTGCCTCTCTCAGTGCCTGATATGCAAAAGGTTTAGTCGCCAATCCTTTCTAACTACTCCAGCTTCTGTTCGTTTATGTATGCATATAGAGTACAACAGTTTTATCAGCAAATACGAACCTTATGGCTTTGTTTATACCAATCACCGATGAAAACAACGATATCACCATACGGAGTGTCGAAAGGCAGAGGTACTCTGGGCAAGTTGTTATTGATGATAAAAGAACCGAAACCACCGGCTGATCTTTGAAGATTGAGTGATGGGAAATAAAAGAAGCTGCCGATCTGATCCTTGACTTGGAATTTGTAAGTCCAACTATGGTTTAGAGGAATGGGGCAATTCGTGCCTAGAACCCCGTCTTGCCAAAAAGCACGACGCATTCTCAATCCAGCCCTGCCACAACCCACGAAATGAAAGATAGCTAACACACGATTCATGAATTGAAAACTATGCAGAAAAATACTGCGCGGTCTATATTTGAATCTGTCATGTGCACATATATTTTTGGGAATTGATATTCGCGCTCCAAGATTTACTGCAGGCGCTCCCATATATATTTTTGGAGCGCGAATATCAATTCCCATATTTTTATGTTTGCTTCTTTTTCTTTCTTTTTTTTTCTTAAACGAAACTTACCAAGTAATGAGGAGATTTTCGTCCAATTTGTTCGTCACAGTTACGTTGACAAGGTGACTAGTAGTAACATTAAGAACTGGACCGGGAAACATTCCATTTACTGCAATAACCTGCGCACAAGAGAACAAGAAATAACTTCTGCATCTATTTTGCAGGTTTTTCACACACCCATTACAAGTGGCTAAAACATTTTTAATGCATGAGTTTTTGCTTAAAAAATGACGTGCACTTGTTATATCCATGGGTTTCAATTTTGAATAAGAATAGGTAGTACACCTTTTTTTTTTGAATCAGTCAATTCATTCAACTTTTTTTTTTTGAATAGGTAGTACAACTGATTGCAACCATCCCAACGTGTTCTTAATGGTCCATAATTGTCAATAGTATCTTATCAGTAAGATATTATTCTTGTGGGTAAGATACTTTAGCAAATCAGAATTATTGATTGTCGAGATGAACGTTCAATTGCGGAGGCTTTTTGTTTTTTGAATAAAACCCATACAATGACATCTTTAGACCTTAATCTACTTAAAACCTCAGTTTCTACTTCACCCACTACATGTGACAAAAGAGGGGAAAAAAACTTTCTAAAAACGAAAAGAGAATATATATATGTGCTGCTAGCTAAAACACATACAAGAAGATAGGAAACAGTATCCCAAAGGAGATAAAAGAAAAGAACAGAACCTGTTGAGGGACACCCAAAGGGGAGAGAGTTTTGTAAGAGAGCTCCAATTTGAACTCGGAAACATTTGCAAATGAGAAACAGAGGCCGAAAAGCAGAGAGAAGGGGATTATACACAAGATACATGACCCCAAGAACGCCATGTAGAGAGAGAGAGAGAGAGAGAGAGAGAGAGAGGACAAAACGGCTCTCTGTTCTGCTCTGGCTTTGTATATTTACGTCTTAAGAATCTAAACTGATTCTAGGCCCAAGCAATATGACATTGGTTCGTACCCCTTATAAGAAGTTTCCTCCTAATTTCATTTGAGTCTCATTTTTGTCCTTTTAAGTATCAATTACAATTCTTTTGATCTTCAAGTTTGGTTTCGTACCAAATTGGTGCAATTGATAACTTCTGCCAGCCAAGCTGAATAAAAAAAATCAAATTGATGTTAGTTTGGATGTTGTAGTTCATACAAAGTTGGTCAAATTGATGACATCTTGTCTCAATCTAATTTTTTTCGTCTAGTTTGGCTGACAGAAGTTATTAATTAGACCAACTTAGTACGAAAACCAAACTTAAAGGTCAAAAGAGTTGGAATTGATACTTGAATAATGGAAATGAGACTCGGGTGAATCTTGGATGACCATTTCTATCAATTTCCCTTAGTTCTATTACACAATGTTTATAAAATCATAAAATTCATTATAAATTGAAATATATGTGCGATAAAAAATGGCATAGATTTTAGAATGTAGAAATAAGAAGGTAAAAAGTTAATGGAACATGGGTTCTTATTGGATAAAAAATAAGTATTTATTTTGTTAGTGGAATTATTTCAGTATTTTTTACTTTTCAAAATTTTTGTTTAGCTTTTCGTTGTAATTTTTAGGGTTAGTCGTTCGTCTCGACAAGACGAATCGAAATTATAGAAATATAAACTTATGTTGAAAAAATTTAAATAAGATAGGACTTTAGACAAATAAGACAGTTTGATACTCCCTCCGTCCCTAAATAAGTGTCCAGAGCGCAAACTCAGGCCTTTTAAAATATGCATTTGTTTCATTAAAAAAATTAATTTTTTTTACAAATGAATAGATAGCAATAAGTTCTATTAGACAGTGAAAAAAATAGATTTTTTAAACGAAAAATTATGCATTTTTTGTAAGTCCTAGATTTGCGTGGCAAACACTTATTTATGGACGGAGAGAGTACTTTTTTTTTTCTTTAGTGAACTTTTTTTTTTTGCTTCCAGTCATAATTTTGTAACTTTTTAGACTCATTTCATCAACACAAGTGATTAATCAAAAAAAATTAACTCGAATCTAACAAAAATTCAAAAAAGACGAATAAAACACGAAAACAAAGAAAATAATTAAGTTTATAAGAATGCGGCCACAATATTCCATTGACCAGTAATATGGAATTTAACAAGGCAAATTGGTAAATTTGCAAACTAATATAGCAAAAAGAAAAAAGTAATAATGGCCTTTAGATTCCCCTCTTTACCTGGAATAATTGGAGTGTAATAATGCCCTTTTCAATGGGTCCTGGTTTGTCTTTTTAACACATTTTTTGCATTTATGAAGACGACTTCTGATTGACACTCAAGTCTTGCCCTTTTGATATCAAAGGTCTTCACGGCTCGACCAGATAAACACAGCCAGCCAATCCCCAGATTCTTCCTTTTTCTCCTTTCCTTCCCTTTTCTTGCTTTCGGACCGCGGTTACTATTGACCATCAAAGAAACACTCAAGTTATTATTCCTTTCAGCCATAAAAGGTCCCGTTCAGTTTTACGAAAAGGATAAAAAATATGAAAGAATCAACCGTCCTGTAATTAGGGACGGATTCAGAAATATCGTTTAATGGGGGCACCTTGTTAATCGTAGTGGCAAAAATTATTTTTTTAGTTAACCACAATAAGATCGTTACATAATTAAGGTATGCAATACAAACTACAAAAATATATAACACATATTTTCACTTAAATTATGTAAAAATAAGCACAAAATCTCGCACAAAATTTGAGAGTATGGTTTACATGAACACCGACAAATTTTAGAATGATCGATATAGTTTTATTAATGATATTATTTTAAAATATTGTTCTTAGACAGTTAAAAATAAGTACAATTAAAAAAGAATCGATCAAAGTAGACAAATAGTTCAAAAATCAACAAGTATAAATGAACCATATGACGAAATTGAAACATAAAACTAGTTTTATATGTATATTTTTAAGATATAAGCACATGTTTATGTGTAGTAGAACTCTTAATTTCATAATTATACGAAATATACAAAAATATAACAAAATTATTTTAATTTTGAGCAGGGGCACGTGCCCCCATGTGCCCCCCTTTCCCTCCGTCCCTGCCTGTAATTTTCTGCGTGCATGTTCAATTACCAAAAAAATTGTAAGGCTCAAAGTTTCTATTTTTTCAATGAGAAACACTTTCCTGCAAAACAAACTTTCCCAAAAGGAGGGAATTATTGTTTTCCTGCAAGATTTCTTGTCAAGAGAACACACACAGGAAAATAAATGTTATATATCTTTCTTTACTTCACATCACTTCACTTTAATTTTCTTGGGAACCAACTCCGCACACAACATTTCTGACAATGAGGTATGTTTTAGTCCGTTTGATAACCGTACTAGTTTGTAGGGATTATTAAGAGCATTTCTAGTGGACCCTATAAAATACTCGTTAGTCTTTTTTTTTTTGGATCTATAAATTACTCATTAGGTTGAATAGCTAAAATTTTAACTAGTGAGTGTACCAAAATTTACTACAGTGGACTAGATAAAATTGATCCATAAACTTATGGCTCAATAGCTCACCCCATAGGTTTGGCCACCAATATGTACTCATTAAATTTTGTTGGTCCAATTATAAACAAGAAAACAGTTTTTTTTAATTTAATTTTCCGGGGAAAAAATGAGCTATTTTCTTTTTTGGTAACCAAATTAAATAGGAACCACCGGACCACACTCTCAGTTTTTCATTTCTCTCTCTTTCTATCTCCTCCCATTACTAACAATGAACCCACATACTTTAATTTATTCCCAGCTCTCTCTATCTCTCTCTACTAACAATGAATTTTTGATTATGAACCATTGCAAATCTCAACATTGTTAAATTTTGCAATCTCTTAAATGAATAATTAAAATTTTTTATTTTTCAATTTTAATCGTGCCATATTAAAGACACCCTTATCCGCTCTGTTGGTAGTGGAGTTGCTTTCAAATGTAAAAAGTAACCAAAATAAAAACAAAAGGGTGGTAGGTTAAAACTTAAAAAGCGTTACAACAACATTACAAAGGACTCACTTTATTAAAGAGTGGTCTAAAGCTACATTCCACACATCATCAACTACAGAAAGTGCACGCAGGACCAAAAAATAGTAAGTCCCACTGAAAATGACAATGGAAAATGTTGCGTGAATTTGGACCATTGATTATATTTTCATAGACACTTCAATGGATTCTTTTCATGTACCGTACCAGTCCTCAATGACTATTCTTTTCATTTATATCTAAACAACTGTATCCAGAACTGATCGATGCATATAAACTTTATGTACATTGAACGTTTCCAATTACAATTGTGTCTGAAATCATGTGGTAATGTTGTATTCCTAGACTTTTTGGAATATGTAGTTGTCAATGATGCGAAAAACTGTTATCAACAAAAATGCTGCGAAAATTGCTAGTAACCCAGGCTTTTCCAAGATAAGATTGGGGGTTGGAGGATCTATGTGAAGCACCATTTACAAGTGCCACATACGTGGGTAGAATTAAATTGAATTGGTATATAAGGATTCGTGAATAGCTACTTTATAACTTGAGTTTAACTTATTGAGCCACATGGTTAGGCTAAGAATTAACAGGTCAACAGGCGCGGTCATTACAATTTGTATGTGTTCGGAATTCTTAACACCAAAATGGGTTATTGCATGTGTTATCAGTCATCAGCACTCATAGATGTTTTTGTTTTTTGAACAGTAGCACTCATACTGTCATACATGTTAAAAATCAAGGGATGTTTGTTTAGACGTAAAATATTTTTCTGAAAAATGTTTTATTTATGTTTGGCTATCTTGCAATGTAATACATTTTTCATCGTATGGTTGAAAATATTTTCCTCTTGAAACGTCAGTCATTTATGGGACATTTGGCCTTCAACGCTGCTTGAGTCTCGACTAACGTCCTTTGCATCCTAGCATCAAATTCACCATAAATTCAATTAGGGCAAATGATCTGTGCGAAGGAAGAAAACACAACCCAAAGCTATCCATTTACAAGCAAAATGATCAAGACCGGCCAATTACTAAAGCTTATAAGTTGTAACGAGCAAAACAACAAAATACCAGAAAATAATAATATAACGACGTTGTTGCACTCGGCCAGGGAATTTTATTTACTTTAAAATATTTTACATAAATGCACTGCAGAACTGTACGGGTTTTGAAAGGAGCGCTACTACCCTAACGAATTGCATACCAATACGAACGTTCCGAAACATGGTACACTCCCGTTCCAAAACTGTAAATATAGCGATCGAAAGCGATCTCCAAATTATTTCCAAAAAATATAACTTTCTAATGTAAAAATGTAGAGAGAATGGAATTTTGGTGAGAGAAAATGGAAAATTTTGGTCATCGTGTTCCTAGAAATGTATTTTGCATGAATAAATTGGAAACTGATACTTAGTTTTGCTAGATTTTTATCCATTGAGTTTTGATTTTGATATATACATAAGCCTACCCTTAGCGTTCCCCAATTTAGGCACGTGACCCTATTCCCGTTCCTCCAACTGGGACGACCCGCGTTCTTGGCAATTAATATATATGGTCTCTACCTAACTCTTCTACCTGTTGCTTTTCAAAATTTCTCTATACTGGGAATGAAGATAAACAAAGCCACTTTTCTTTCTCGAATTTGAAACAACTTGAGGCACATCCGATTCTCCAATTCTTCACCCACTAGGCGAAGTATCTTGACTTAATTAACTACAGAAATGCTAGAGACAAAGAAAATTTATCCCGAAAGTACCCTGAAAACAGCAATCAATGGTTGAGATTCACTTTGATGTGTGTGACCCAATCATCAAAGTGATTCTCAACCATTGATTGCTGTTTTCGGGGTATTTTCGGGGTAAGTTTTCTTTATACGTAGCATTTCCCAGTTAACTAAGCTGCCTCCCAAACCAAAACGGAAAATGAACAAAGTACATACTACAATGGTTTGTCGGTATTGATAGGACGCTCGCTAATTTAGTTTTGTTATGTTCATTTATTATATTATTTGGAGTTTAATACTTGTTTTTCTCGTTGCAGGGCCTGCGAAGCAATAAAATGGCGCACGGAATAAATTGATAAGTTAATGGAAAAATATGGACAAAGGTTTATGTTGTAGCATTTCAATTAAGAGAGAAACTTATTTACGGAGTCGCAGCAAGCAACTCTTTACGGAGTTGAGCGATTTCAGCAATCCATTTCGGCAATCAATGGTCCGAATTTTTAAAAAAACTATTTGCGTGAATAGTTAACTATTCCCTACGCTACTATTCTCGCGAATAGTTTTTTTTTAAAAATCCAGACCGTCCAAAATACTTTTGGATACGCGAGATTGAGTTTCGTAATCAAAAGTTAACAGGTTGCTCCGTAAAGAAGTTTGGAAAAATGACGGCCCAGGACGTGTTTTAATAATTAATATCTGTCAAGGACAATCTAAGAACATTTGTTAATACTGAAAATGTTCTTAGCGAGTATTAATTATGGCGCAACTAGTCCTGAGATAACGACTGGCCAACGGCTAGCTTGAATCTGCCGTCATTTTCCCGAGAAGTTTTTCTCTTCAATTAATCCCTTTCCGGAAGGTAGTCATGCTATTATACTTGTAGGCTGTAGCTTTCCACGGGCCTGGGCTATAAAAATTGGTGCGGTGCCCAAGCCTATGGGGTTGACGTTCTCTTTCTAAAGCCCAATACTGATGTCCTTCTTTGTATTCTCGGCATGTACTGTATTACACCATGAAAGGGAGGCAGGAGGGAAAAAATTTCACTAGCGGACGGGTACCATGTGGTGCCCGTTTGGCGCATTCGAATTGGTCATTGTGTTTTTAGATGGCTCAGATTTGGAGAGAAAATAAGGAGAGAGAAAGTGTTGAGGTGAGAGAAAAGAGAGGGTTTCAATTCGAATAGTTCAAAAGTGTATTTGCCGAACGGATACCACGCACGTGGGATATATCCACCCAACACCGAAAAATTTCTTGAGGCGGTAGGCTTGAAAGGGGATCTTTTTTGACGCATACACAGAGATGGCAGCAGCTTCAATGGAGTTCTAATAACTCGGGTGTTCAGGCTAATTTATGAGCATCTCGACGAATAAGTACTTTGTATGGACCGATTTCAAATAAATTAATAGCACCTGAAAAATTTCAAACTTAAGACCTTCGAATGGAACAAAATCTCAAGTTGCAAACCTTGAACATCCAGCCAACATCCCATTGGGTCCCCCCCTCCCCTCTAAATTACATTTGATTTCCCATCCCAATGTGAATAATAAGATATTGTGCAAAGAGAAATTCACGAATACTTAACAATTCCAAACCTCAAACAAGAGCAACGTACGTACTAGATGGAATTCAATGAAGTTGGTAGCCATCCGTGGCCTACACACAATGCTAAGCAATTCCCACATACAAGTTTCTCCCAAAACCCAAGTGCATTTCGAAATACCACAACCAAAAACTAAACACAATGAACACACACACATATACACTTATATAGTGACTGGCATTTGGCTTGGACATAAGAATGTTATTTTCATTTGACCCAACAAAACTTAGCACAGAATCGAGATCGACGCAGAAAACACCATGAGCAGCATGAGATACAACTTTGGATGTCCGACTCCCTTGACTCCCTTGGCGATTGATACCAAAGATTTTGGGCTGAAATTCAAAGGTAAAAACAATAAGTTGGTCATATATGACTTGTGAGCCCGAGGGAGAGAGAGAGAGTGGGGATATTATACTTTGTGTAATTTTCAATATCATTGCAGTAGAGAACATTATTGGGCACATTAGCGAACACAGTTGCGTTATCTACAAGGGGATCTACAACCCTCATATACGTCTCTTGGCCTAGATACCATCTGTCGAGATTCTCTGCCCTAAGATTCCACACTCCAACGTTGTCCAAATATATCAAAACTGCTGTCCACCCACCTGGAAAAACCTACAAAATACTCCACAGGGAAAGAGAGAGAGAGAGGGGAAAAAATTTATAACGAGCGCTAGTATTTGCACCTAATGGTCCACCTATCATAACACCGTAATCTTCTGTGGGCCTCGTTACCGTACGTGCTCGGTGCTCCGATCGGTGCACACATCTCGGTGCAATTAGGGTATCTCAATTTGACGAAAAAATATAGGAGCTAAGGAGCCTGAGTAGAAACCTGTATGGTAGAACGCCATATAGTATCGTTCATATTATACAACTTCGTGCTGTTTTTTGTCCATTCTCCAAGCCCCATCCTGCATTAGTATCACACTCTTGATTTCTGAACATTAGAAAAGGACGAATAGAACAGGGCACTAAAACTTGCACAGGGTACCTAATTACAAAGAAATCTGAAAAAACTATACGTACCCAAGAACAAAAAACGAATGACCATCCATGTGAAAGCTCAGCACAACAGTGTCATTGTTTTGCAGTATGAGTTCCATGGAGTGGTTATACGTTCCCTTAATGAGAGAGGTGGCAATCTGAGGCGGCCCGCTCGGCAATGTCGCATTCGGGAAATCGAGATTGTAAACATCTTTCGATTTGTCAAACTGGTCAGCTAGCCGAATCGGATAACCAGGATTTTCGAACGAAATTCCGTTAAATGTAGCTCGAAGTTTGCCGTCAATTGTTATTGGTTGTGTGCTTCTTAAAATGAAGAGCTCGGGGGAACTGAGCAGACTGTAATTGAATGCGCCTTGTCGGCTAAGGCCACCTCCTCTAGCATTGAAGTCTTGCCTGATCAACGAATGGAATTACAACATTGTTAGTACTTACAGAACTATTACAAGCAAATGATAGGCAACCCTAATTTTAGCTATGCCGATGTGACGTAGACTGTATGAGAATGCAGCATTGATCTTGTTTTTACGGATTTCAATCCTTTTATGCAAAAGATAGACGTGTTATATCCTAACGCGACGTTTAGCTCAGTTGAAAGTATCGAACCAGACTGAAAGATATAGAAAAAAAAAAATGGTCGATTTTCGTTTGGTCATAGAACAAAAGCAAAGAGAAAGAAAGTTTACTAGAACAAAAGCAAGCAAATTTTGATTCAAAGTGTATTGGAACACGGGAAGGAGAAAGAAGTGTATAATCGGGCAAGCAAACCTGATGGACATTGACTGCTCCATCGCGAGAGACGTATTATAAACACCATTTGGTGGTACTGGATCGGTTGGGAGAGGACCAGCTGCCTTTCCTTTCAATTCGGAATAGTACAAGATGGCAACCCCAATAACATTTTGCCACTGATAGGTTTGATTAGGGTTCATAAACTTCGGGCTTGCTACGATGTAGTAATCGCTATTCGCATCCTGATTCATGGTAACCAAAAATGAGTAAGACTGCCCGACGTGTATGTCAAAGCTGGAGTTGTTTTGATGAGCCGTGTAAAGCCCCTCTGTTTCTACGAGGAGCAAATCGTGGTTCTGGATTCGAAAGTTCAAGCAAGTTGACACCCCGACGTTGTGCACCCGAATCCGATAGGTTTTTCCTGTAATCGCGATCCTGTTTTACATAAAATAACCTGAACATAATCGCGAAAAAGAAGTCTTATTAGACAGGCAACAATCAGTTACCTGGGACAACATTGATTTTTTCATAATCAAAAGGTTCAGCCATGCTATAAGGCCCCTTCCCGTTAATGAGAACTCCATCCGGTATTCCAAGGTCTGTTCCATTGTCAAGTGCCTCTCTCAGTGCCTGATATGCAAAAGGTTTAGTCGCCAATCCTTTCTAACTACTCCAGCTTCTGTTCGTTTATGTATGCATATAGAGTACAACAGTTTTATCAGCAAATACGAACCTTATGGCTTTGTTTATACCAATCACCGATGAAAACAACGATATCACCATACGGAGTGTCGAAAGGCAGAGGTACTCTGGGCAAGTTGTTATTGATGATAAAAGAACCGAAACCGCCAGCTGATCTTTGAAGATTGAGTGATGGGAAATAAAAGAAGCTGCCGATCTGATCCTTGACTTGGAATTTGTAAGTCCAACTATGGTTTAGAGGAATGGGGCAATTCGTGCCTAGAACCCCGTCTTGCCAAAAAGTGCGACGCATTCTCAATCCAGCCCTGCCACAACCCATGAAATGAAAGATAGCTAACACACGATTCATGAATTGAAAACTATGCAGAAAAATACTGCGGTCTATATTTGAATCTGTCATGTGCACATATATTTTTATGTTTGCTTCTTCTTCTTTCTTTCTTTTTTTTAAACGAAACTTACCAAGTAATGAGGAGATTTTCGTCCAATTTGTTCGTCACAGTTACGTTGACAAGGTGACTAGTAGTAACATTAAGAACTGGACCAGGAAACATTCCATTTACTGCAATAACCTGCACACAAGAGAACAAGAAATAACTTCTGCATCTATTTTACAGGTTTTTCACACACCCATTACAAGTGGCTAAAACTTTTTTAATGCATGATTTTTTGCTTAAAAAACGACATGCACTTGTTATATCCATGGGTTTCAATTTTGAATAAGAATAGGTAGTACAACCTTTTTTTTTTTTTTTTTGAATCAGTCAATTCATTCAACTTTTTTTTTTGAATAGGTAGTACAACTGATTGCAACCATCCCAACGTGTTTTTAATAGTCCATAATTGTCAATAGTATCTTATTAGTAAGATATTATTCTTATGGGTAAGATACTTTAGCAAATCAGAATTATTGATTGTCGAGATGAACGTTCAATTGCGGAGGCTTTTTTTTTTTGAATAAAACCTATACAATGACATCTTTAGACCTTAATCTACTTAAAACCTCAGTTTCTACTTCACCCACTACATGTGATAAAAGAGGGGAAAAAAACTTTCTAAAAACTAAAAAAGAATATATATATGTGCTGCTAGCTAAGGGGGTGTTCCGGTTTTGTAAAAAAAAGAACTTTTTAAAAAAGAAGACAATTTCAAACTCAAAAATTATATATTTACGTAAATAATTTTTCGATCAATATGGATCTTGTTTGATAGATCTTATTAAGATCTTTTAAACGATGCAAAAAAAATTGAAAAAATATTTTTCATTTTCATTAGATTTGAGTTTGAAATTACCTCCGTTTGAAAAAAAGTTAACTTTTTAGAAAGTGGAACACCCTCTAAAACACATACAAGAAGATAGGAAACAGTGTCCCAAAGGAGATAAAAGAAAATAGAACCTGTTGAGGGACACCCAAAGGGGAGAGAGTTTTGTAAGAGAGCTCCAATTTGAACTCGGAAACATTTGCAAATGAGAAACAGAGGCCGAAAAGCAGAGAGAAGGGGATTAAACACAAGATGCATGACCCCAAGAACGCCATGTGGAGAGAGAGAGAGAGAGAGAGAGAGAGAGAGAGAGGGTGGGGAGAGAACAAAACGGCTCTCTGTTCGGCTCTGGCTTTGTATATTTACGTCTTAAGAATCTAAACTGATTCGAGGCCCAAGCAATATGACATTAGGGATGGCAACAGGGAGGGTCGGGGGTGGATACCACTATTCTCGTCCCCGAACTCAAATTCCTCCCCATCCCCGTCCCAAACGGGGATTTATTTTTACCCTCCATTCCCGCCTCAAACGGGGAACGGGGATCCCGTTGGGGAATCGGGGATCCAAAAATCCCAAAACTTTTTTAAAAAAAGTCACCTGCCATAAAATACGAACCAATAAACTAAATTAAAAAAAAAAAAAAACAATCTACGCTACCATTGCAAACCAAATGCCAAGAAAAATAGCCACAGTTGCTGCCATAGTGCCATTACAAACCAAATCAAAATGAAAACAGTCACATTTGCTACTGTAGTGTCATTATAAACCAAATTTAAATTAAAACAGTCACATAGTTGCTGCCATAGTGCATTACAAACCAAATTGAAATAAAAACAGTTTCAAACAAACAAGATAAGTAGGCTAGTGGGGCTGGAGATTGGAGACGTAAGTCTTTAGAGTGGCGACTGGAAAATGGGAAAACCCTAACTTATCTATATATATAGTAGACTAGTGGGGCTGGGGCGGGGATCAAGAACCCTAAGTCCCTAACTTATGTATATATCTATAATTATGTATTATATATAGTAGGCTATTGGGCCGGGGCGGGGCTCGGGCGGGTACTACCTTATATCCACCCCTTACCCGTTTCCCATTTTTTTTTAAAAATTATCTCCATATCCTACCCGATTCCCAAATAATCCCCGAATCCCCAACCCATTTGGGGCGAGGAACGGGACGGATTGGGTCGGGGCGGCCGGAACTGCCATTCCTATATGACATTGGTTCGTACCCCTTATAAGAAGTTTCCTCCTAGTTTCATTTGAGTCTCATTTTTGTCCTCAAAGTATCAATTATAACTCTTTTAACCTTCAAGTTTGGTTTCGTGTCAAATTGGTCCAATTGATAACTTCTGTCAGTCAAACTGAATGAAGAAAATCAAATTGATGTTAGTTTGGACGTGATAGTTCATACAAAGTTGGTCAAATTGATGACGTCTTGTCTCAATCTGATTTTTTTCGTCTAGTTTAGCTGACAGAAGTTATCAATTAGACCAACTTAGTACGAAAACCAAACTTGAAGGTCAAAAGAGTTGTAGTTGATACTTGAATGACGGAAATGAGACTCGGGTGAATCTATGATGACCATTTCTATCAATTTCCCTTAGTTCTATTACACAAAGTTTATAAAATCATAAAATTCATTATAAATTGAAATATATATGCGATAAAAAATGGCACAGATTTTAGAATGTAGAAATAAGAAGGTAAAAAGTTAATGGAACATGGGTTCTTATTGGATAAAAACTAAGTATTTATTTTGTTAGTAGAATTATTTCAGTATTTTTTACTTTTCATAATTTTTGTTTAGCTTTTCGTCGTAATTTTTAGAGTTAGTCGTTCGTCTCGACGAGACTAATCGAAAAATTATAGAAATATAAATTGATATTGAAAAAATTTAAATAAGATAGCATTTTAGACAAATAAGACAGTTTGATACTCCCTCCGTTCCTAAATAAGAGTCAAAACTTAGGTCTTTTAAAATATGCATTTGTTTCATTCAAAAATTAAATTTTTTTCACAAATGAATAGATAGCAATGAGTTCTATTAGACAGTGAAAAAAATAGATTTTTTAAACGAAAAATATGCATTTTTTGTAAGTCCTAGATTTGCGTGCCGGACATTTATTTAGGGACGGAGGGAGTACTTTTTTTTTTCTTTAGTGATTTTTTTTTTTTGCTTCCAGTCATAATTTTGTAACTTTTTAGACTCATTTTATCGACACAAGTGATTAATCGAAAAAAATTCACTCGAATTTAACAAAAATTCCAAAAAAAAAACGAATAAAACACCCAGAACAAAGAAAATAATTAAGTTTACAATAATGCGGCCACAATATTCCATTGACCAGTAATATGGAATTTAACAAGGCAAATTGGTAAATTTGCAAACTAATATATAACAAAAAGAAAAAAAGTAATAATGTCCTTTAGATTCCCCTCTTTACCTGGAATAATTGGAGTGTAATAATGTCCTTTCCAATGGGTCCTTTGTCTGTCTTTTTAACGAATTTTTTGCATTTATGAAGACGACTTCTGATTGACACTCAAGTCTTGCCCTTTGATATCGAAGGTCTTCACGGCTCGACCAGACAAACACAGCCAACCAAATCCCCAGATTCTTCTTTTTTCTCCTTTCCTTCCCTTTTCTCGCTTTCGGACCGCGGCTACTATTGACGATCAACGAAACACTCAGGTTATTATTCCTTTCAGCCATAAAAGGTCCCGTCTAGTTTTACGGAAAGGATAAAAACTAATGGAAGAATCAATCTTCCTGTAATTTTCTGAGTGTTCAGTTATCAAAAAAGTTGTAAGACTCACAGTTTCAACTTTTTCAATGAGAAACACTTTCTTGCAAAACAAACTTGTCCAAAAGGATGGAATTATTGTTTTCCTGCAAGATTTCTTGTCAAGAGAACACACACAGAAAAATAAATTTTATCTTTCTTTACTTCACATTATTTCACTTTAATTTTCTTGGGAACCAACTCCGCACACAACATTTCTGACACTGAGGTATGTTTTAGTCCATTTGATAACCGTACTAGTTTGTAGGGATTATTAAGAGCATTTCTAGTGGACCATATAAAATACTCAGTTTTTTTTTTGGAATCTATATAATACTCATTAGGTTGAATAGCTAAAATTTTAGCTAGTGAGTGTGCCAAATTGTTCTACAATGGACTAGATAAAATTGATCCATAAACTTATAGCTCAATAGCTCACCCCATAGGTTTGGCCACCAATATGTACTCAATAAATTTTGTTGGTCCAATCATAAACAAGAAAACAGTTTTTTTATTTTATTTAATTTTCTGAGGAAAAAATGAGCTATTTTCTTTTTTGGTAACCAAATTAAATAGGAACCACCGGACCACACTCTCAGTTTTTCATTTCTCTCTCTTTCTATCTCCTCCCATTACTAACAATGAACCCACCTACTTTAATTTATTTCCAGCTCTCTTTATCTCTCTCTACTAACAATGAATTTTTGATTATGAACCATTGCAAATCTCAACATTATTAAGTTTAGCAATCTTTTAAATGAATAATTAAAATTTTTTATTTTTCAATTTTAATCGTGCCATTATTAAAGACACCCTTATCCGCTCTGTTGGTAGTGGAGTTGCTTTCAAATGTAAAAAGTAACCAAAATAAAAACATAAGGGTGGTAGGTTAAAACTTAAAAAACGTTACAACAACATTACAAAGGACTAACTTTATTAAAGAGTGGTCTAAAGTTAAATTTCACACATCATCAACTACTGAAAGCGCACGCAGGACCAACAAATAGTAAGTCCCACTGAAAATGACAATGGAAAATGTTGCGTGAATCTGGACCATTGATTACATTTTCATGGACATTTCAAATGGATTCTTTTCATGTACCCTACCAGTCCTCAATGACTATTCTTTCCATTCATTCATATTTATATCTAAACAACTGTATCCAAAACTGATCGATGCATATGAACTTTATGTACATTGAACGTTTCCAATTACAATTGTGTCTGGAATCATGTGGTAATGTTGTATTCCTAGACTTTTTGGAATATGTAGTTGTCAATGATGCGAAAAACTGTTATCAACAAAAATGCTGCGAAAATTGCTAGTAACCTAGGCTTTTCCAAGATAAGATTGGGGGTTGGAGGATCTATGTGAAGCACCATTTACAAGTCCCACATATGTGGGTAGAATTAAATTGAATTGGTATATAAGGATTCGTGAATAGCTACTTTATAACTCGAGTTTAACTTTCTGAGCCACGTGGTTAGGCTAAGAATTAACAGGTCAGCAGGCGCAGGTCATTACAATTTGTATGTGTTCGGAATTCTTAACACCAAAACGGGTTATTGCATGTGTTATCACTCATCAGCACTCATAGATGTTTTTGTTTTTTGAACAGTAGCACTCATACTGTCATACATGTTAAAAATCAAGGGATGTTTGTTTAGACGTAAAATATTTTTCTGAAAAATGTTTTACTTAATTTTGGTTATCTTACGAGGTAAAACAATTTTCATTGTATGGTTGAAAATATTTTCCTCTTGAAACGTCAGTCATTTATGGGACACTTGGCCTTCGACGCTTCTTGAGTCTCGATTAACGTCCTTTGCATCCTAGCATCAAATTCACCATAAATTCAATTAGGGCAAATGATCTGTGCGAAAGAAGAAAACACAACCCAAAGCTATCCATTTACAAGCAAAATGATCAAGACCGGCCACTTACTAAAGCTTGTAACGAGCAAAACAACAAAATACCAGAAAATAATAATATAACGACGTTGTGCACTCGGCCAGGGAATTTTATTTACTTTAAAATATTTTCCATAAATGCACTGCAGAACTGTACGGGTTTTGAAAGGAACGCTACTATCCTAACGATCCAAATATAGCGATCCAAAGCGATCCCCAAATTATTTCCACAAAATATAACTTTCTAATGTAAAAATGTAGAGAAAATGGGAAAATTTGGTCATCGTGTTCCTAGAAATGTATTTTGCATGAATAAATTGGAAACTAATACTGAATTTTGCTAGATTTTTATCCATTGAGTTTTGATTTTGATATCTACAGAAGCCTACCCTTAGCGTTCCTCAATTTAGGCATGTGACCCTATTCCCGTTCCTCCTACCGGTACGATCCGCATTTTTGGCAATTAATATATATGGTCTCTACCTAACTCTTCTACCTGTTGCTTTTCAAAATTTCTTGATACTGGGAATGAAGATAAACAAAACCACTTTTCTTTCTCGAATTTGAAAAAACTTGAGGCACATCCGATTCTCCAATTCTTCACCCACCAGGCGTTCTGTAACGTCCCGATTTTTGGGAACGTTAATTCAATAAAATTTTTACATTTATTAAATAGAAAGAAACATAAAGTCATTACAAGTCAAATTATTCCCAAATTTGTGTTACACTTATTTAAATAGATTATGGAGGGGTACTAGGGTAACTTTTACTCCTCTGGACGTTTGTCTTCTTCTGCATTATTTTGCTCAGCACCGAACTCTTCCAAATTATAAAATCCCCCCTGTTCGTCTCTAAACTCTAGCATAAGATACCAGGGTCACAAAAGTAACACCGTGAGCAATTAAGCCAAATAGCTAACTCTTACCCCTATGTCTCATACACTAACAAAAATAACATATAACAATTTATCAAAAACAAAATTGAGCATCAAAAAAAAAAATAATCAAAGGTGTCGGTGTCTTTCAGAGTTATCGCAGCGTATCATAAATCGTATCATCATTTTCCAAGTATCGATTCCACTTTTCATTTTATTTTCTTGAGCACTGGTTCCGCTGATCATCTTTCAGGATCTATCGGTCGCTCAGGCTAAGTTCAGATTTTGCCACTCAAAAGCACTGATTCCGCTGACCGTCTCTTTCAGGACCTGCCGGGTTCTCAATCTTTAATCATTTTTCATTTCATAACGCATACACGGCACTAGTTCCGCTGACCATCCTTTCAGGACCTACCAGGCTCCTAGGCCCCACACACACACCCGAGTCATGATTCCGCCGACCATTCTTTCAGGACCTACCGGGCTCTCATGCTCACACACGCACACTTGAGCCATGATTTCGCTGACCATCTTCCATGGATCTATCGGGTTCTCATGCTCAAACAATCATTAATCTTTTCCACATTTCATTTCTTGTTTCTCGTGTTTTGTAGACATGCATCATTTTCTCGCGCTCACATTATTCTTTTAAAGTTTGCTACAATTATGCGATAATAATAAATTACTAATTTCATGCATTTCTATTTTTGACAACATTAAAAATTATAACATCACAACTTATCACAAACATGTAATTAATTAAGCATTACAACGATAAAATCAACTTCTCAACTTAAACAATTTAATCATGTGATATCATAAAAATAATAAATAAATAGTTAAACATATAGCACATTAACATTATACTTAGGTGAGCAGATAAGAGGCTTCTACCATTCTTCTTGGTGGTAGAGCAACTACGGAGTATGTCAGGTGAAAATGTAGGCGGAGTAACGTCGTTTCGGCTCAACTGAAGAATAAAAAGAAAGTAGTTTTCTTTTTTCAGAACACAAATATTTCTAGAAATTTTGAAAATCTGAATCAAAGGGTGATTTGAATGGTGTAGAAAAGGTGGCAAGGTGATGGTGGAATTGAACTAATTTCTGCCTCTCTCTCTCTCTCTCTCTCTCTCTCTCTCTCTCTCTCTCTCTCTCTCTCTCTCTCTCTCTCTCTCTCTCTAGTCGAAACCTCTAGCCCTTTTGCTCTCCAAACTCACACTAGTGAAGCATGTGAGAAGTGGATGATTAGTGGTGTGTGTGTGCTTGTGAATGTGAATGTGAATGTGAAAGGAATGTGAAAGGCATGCCTATTTATACTAGTGAATGAAGAATCTAGATCATATCTAGAATATCTAGCAAAATCTTAAAAAAATCCAATCTAATATTCTCCTAATCATATCTAAGGAAATCCAATCTAATCTTATCCTAACCATATCTAATAATATCCTATCCAATCTTATAAAATCTAGGGAAATCTAGGAAAAATCTATATCAAATCTCTCTCTCAATCTCATATAATCAATTCCTTAGATTGGAGGGAATCAAAATCTTAGATTGAATATCATATCTAGATTTTCTAGGATTCTAACTAAATCTTGGATAAGATTTCCTAGGATCCCTTAGGATAAAAATTATGATTCTCTCCTATCTATATCTATGCACTATGATTAGATTTGGATATCAATCTCTCCACTTGCTAGGATTTGTAAAAAAAAATTTAGGTTAGGGTTGCATGTACATATATATCCCTATGGCTTTACATATTTACTCAATTGGGTTTTAGTATATTCTTTTTAAAAAAATAAAAAATCGAGTCATTTATTAAAAGAATACTAAATTAACATCTAAATGAAAGAATTTCAATTAAAATATTTAATTTTATTATAAAAAAATTTAGGGTTGTTAAACTTTCGGCCCCGTTCTGGAAAGGAAAATAAGTCCTCATTTTTTAATAAGGCAATTTCAAACTCAAAAATTATATGTTTACGCAAATTATTTTCCCATCAATATGGATCTTGTTTAATAGATCTCATTGAGATCTTTAATACGGTGCAAAAAATTTTGAAAAATTATTTTTCATTTACATTATTTTTGAGTTTGAAAATGTGAAATAAGTACTTATTTTTTAAGATGGTGTTCTAGAACGTATCATGACTTAATTAACTAAAGCTACCTCCCAAACCAAAACGGAAAATGAACAAAGTACATACTACAATGGTTTGTCGGTATTGATAGGTGCATAAATGTGCCCATTTACGCTCCCTAATTTAGTTTTGTTATGTTCATTTATTATATTATTTGGAGTTTGATACTCGTTTTTCTCGTTGCAGGGCTTGCGAAAGCAATTAAATGGCACACGGAGTTAAATTGATAAGTTAATGGAAAAATATGGACAAAGGTTTATGTTGTAGCCTTTCAATTAAAAGAGAAATTTATTTACGGAGTTGAGGAATTTCAGTCGTCCGTTTCGGCAATCAATGGTCCGAATTTTAAAAAAAAACTATTTGCGTGAATAGTTAGTTATTCCCTACGCTACTATTCTAGCAAATAGTTTTTTTTAAAAATTTAGACCATCCAAAATACTTTTGGATGTGCGAGATTGAGCTTCGTAATCAAAAGTTTATGGGTTGCTCTGTAAAGAAGTTTGAAAAAATGACGGCCGAGGACGTGTTTTAATAATTAATATCTATCAAGGACAATCTAAGAACATTTGTTAATGTTGAAAATGTCATTGACAAATATTAATTATCAAAACACGTCATTCGCCGTTATTTTCCCCAGAAGTTTCTCTCTTCAATTAAGCCCTTTCCGGAAGGTACTCATGCTATTATACTTGTAGGCTGTAGCTTTCCACGTGGTCTGGGCTATAAAAATTGGTGCGGAGCCCAAGCCTATGGGGTTGACGTTCTCTTTCTAAAGCCCAATATTCTCGGCATGTACTTATTACTCCATGAAAGGGAGGCAGTGGGGAAAAATTTTAACTAGCGGGTGGTACCATGTCGTGCCCGCTTAGTGCATTCGAATCATTTATTGCAGTTTTAGATGGTTTAGATTTAGAGAGAGAATAAAGAGAGAGAAAGTGTTGGGGTGAGAGGAGAGAGAGAGTTTCAATCCAAGAAGTCAAAAGTATATTAGATGGGCCGAATGTATCGAACGGATACCACGCACGTGGAATATACCCCCAACACCGAAAAATTTCTTGAGGCGGTAGGCTTGAAAGGGGATCTTTTTCGACACATACACAGAGATGTAGCAGCTTCAATGGAGTTCTATCCTTGCCCGATCATCTCCTTCTCCATGCGCAGCTAATATCCTTCGGTTAGGGTAACGAGGAAACTTTCTCCAAGACTCCAAGTAATGTAATCGTTTGATTTCTAGGGTTTTATTCAACAGTTAATTGTATGACTTTTTGGGATGATTCATACTCCAGTTTTTATGAAAGAACATATTTTTTCTACTATTTATCTATTGTGTTTGTATTTCGGATATCAAGCACTATCATACAATAGTTTTTATTGATAGTCTCTGAGATGGGTTATATTACGTTAGACGGGTTGTGTCATTGGTTAAATCCAGTGAGACGATTCGCGCTATGTTAAGATAGCCTTTACGGAGTATGAGTCCCGAGAACTCTCTTGACGATTGTTGATTGGGATTGCAAGCCCTAGCGACCAGGGATGGATTTAGGAATATAGTTTAGTGGGGGCACATGTTAATCATAATAGAGAAAATTCATTTTTTTAGTCAACTACAGTAAGATCGTACAAAATTAAGGCATATATTACTAACTACAAAGGTTCTTTAAGTTAAATTAGGTAAAAATGAGCACCATATCTCAGACAAAATTTTAAGGAATGTTTTAAATGAACATCGACAAGTCTTAGAATGATTGAGTTAATTTTGTTAATGACTTTATTTTGAAATAATTCCCCAAACGGTTAAAAATGAAGAGAATCAAGAAAGAATGATTCTAAATAGACAAGCAACTCGTGAAACAACAAGTATAAATGTATCATAGGATGAAATTCAAGCATAAAACTAATTCTATATGTGTATTTTCGAGATATATGCAAGTGTGTGTGGTTATATATTAGCACACTTTTATAATTATGCTAATTTATACAATAATAATAATAATAATTTTGACTGGAAGTACGCGTTCAAGTGGGGGCATGTGCCCCCAAATGACTCCCTTTGGGTCTGTCCCTGCTAGCGACAAATGTTGAATAATTACCTTAGATTTTATTACGATTATATTGCAAGGGGAAGGTGGAATCGAAACCCGAATTCCTTCTCTCTTCTGTCTTCAAAACTTTAATTGCTTTCTAATTGAGTTTTAGTTTACTCAAATCAAATCACAAATTTATCTTTTTCAGAATTGAATTAAAAATAAATTGGAAGTACCGCAACTCAGCTTTTTACTTCCCGTAGACGATCTTGGACTTAGTCATTGTTCTTTGAAATAATAGTTAATTTCTCGTTTTATAAATTATATTTTTAGTACGAAAACGACAAGACCAGGTATCCGGAAATTGTCAATTAACACCAACAAAATTAGCGAAGGTTTTCTTTCCAATCGGTAACGAAACCCACAATCTTTTTAACATCAAGTTTACTTTATGTTTGCAAATGACTTCTTTGTCAAAATAAAGAGAACCCAAATAATCACATGATGCCGCAGTTTGTCAAAAGCAGACACAGTTCGGAAGATTTAAGGCCCACACCACGCACAAGAGTCCTGAGAGTTTGTTGGATGAGGTCTTAATAACTCGGGTGTTCGGGCTAATTTACGAGCATCTCGACAAACAACTACTTTGTATGGACCGAGTCCAAATAAATTAATAGCACATGAAAAATTTCAAACTTAAAGACTTTTGAATGGAACAAAATCTCAAGTCGCAAACCTTGAACATCCAGCCAACATCCCATTGGGTTCCCCCCCTCCCCTCTAAATTACATTTGATTTCCCATCCCAATGTGAATAATAAGATATTGTGCAAAGAGAAATTCTCAAGTACTTAAACAATTCCAAACCTTAAACAAGAGCAACGTACTAGATGGAATTCAATGAAGTTGGTAGCCATCCATGGCCCACACACAATGCTAAGCAATTCCCACATACAAGTTTCTCCCAAAACCCAAGTGCATTTCGAGATACCACAACCAAAAACTAAACACAATGAAGACACACACACGCAGAGTGACTGGCATTTGGCTTGGGCATAAGAATGTTATTTTCATTTGACCCAAAAAAAACTTAGCACAAAATCGAGATCGACACAGAAAACACCACGAGCAGCGTGAGATACAATTTTGGATGTCCGACTCCCCTGGCGATTGATACCAAAGATTTTGGGCTGAAATTCAAAGGTAAAAACAATAAGTTGGTCAGATATGACTTGTGAGCACGTGTGCTGAGAGAGAGAGAGATAGAGAGAGTGGGGATATTATACTTTGTGTAATTTTCAATTTTACCGCAGTAGAAAACATTATCGGGCACCCTATCGAACACAGTTGCGTTATCTACATGGGGATCTACAACCCTGATATACGTCTCTTGGCCTAGATACCATCTGTCGAGATTCTCTGCTCTAAGATTCCACACTCCAACGTTGTCCAAATAGACCAGAACTGCTGTCCACCCACCTGGAAAAACCTACAAAATACTCCCCAGGAAGAGAGAGAGGAAATAATTTAAAACGAGGGCTAGTATTTGCACCGAATGATCCACCGATCAGAACACCATAATATTCTATGTGCCTCGCTACCGTATGTGCCCGGTGCTCCGATCGGTGCACAAATCTCGGTGCAATTAGGGTATCTCAATTGCCGAAAAAATGTAGGAGCTAAGAGCAGAAACCTGTATAGTAGAACGAAATATAGCATCGGTCCAATTATACAACTCCCTTCTGTTGTTTGTCCATTCTCCAAGCCCCATCCTGCATTTGTATCACACTCTTGATTTCTGAACATTAAAGAAGGACGAATCGAGCAGGGCACTAAAACTCGCACAGGGTACCTAATCACAAGAAATCTGAAAAAACTATACGTACCCAAGAACAAAAAACGAATGACCATCCATGTGAAAGCTGAGCACAACAGTGTCATTGTTTTGCAATATGAGTTCCATGGAGTGGTCATACGTGCCATTAATGAGAGAGGTGCCAATCCGAGGCGGCCCGCTCGACAACATCGCGTTTGGGAAATCCAGATTGTAAACATCTTTCGATTTGTCAAACTGGTCAGCCAGCCGAATCGGATAACCAGGATTTTCGAATGAAATTCCGTTAAATGTAGCTCGAAGTTTGCCGTCAATTGTTACTGGTTGTGTGCTTCTTAAAATGAAGAGCTCGGTGGAACTGAGCAGACTGTAATTGAACGCGCCTTGTCGGCTAAGGCCACCTCCTCTAGCATTGACGTCTTGCCTTATCAGTGAATGGAATTACAACATTGTTAGTACTTACAGAATACAAGCAAATGATAGGCAACCCTAATTTTAGCTATGCCAATGTGACGCGAACTGTATGAGAATGTAGCATTGCTCTTGTTTTTACTGATTTAAATCCTTTTATGCAAAGGATAGATGCATTATATCCTAATCACAACGTTTAGCTCAGTTGAATGAAACATTGCTCTTGTTTTTACTGAAAGATATATATATTAAAAAAAAAGGGGCGATTTTCATTTGGTTATAGAACATAAGCAAAGAGGAAGAACGTTTACTAGAACAAAAGCAAGCAAATCTTGATTCAAAGTGTTTTGGAACACAGGAAGGAGAAAGAAGCTTATAATCAGGCAAGCAAACCTGATGGACATTGACTGCTCCATCACGAGAGATGTATTATAAACACCATTTGGTGGTACTGGAGCGGTTGGGAGAGGACCAGCTGCCTTCCCTTTCAATTCGGAATAGTACATGATAGCAAGCCCAATAACATTTTGCCACTGATAGGTTTGATTAGGGTTCATAAACTTCGGGCTTGCTATGATGTAGTAATCGCTATTCGCATCCTGATTCATGGTAACCAAAAATGAGTAAGACTGCCCGACGTGTATGTCAAAGCTGGAATTGCTTTGTTGAGCCGTGTAATGTCCCTCTGTTTCAACGAGGAGCAAATTGTGGTTCTGGATTCGAAAGTTCAAGCAAGTTGACACCCCGACGTTGTGCACCCGAATCCGATAGGTTTTTCCTGTAATCGCGATCCTGTTTTACATAAAATAACCTGAACATAATCGCGAAAAAGAAGTCTTATTAGATAGGCAACAATCAGTTACCTGGGACAACATTGATTTTTTCATAATCAAAAGGTTCAGCCATGCTATAAGGCCCCTTCCCGTTAATGAGAACTCCATCCGGTATTCCAAGGTCTGTTCCATTGTCGAGTGCCCCTCTCAGTGCCTGACATGCAAAAGGCTTAGTCGCCAACCCTTTCTAAATACTCCTGCTTCTGTTCGTTTATGTATGCATATAGAGTACAACAGTTTTATCAGCAAACACGAACCTTATGGCTTTGTTTATACCAATCACCGATGAAAACAACGATATCACCATACGGAGTGTTGAAAGGCGGAGGTACTCGAGGCAAGTTATTGATGATAAAAGAACCGAAACCACCAGCTGATCTTTGAAGATTGAGTGATGGGAAATAAAAGAAGCTGCCGATCTGATCCTTGGCTTGGAATTGGTAAGTCCAACTATGGTTTGGAGGAATGGGGCAATTCGTGCCTAGAACGCCGTCTTGCCAAAAAGCACGACGCATTCTCAATCCAGCCCTGCCACAACCCATGAAATGAAAGATAGCTAACACACGATTCATGAATTGAAAACTATGCAGAAAAATATTGCGCGGTCTATTTGAATCTCATGTGCGCGTAAATTTTTATGTTTACTTCTTTGCTGATTCTTCTTCTTTCTTTTTTTTTAAACGAAACTTACCAAGTAATGAGGAGATTTTCGTCCAATTTGTTCGTCACAGTTACGTTGACAAGGTGACTAGTAGTAACATTAAGAACTGGACCAGGAAACATTCCATTTACTGCAATAACCTGCACACAAGAGAACAAGAAATAACTTCTGCGTCTATTTTGCAGGTTTTTCACACGAGTGCTGCTAATGGTACATAGGAGATTCCCACCACAATCGTACCGACGGCCGTGCCAGGCCGTCTCCGGGTACTGGACGGCCGATCCAAGCCGTCCAAAAATTCTATAAAAAAAAAAACCCGAGGGGGGCCACGCGGTAATCAATGGTATCTGATGTGTGTAGGGTGCAATCACTGTCCGGTGGCCGGAGACGGCCGGCGCGGCCGTCGGTACGATTTTGGTGGGAATCTCGTCAGTACCATTTGACTTTTTGTTTTTCACACACCCATTACAAGTGGCAAAAAGTTTTTTTTTTTGATCCGGTGGCTAAAAGTTTATTAATGCATGATTTTTTGCTTAAAAAACGACATGCACTTATTATATCCACGGGTTTCAATTTTGAATAAGAATAGGTGGTACAATTGATCGGAACCATCCCAACGTGTTCTTAATGGTCCATAATTGTCAATAGTATCTTATCAGTAAGATATTATTCTTATCGGTAAGATACTTTAGCAAATCAGAATCATTGATTATTGAGATGAACGTTTGACTGCGGAGGCTTCTTTTGAATAAAACCTATACAATGACATCTTTAGACCTTGATCTACTCAAAACCTCAGTTTCTACTTCACCCACTACATGTGACAAAAGAGGGGAAAAAAACTTTCTAAAAACGAAAAGAGAATATATGTGCTGCTACCTAAAACGCATACAAAAAGATAGGAAACTAAGAAACTTATCCCAAAGGAGATAAAAGAAAAGAGTAGAACCTGTTGAGGGACACCCAAAGGGGAGAGTGTTTTGTAAGAGAGCTCCAATTTGAACTCGGAAACATTTGCAAATGAGAAACAGAGGCCGAAAAGCAGAGAGAAGGGGATTAAACACAAGATACATGACCCCAAGAATGCCATGTAGAGAGAGAGAGAGAGAGAGAGGGGCGGGGGGGCGCGAGAACAAAACGGCTCTCAATAATGACCACAGAAAAATTTCTTAAATCGAAAAAATCCCACTGTGCAGAAAAACCAAAAAAGCTCTTTTCTCTTGGGAAAGGACAAAAAGTGGTTAGGTGGAGAAATGCTGGATTTTCCGATAAAAAAAGAAAAGGGTGTGATTTTCACACTTATTTTTTTTGATATCTATACTCTCTTTTTATTTTTTAGTATTTAAAGTGTGTATTTTTTTTTACTAAAAGACAAAAAAGTGTAGATAAAAAAAAAGAGTGCGAAAATTATTTCCGAAAAAAAAAATGCTAGATAAAGTAGATAATATGTCATCTATATAACATGTAATACTTATTTTGGATTTTTGATAGGGGAAATAAAGAACCTTTGTTCCATTAAGGTTCTTAAAAAATAAGTACTTATTCGGCGTGCTATTTTTGATTGTTTAAATATTTCAATATGGATCTTAAAAAATATACAATATGGATATTGTTTAATACATCTCAATTAGTTGTAGAGAAATTTATATAAATGCTCCTTCTAGTTTCATCTGAGTCTAATTTCTGTCCTCTAAGCATCAATTACAACTCTTTTGACCTTCAAGTTTGGTTTTGTACCAAATTGGTCCAATTAATAACTTCTGTCAGCCAAACTAGATGAAAAAAATCAAATTGATGTCAGTTTAGACATTGTAGTTCGTACCAAATTAGTCAAATTGATGACGTCTGGCCTCAATCTAATTTTTTCCGTCTAGTCTGGCTGACAGAAGTTATCAATTGAACCAATTTAATACGAAAATCAAACTTAAAAGTTAATAGAGTTATAATTGGGGAAATGATTTTGCCACACCTTTTGTTGATAATGCCACACCCTGCAAGTGTATTTTTGCACCAAAAAATACACTTACAGAGTGTGGCATTATCAAAAAAGGGTGTGGCAAAATCACTACCCTATAATTGAAGCGTAGCTTTCCCTTTCAATGGGTCATTTATCTGTCTTTTTAACACTTTTTTTGCATTTATGAAGACAACTTCGGATTGACTCTCAAGTCTTGCCTTTGTTATCGAAGGTCTTCACGGCTCGACCAGATAAACACAGCCAGCCAGTGCCCAGATTCTTCATTTTTCCCTTTTCTCGCTTTCGGACCGCGGTTACTATTCACGATAAAAGAAACACTCATCAGGTTATTATTCCTTTCAACCATAGAAGGTTCCGTTAAGTATCACGGAAAGGATAAGAAATGATGAAAGAATCAACTTTTATGTAACTTTCTGCGTGTCCAGTTACCAGAAAAGTTGTAGGATTCACAGCTTCTACTTTTTCACTGAGAAACATTTTCTTGCAAAATAGACTTTTACAGAATGAAGGAATTCTTATTTTCCTGCAAGATTTCTTGTCAAGAAAACACTTTACTTCAATTTTCTTGGCCGGGAACCAACTCCGCACACAACATTCCCAACAATGAAGTATGTTTTGGTCCGTTTGATAACCATACTAGTTTGTAGGGATTATATATTAAAAGCATTTATAGCGGATCCCATAAAATACTCATTAGGTTTTTTTTTTTGAGATCTATAAAATACTCATTAGGTTTTGAATAGCTAAAATTTTAGCTAGTGAGTGTGCCAAAATTTACTACAATGAATTAGATAAAATTGATCCATAAACTTATGGCTCAATAGCTCTATGGGTTTGGCCACCAATATGTGCTCATTAAATTTGTCGGTCCAATTATAAACAAGAAAATAGTTTCTTATTATTTTTTTCTGGGAAAAAAATGAGCTATTTTCTTTTTGGGTAACCAGATTAAATAGGTACCACACTCTCAGTTTTTCATTTCTCTCTCTTTCTATCTCCTCCCATTACTATCAATGAACCCACCTACTTTAATTTATTCCCAGCTCTCTCTATCTCTCTCTACTAAAAATGATTTTTTAATTATGAATCATCAACATTGTTAAGCTTAGCAATCTCTTAAAATGAAACTTTTGGTTATGCCATTGGAGACACCATGTCCACTCTGTTGGTAGTGGAGTTGCTTTCAAAATTTATAGGTAACCAAAATAAAAACAACAGAAAGGTAGATGAAAACTTAAAAGCGTTACAACAACATGACAGAGGACTCGCTTTATTAAAGAGTGGAGTAAATTTCACACATAAACCCCTGAAAGTACCTGCAGGACCAAAAAATAGTACCCTACCGAAAATGACTATTCTTTTCATTCATTTATATCCGAATCGAGCAATGCTAGAAACACAATTTTTAAAATAACTATATCCGGAACTAATCGATGCATATGAACTTTATATACATCGAATATTTCCAGATACAATTGTCTCTGGAATCATGTAGTAACATTGTATTCCTACACTTTTTGGAATCCTCAGTTGTCAATGATGCAAAAATCTGTTGTCAACAAAAATGCCGTGAAAATCTCCAGTAGCCCAGCCTTTCCAAGATAAGATTGGGGGTTTGGTGGATCTATGTGAAGCCCCATTTTCTAGCCCCACATCGGTGGGTAGAATTGAATTGAATTGGTACATAAGGATTCATGAAAAGCTATTGTATAACTCGATATTAACTTTTTGAGTCGCGTGATTAGGATAAGAGTTAGCAAGTCAGCTAGTGCGAGTTGTTTATAATCTATATGTGTTCGGAGTTCTTAACAACAAAATGGGTTATTGCATGTGTTACTCATCAACACTCATAGATGTTTTTGTTTCTTGAACACCATCACTCATACTGTCAAAGGGATTAAGGCTCCGTTTATTTAGAAGTTACTTATTTTTGGTGTTTGGTAGTGCAGAAGACATGAAATTATTTACGGGATAAAACATTTTTCATCCTATGGTTGACAATATTTTCCGCTTGAAAAAGACCGTTAGTCATTTTTAGGACACTTGGCCTTCGACGCTGCTTGCGTCTTGACTAACGTCCTTTACAGCTTTACTTAACCGAGCCAATTTTGTCAATCACGTACCATATCGGCTGGTACGGACCGTACTGAACATAAAACGGTACACATACCCAGGTGTTCTATACGGTCAAAAATACCGGCCTATACTAGTCGATACCGAACGTACCGATCTGTACTGGTCGATACTAAAAATATGAAAAATATATGTTGCGGTCATTCCGGAATGGTATCGAGATACACACCTGTACGTACTGTCCCAACAGAAAAAAACGGTACACTTGCCAGTACGAAATTGATAACTTTGAACCGAGCTCCTCCAAGCCCCCAATCTCATCCACCTAAGCATATGATTTCTCAACATTACTTCATCAAGTCGAATGCTGGACAAACACTCTCGTACGGCAAGAGAGCTAATAAAATACAGCAGATTACATAGGTAGACGCCAAAGAAAGGCCCAAAACGGAGTACATTAGCAAAGTGGGAAAGGACAGATCCTCGTCCACGGGCTGAAGTGGAAATCATTCCAGATTTTGTTTACTGACATTATTATTGCCGCCCCAGCCCGCGGATTGGGTTTCTCAGTCAGTCCATGTTTTTTAGGATTATGTTTTTTTGAAAAAGCCCAGATCAATGCCAGTAGTACTTTTTCCAGCACCAGCTGGCGACAACAGGTACGACAAACTGGGGGTAGGGACCACCACCCTAATTTACTACAATTTGTTCCTGGATCCCACTGTGGACGAACCAACGGCAACGGCGCAACCCGTTACCACCATTCTAAAAAATGATCTCCCCAAAGATACTACAGTTGTATTAATAAAGCCAACCAATAGGAGTACTAATTTTCCTGAAAAGTCGGCACACTTTTTTTTGTCCTTTCTAATAAACGTAGATATGAATCACCTTCCGCGCTTGGACAGGAGTTTGTTCAGGTGTGATGGCATAGGCAGCATTTTGGGTTTTTAGGGTTTTGTTATTCTTTGACTAGCGCTTGGGACTCGGATAATTATAGAGATTATATAATTTTCATTTTCTTGTCCTTTTAATCTCTCTAATTTTTAAATTCATTGATTAATAAAAAATTTTGCTGATAAAAAAATAATAATAATAATCAGCTTTCGCATGTCTCAACTAATTTCAAGATTCGAAGTTAATGACTAGACTACTCATCCAACGGGCCCAAAGTTTAGATTATTTGGCCTTTGTAGAATTCAGACATACAATCTAATAAAAGACAAATACTTTTTGCTTTCTCATACTCATTTAACTAAATTCCCTGGGTTAGTCACTCTACCATGCAGGTTTTCGACGCAATGGGTTAGTAGGCACTCTCTACTATTCATGTTTTCAATTTCAATTTATTCTCTTCCCTACTCATTTTTTTTGGCAAAAAACAATCAAATGGCATTGCTTTGCTTTGTACTTGTCTAGGCCCTTTTTTTCTTGAACGATCCTCATTTTTCCTCGTAATCCTAACATCAACTTTCAGACCTCTCTTTACTTGGACTCCGAGTGCCTGCAGTGAACTGAAAGAGCTGCAGTTTACAGCCCCCAAAACGATGGCATGTTGGGGGGGGGGGTTTTGGCCAATCCATTATTGAATCAAACTACGTGGTTTTAAGATAAGAAAACTTCAGTTTGCAGCCCCCAAAACTCGCAACTTTCTCTACTTCTTCAACCAAATAATTCCAACAGTTACAACTTTAAAACTTTTCAACCAAATCTCATTAACTTTCTCATACATATCCACTTTTTATCACCCAAAACGTCTCGATCGTTCTCTCCATTCTGCTCGAACTCTCTCCATCTTTGTTTTCTCTCACCGTTCAACTTGGTCCCAACAATGAATCAATTAGAGAAAAGGGTAGGAGACGACATCTAAAATATCGTCTATCCTTTGTGAGATCCCGATCAGTTACTTCAAAAACTTTGGTTTTTCCTAAACCGCTTAGCAAAAAATATGGGTTTCTCTTTCACTCGATCCAGGAAACTAATTTTGTTTCGCATTCTCATGTGGTTTTCTTGCCTGATTTTGGAGCAAATGTGAAGGGGAAATTTTTCCGCCATTATTTTGGCCTTTGGTTTGAGTTTGAAGATAAGGTTTGTTGGAACTCACCTAATCGTAGATGCCGTTCGTTCCAACAGGAGATGCAAAGCTAACATAATCTAAGAAAGTACAGTAGCATCCACTACATCCTAAACCCAATTAGCGTTTAATCAAATCAGGACTCCATAAACTTCAATAATGCACTCTCTGAAATTCCCATGAACAATTTGCTTCTGGTCACGCTTAATTTCTAGATCCCCTTTTCTTGGAGCTAACAAATGAAGATTTTCAGCCAAGGTAAAGGAGGGATAGAGGAGAGTTTTAGCCAAGGTGAAGAAAGAATAGAGGATTTGCTGGAGAGGAAGAGGAGAGAGAGAGAGAGAGAGAGAAGTGGGTCTATCAAAAAGTGGTGATATTCTCACGTGAGGAGAGAGAAAGGTGAATGACGACGGTACCAAAGGATAAACATTTTTTCTTCTAAAACGATGTGGTTTGGCCGATTAATTAAATGAGTGTCTAAATTGCCCACAAACGACGCCGTTTACAGGTGCTGTAATTTGCAGCTCTTTCAGCTCGCTGCAGGGACTCGGAGTCCTCTTTACTTGGGTGGTTCGGGTCAAAAGCAGCGATGGTGTAAACGGAGATGTTAAAGTGGGGTTCTCAATGAATGTGGAACGTTGATTTTTTTTTTTTTTTTCCTCTTGCAATTTCTCTGCAGCCAAACAATGTTACGTTGGTAAATAGGTTTTAGCTCAGTTGGCATCTTTTGATCCTCCCTATGTGGAAGAACAAGATTTAAGCCCTGTTTTGGACGTTTGGGATTCAGAACTATAGCCTCTAAAAGGGTGTTCAATGGATGTGGGATGTTCCTTTTGTTTTTGTTTTTTTCCCTTTGATGATATGTATGCCAATGGGCTCTAATCCAGTTGGCAACTTCTAGTCCTTCCCATGTGGAAGAACAAAGTTTGAGTCCCGTCGTGGGCATTTGGGATTTAAGACTATGCCCTCGAAATTTTTTTGTGGACTAACCTACTAACGAGAAACTTTTATGTATGCTGAGGATATCAAGGGTGTTGGTATCCCTTCCGGTCTCAGGCCAATTTCGCATTTTCTGATTATATTTGGATGATCGATTCTGGAGCCCAGTTGGCATCTTCCGGTCCTTCCCATGTGGAAGAACAGGGTTTGAGCCCTGTCGTGCGCATTTGGGATTCAGGATTATACCCTTTAAAATTTGTGGACTAACCTACTAACGAGAAACTTTTATGTATGCCAAGGATACTAACAGTGTTGGTATCTCCTCCGGCCAGTTTCGTATTTTCTGATTATATTTGGATGATCGGTTACTTTCATTTTGTAGAGTTTGGCGAGAACCTTAATCATACCAAAAATCATGTTCATCAAATTTAGTAGGTACATGATCGGCACCCACGAAAATTGAAGAAAATCAAAACTTGGTCCAAAAACACACTGAATCGGAAACCAGTTTTGGTTTTTTTGCGATTTTCACGTATGCCGATTATGTATCAAATAAATTCCGATGATCACGATTTTGGTATGATTAAGGTTTTCGCCGAATTCTATAAAATGAATGGGACCGATTATCAAAATGTGATCGAAAAATGACCAAAAAATGAGAAACGAACAGGAAGGAATACCTACCCCCGATGTACATAAAAGTTTCTCCCTACTAACACTCCTCCAATCTCCGCAAACGTACAGGCAAAAAACAGTGATACGTAGGAAATCCACCTTATCAGTACGGATCATAGTGTTGGAGATTAGGTATTAGGTCAATATTCAGTTCATTTTTTCGCCACCCAAACAAAAAAACCACCGTCCTAGTCAGATTCCCACCACCATTGTCCCTTCCCTCTCTCTCTCTATCTACACGCACGCGTACACCACGCATGTTTATCTATATCCATCCGTAAAAATAATGGTACAGAACAGGAATTCCGCTGTAGTATGTGGTTTCTGATGCAGGTGTCGAGCTCGGATTCCCTTACATTTAGGGAAATTTTTTTTCCTTTTTTTTCTTTTTCTCTTCAACCCATTGTTGATTCATCTCCAAACTTGATTACCCTACGTTGGGTTCAAGTAATCCAAAAGTGGAATGGACTGTAAATGGGCAGAATGGCAATGAACAGTCCCGGAAACCCAGTTTGTGGGACATTATTATTTCCCTTGGCCATCAAGATAAAGGAGCCCCCGTGGACCTTCTTGAGGTGGGTGATTAATCTCATTTTAAAATTAATTTTGCTCTTCTTCTTTTTTTTTTTTTCCTTCTTCTTAATATTCCATGAGTCGTCACTTCTTCACCTTTGCTGGATGTGGGGACTAGCACTAGCTAGAGCTGGAAATATCTATAAATTTTTCAAGGCGGTCCCAAGTCGGCGGTGGGGAGAAAGAAGATGACTTGATAAGTGATACCCAGAAAAAAATTGGCCATGATTTCCTGAGGTGGTCACCGTTCAGCCGCTGTTATAGAATTTGAATACGAATTCCTTGGACTTTTTTCTTGGATGTTGTTTTTGGGTTGATTTGACAGATTGGCGTAGGTTGATGCATTGCATTTAAATATCCCAAACAAGACATGTGTGGTCTTTCTCCTCATAAATGTAAACTACCGGGTGAGACCATTTTTGGACCCAGCCATGTGTTTGTTGGCGTCCATTAGAATTTAGAACCGTGTTTGAGTATTATACTTGTTAGTCCTTTGACTTTCTTAACTTATTTTGTACTCATTAATTTGTTTGGTTTTGTACTCATCAATTTGTTAGATTCTGTACTCATCAATTTGATTGAAAATTGCTGTCGTGTTTTCGTCCAGAAACTCTGTTGTAATTTTTTAAGCGGAAAGCAAAACGTTCAATAATCTTCCAAGTCCCGGGTATTCTTGGTGGCTTCAAGAAGAGTATATTTACCCAGTGATCTACTCTAAGATTCGAACTTGTGACTTTTCGTATGGAGACATAAGCTTTGATCAACTGTGGAAGTTATATTTTGCTTCTTGAAGCTGTCTTTTTATTGCTGAAGTTTTATTTCAAATGTTAGCATAGATCTGCTATGAAGCAATATTTGTCCATTGGCAAAAGCAACTGATGTTGCTCCTCTCCCTTCCGTTTCAGAGTCTCATATTTCTTGAAATTTCACTAGTAATTCATCATTTAAAAATTGGAACTCTATTTAGCAGTAACATGCATATAGGTCCCATTGTCATCCATTCTGTTCATAGCTGTCAAGTGAACGTAGTCAAACCTAATTTTTTAATTGAAAATGAGTTGTTAAACCAAAATTTTCAAGCCTAAAATGCCTTGCTCTCTCTCTCTCTCTCTCTCTCTCTCTCTCTCTCTCTCTCTCTCTCTCTCTTGTCCTTTTCGTAGATGTCATTTTCATACAAAGTATATTTTTTGTCTCACATGAAGTGTGGGGTTGATGTAGCTGTTGCAAGAACATTGCAAGCCTTACGGTATTTATACTGCTTCCCATGGTTGGGAATCATGTTTGTCTTTCTATAAATCTGTTATGTGTTTCCTGCTCCTCGTGGTTCACCAAAAACCTTCTCATATGAGTCTTTTGTTGACTCATTATCTGCAGTGAAAAGGGTATACCTCTTTTGGTGCTTGAAGGCATAGCTCTAATAACCATCAACCCAAGTTCACAGGGTCATTGAATTTGAAGGTACAGACTGTCTCTTTCTTAACAATCTTTAACTCTGGACGTTTGAAGCAAAGTTTTTTTATTTCGTCATGATTGGTTAGTAATTTTATGTATCTTTCATTCTCCTTCAAAATTATCTGCATTTCAACGGAGTTGTGTGGAGATGGTAGTCACGAAAATGCAACTTTTCCAGTGGAATTGACTTCATGTCTGAAGATTTTCATCTTAGTTCCTTTAAAAAATAAATCTGATTGTCACACGGCAATCAAATCCTAGAATATTATCAGTATGAGATACAAATTAGAAAAACCCATCTAATATGTATTGCCAGAAAAAAGAAGAAGCATAAAATTGGTTTAGAAATCAATATCTACAAGTGACCTGGGTTGTCATAAACAGAGTACTGCCAGTAAGTCATATTTTGATTGTTTCTGTAGGACCTTAGGTTTGCAAATATATGCAATTAAACTTTTGTCTGTTGACAGAAAATGGTTTCTAAATTTGCTTATTGTTACGGTTGTGTAATCGCGTTGACTACGTCTGATATCATGAGAGTACTTGATACCACTTTTGGGGTCTTTTTGGTATTGCTGAGAGGATTGAGTCTACATAAAACATGTAATTAGAAGTAATCTTGGTTGAATCTGATATTATTTTACAACACTGATGTATAGGTACCGTAAGTCACTTCATCACTTAGAAGCTGCATTTTTAATGTGTTTGTTTGAATGTTTCAAAGATCCCTGAATAACTGAGCTGTTTGCAGCTGTAGGTGTAGTTGCTTTGTCATGGAAGACAATGAACATCTTGGTTTGTCAAAGCTGGGCTCTCCTGAATTAGTTCCATCTCTCATCAAATTTATAGCTGCAAATGAAGTATCTGGCTTTGATAGGATTGAGGAGCCCAAAAACTTCGATATTCACCATCAACAAACTGGTTTTCAGTTCTTCAGTTCCTCAGCTACAGTAAGTTTTTTTTCTTTCCACCAGATGGGAGTATGCATTAGTATCCTTCTTTGTATGCTCATCTTTCACTTTTTTGGTCGTCTTGACATGTCTAGCATACCCATAGATTTGCGTTCTCAATATGATTCATATTGTGGTATATTGGTATTCATAGGAACAAAGCTACCTGAGCTTGAGATAGAGATATTAGGTTGTTTATTACGTTGTGAATTGCATAAATTCAATTTTTTTCCTTGTTCTTTTATATGCAAAATACTACAACATGGAGTGAATTTTGTAGCTCTATCAAAGAACACTGTATCCTGGTGTAATACTTTCTCTATACACTAGGAAACCAAAACAGCTGCTGACCAAAGCCAGAGAATGCATTCTGTTTCTATCAGTATGCCATCTTCCCCCATGGAGGTTCACTTACAGAGCAGTAAAAGAGTTCTCTTCCAAGATCAAGATGGAACAATCTTCAGCGATGAGATTGCAAATCCTACAACTTCTGGCACTAAACAGGAAAAATTCCATTCTCAAACAATGCCAGCTGGTTCTGCATTTGATGAGGCAGATGCAAGTGGATTATTTCCAAACCGCCCACGGCTCCCACCAAAGAATCCAAGGATTGAAAGGCTGAAGGACAAAAGGTTTGATTCTTTTAAAACATGGTCTGGTAAGTTTGAAAGGCAGCTATCAAATCTAAGTGGAAAACCACAAGAAATAAGACCAGAGGCAAACACAGAGCAGAACGTAGAGGTGGAGACTTTGCCTGTGCATCGATACTTTGATGCCTTGGAAGGACCTGAGTTAGATACCCTCAGGGTATGTGTTTTCTATCGCCAAACTCTTTTCTGCAAGTTTGTTCCTGTTATTTGGTTACATAATGTCATCTCCCTCCAACTTTTAAAGGTGGATAGATCCTGAAATTTTCATAATTTTGCATGACAAGTAGCTTTCCCCCTGTTATTTGGTTCTTTAGACTTTTCTCCATTATACATTGGGTTCCATGTTGCATGTGTAATGTCACCATTCAAGTGTGGGCTGCTGTGGCACCCTCTAAAATATAACTTTCATGTTTGTCAATGTTCCGTGAAAGAATAACAATCATCCTGCAAATCATCAAAAAGGAAAAAAAAAAAAAACAATCATCTTGCAAAGTGTTTGGATCCATTTGTAATACTTTCATATTCAATGCACCAACATTTTTGAATTTAGCAATGTGATTTAATTGTTTTCCTTTTGTAAATACTGGACATTAATGTCAAAGCGTTACTACTGTTAGAAAATAAAAACGAATTTCACTTTACAGGCTTCAGAAGAAATCCTGCTTCCAGAAGACCAGCAGTGGCCGTTTCTTCTACGCTTTTCTATTTCTTCATTTGGTATTTGCCTCGGGGTTGGCAGCCAAGTGATTTTGTGGAAAAAGTTGGCCACTTCTCCTTCCATAAAATTTCTTCATGTAAGCCTGGATGTAAACCTCGTCCTTTGGTGCATAGCTGTTGCGCTGGTATCTACAGTCTTTGTCACCTACATGCTCAAAGTCATATTCTACTTCGAAGCGGTTCGCCGTGAATACTATCATCCCATCCGTGTTAACTTCTTCTTCGCCCCATGGATAGCCTTATTGTTCTTAGTTCTTGGAGTCCCACCATCCATTGCTCAAAACATACATACAGCTCTCTGGTATATTCTTATGACACCAATCTTTTTCCTAGAGCTTAAGATTTATGGACAGTGGATGTCAGGAGGACAAAGGAGACTTTCAAAGGTGGCAAATCCTTCAAATCACCTATCTATTGTTGGGAACTTCGTGGGGGCCTTATTGGGTGCGTCGATGGGGCTGAAAGAAGGACCGATATTCTTCTTTGCAGTTGGATTGGCTCACTATACAGTCTTATTTGTAACTCTCTATCAGAGACTTCCAACGAATGAGACACTCCCAAAGGAGCTCCATCCAGTTTTCTTTCTGTTTGTCGCCGCACCCAGTGTTGCTTCCATGGCATGGGCGAGGATTCAAGGCTCCTTTGATTATGGGTCACGGATTGCTTACTTTATTGCTTTGTTCCTTTATTTCTCACTGGTTAGTCTACTTGTCACTCATATCATGAGCATTTACTTTATATCTACATCATAACTTGGATAGAATCATTTTGGCATTTGTTGTCTTGGGGATTGCATTATCTGCAGCAATGACAAAAACGGTGGTACTGCAATTCATTTTAGAAACTTGTAGCTGTCATTACATGGGAACAAAAAAACAACTTTTTTGAATTTTTGAAATGGAACAAAAGAAATTCCATTTTAAGTTGAGAAATTTTCTAGCGTGGGGTTATATATGTCATTAGGAGACGAGCACAGGTATTCTTAGCCAAGTCCCGCACTCAAGTCTCATTTTCTTTCTCCCTGAAAAGCTACAATAATTGGTGAAGGAGCCTTGAATCCTTAAATTGTCTTGCATCAATGTTCGCCTGATACATAAGTGGGAATGACATTTACAGCTCAATTAAGGCTGCAAGAAGTTGTGCAAATCTAGAATTAAACAACCACCCTATCCTAAGAATCATTTGTCTTAGAGATGTTGAACCCTAGTCAGGCTTTTGGTCAAGAAACTGCAACTATTTTGGACATTCTTTTTTATTGCCTTACCCATGTGAAGGGGGAATTTATATCCGTCACCTAACACATGACCGAATGTATGGCGTCGTGTAATGAGCTATTCCAATTTTATGTCGCTTCTTGCAATGCATGCTCCCATTTCCAACCTGTTAGTACTCACTCAGTGTATGTCCAAAGTTCCAATGTGTGGATGCCATGACTCATAGATGCTTAGAAGTGAAGAGGATTAGTCCAAATCAATTTAGGAAGCCTCCCATACTTGTTTTAAAAAGTCAGACTAAGCAACAGAATTACGGTTTGAACAACTAGAAGAGAGCTCGGTAACCTCAGTATCTGGTTGATGTTAAATGGAACCAAGTTGCACCCCCACCCCGGCAGAAGTGTTGAGTCCTTCCCTTTTTGTACCATTCTGAATATCTATTAAATTTCATTCTGCAATAGTTGCCTCACTAATGACTAATGAGTCTACTTTGTTTCTTTGTTACTACAGGCTGTTCGTGTCAATTTCTTTCGAGGATTCAGGTATAGCTACTCACCAACCCACCCACCACCAGCCCCCCCACCCAACCCCGGGGTGTTACCTGTAGCTATCCATAATTCATCCTTGTGTCTTAACTTTCTGAGGTTCCTTTGTTGGTTTGTATAGGTTCTCGTTGGCTTGGTGGGCCTACACATTCCCTATGACTGGAGCTGCCATTGCAACTATCGAGTACTCCAATGAGGTACCAAACGTAGTAACGAAATCTCTTTCGGTACTACTCACTGCCATTTCCACTGTCATCGTTACATCGCTGCTTGTAACGACTATTCTCCACGCCTTTGTGCTGCGTGACCTCTTCCCAAATGACATTGCTATTGCCATTAGTGACCAAAGGCCAAAAGCACACCCCCATAAATGGTTCCACAGGAGAACTGGAAGCTCAGATAAGGACATTGAAAATTTCCTCAAATTTACAAACTCAGGTGGGAAGGATATCGAGGCTTCTATGATGCCTCCAAGCTCCATTCCTAAAGTAGTTGACAATTCCGGCACAACCGAGGTACACTGCCATGTCTCTCAATTTTACGATGACCACTGAGGGACATTCAGTTATTTGGGGAGAAAAGGGGGGACAAGGGAGGAATAGGGTTTTGCTATTCCAGTGAACTTGATGTAGTGTGAGAAATGGAGGTTTATGTTCTAACTGGGAGAGGGTACAGTATGGACATCGTGTCAGTTGTAAGTCATGAGTATCTATAAATAAAATATTGCAGCCCTTTTGCTTGGGAAATTGATCTCCTTTATTTTCACTTGCTGAACTTGAATTTTACCTCATAAAGGTAGCCCAAGCATTCACATATTACCCATCTTACTGTCTGGTATTATGCTATTCTGCACTTGTGTCGGCTAATTTACTACCCGGTAACTTACCGAATCTTGTACAAGCACCTCGGATTCTTCGTATGAAATTTCTTCTTTCGATGATACCATATCGTTGACCCGTAGATCTTAAGAATATCTCATACTATCCTTTCTAATGTTTAAGTTGTATTTGCATTTGGTTAAAGAAAAGATGCCCCAAAAATCTGATAGTGGAATTCTATTTCAGTCAAGCACAACCATGCATTGATCCATTAGCCTTGGCAAATATCTTATTTCCCCACAATTAAGGCGCATAAGTGAAACTGATCATGGTCTAGCCATAACTAGGCCAGCATTTCAAACTGGAACTAATTTTCTAATTTTCGTACACATTTGGATGATCGGCTCTGTTTATTATGTAGAGTTTGGCGAGAAACATAATCATATCAAAAATCGTGTTCATTGAATTTTAGTAGATACATGATCGGCACACATGAAAATTGCAAAAAAACAAAACAAAATTGGGTTTCAATTCAGTGTGTTTTTGGACCTAGTTTTGATTTTCTTCAATTTTCACATGTGCCGATCATGTATTTATTAAAGTCCGATGAACAAGATTTTTGGTTTGAGTGAGGTTCTCGCCGAACTCTTCAAAATGAACGGAGCCGATCATCCAAATGCGAACAGAAAATGGCCAAAAAATTAGAAACTTCCTGAAGGGGATACCAACCCCTTGTATACCGGGGATACATAAAAGTTTCTCCCGATGCCGGAAGCAGTGTTTGACATATTAGTTGATTTCAGGAAAACTGTCAGATTGAGCCTTGAATGTCACTGCTCCTGCACAAGTACAAAATAGATGTTGTGAAACTCTGTTTTTTTATTTTATTTTAGGATTAGTTGAGGTTTGCGTAAATTGGTCCGGACACTTTAGCTAAAAAAAAAAGCAACACTTTGTTTCCGTGTATGTGCAAGTTCATTTTCTGCAAAGTAAATTCCAACCCTAACAAGTGATTTGATACTAACACTGTGGAGTCCCACATCGGGAATATGAAAAGTGAATTCCATATATAAGAAAATCCAAGCAACTACTGTATAATTTGAAGTTAACCTTTTGAGCCACGTGGTTAGACGAATATTTAATAGGTCCGCTGATGCAGGTCTGTTACAGACACTATACAATCAAACCATGAACAAGGGTTTCCTCTACCTTCTCGTTCATCTGTTTCAGAAAACTTTTAAGTAACACTCTGTTTAGTTAATCAATTGTTCTCTTTTGCACAAACTCAAGCCCCTGTGTTTATTTAGCACCTAAAAACTGCTATTTTGTCTATGAAGAGCATCTTCAACACAGGCTTTAGATTTGGAGGTGTCAATTTTTGTAAGGCAAATGTGAAATATTGACATCTTTAAATTTGACATCCACTCAAGAAAATAACGTCCAACTTTGCCTCGAATTTGGAGTTGTTAAATTTCCTCTGAAGGTTTTTGTAACATTCCTAAATTAAAATAAATAATGAACTCCAATGTTTAATCGTACATCTTGATTACTATGTGACTATATATGTGTATCCATACATATGGTGACTTGATTTTTGTTTGATTCGGAAATTACTACTACTAGTACCCTAGTCTAGTGGGACCCACCCTACTAACCTAGACCCTAGGACCTATCCTACACCTAAGTCGCATGATGCACGTGTGGTTGCGGGAGCGTGAGCAGAAGCATGAAAGTGTCTTTCAAAACTCCACAAAACAACTAAAATTTGTGAGTACGAGAATTGAAAGCGTAAAAACAGAACGATGATTGAGTGCTGGAGCAAAGACCAATTTAAAGGATTTTGTGACCAGTCCAACACCCAAACCTATTGGGCTATTACCGAGACCAATTAGGCTCAACCTTAAAAGCATCTCCATTCGGCTTTTTGTGGCCTTTGTTTGGGTCAGTGTTTTTCTGGCTCAGGCTTAGTTTCCCAAAAAAAAATTTTACAGATATTTTTAAACAAAAAAAATTGGGTATAAGTTATGATTTTTTAATTCTTTGATTTCTCTCGTCAAGATAAACCAATAATTCACAAAATTTTGACGCAAAACTACTAAATGCAAAAAAATAAAATAAAATTGAAGAAGGATTAAACAAAAAAAAAATCCAAGTTTTTTTGAGAAACTAGGCCTCAGTAAAATAAGAAACGATCACATTTTTTGCCTTCAAAAATGGGCTACCACCTTGGTTTTGTGTCCATTTTTGCTGCCTTTGCAACCGTTGCAAACCCGGTAGAGTACTGAGTTTTAGTAGATGAGAGAGAGAGATAGAGAGAGAGAGGAGAGGGAGGGCGGCCTTTTTTTCGGAAGAGAGAGAGAGAGAGAGAGAGAGAGAGTAATCTCTCTATACTTTAGTTAACACTACTACTAAAAAACACCTTAAAGTGTCATATGGAGTACATTTTCATTCTCTAGTTAACAAATTCCCTAACACATAACCGTGGACTCCACTTTTAATGCTTTTTGTCACTGGTGATCGAAGAATAGATATACACTCCACCCTTCACCACTTTTCCCTTCCGATCAACCCCACTCCTCCATCCACGGACAGAGCTAGAGGGGCTAGTAAGGGGTGTCGCCCACCTACAATTTACATTGAAAAAAATGTATTATATATCAAAAAAAATTGATTGTATATATTCGTCCTCCCTACGCAAAGATTCTGGCTCCGTAAGTAGTAATTTATTCCACTCAAGTCAACTCTCTTGATCCTTGCACTCTAACGCTCCTCCTCTACGTATATGATATCAAGTCCCCCCTCCCTCATGAGCTTCTGGAAATTAGTCCATATACTAGTGCAAGTGATCATTTGAATGATTTATGGTGAGAGAAAGATAACTGTAAAATTGAGAGACGTAGAAATTTAGGGTTATATTTCTCTCTCTATTAAACCGAATACAACGTAAGTATTTATACAACACATTAGACTAATTATACTATGGTCCTAGAGAATGAACTAGTTACATAATAGAACAACTAATAGACTAATTACAAATAACCCATAATAATCTAACACTCCCCCTCAAGTTGGCGCAAAGATATCAATCAAGCCTAACTTGAACACAATGGGGTGGAAACTCTTGCGACCAAGTCCTTTTGTGAATATATCAGCTAATTGATCTTTGGATCTCACAAAAGGCATGCATATCAACCCCTTGCTCAGCTTCTCCTTGATGAAGTGTCTGTCAATTTCTATGTGCTTCGTTCTGTCATGTTGAACAGGATTATGAGCAATGTTTATGGCAGCTTTGTTGTCACAATAGAGTTTCATAGGACTATTATCAGAAATTCTCAAATCACGTAGCACTGTCTGGAGCCATAAGAGCTCACAAACTCCATGCGCCATAGCTCTATACTCAGCTTCTGCACTAGACCTGGCAACCACTGATTGCTTCTTACTTCGCCAAGTAATCAAATTTCCCCCAAGGAAAGTACAGTAGCCAGAAGTAGAACGTCTATCATCCACAGAACCAGCCCAATCGGCATCAGTAAATGCCTCCAATCGTAGGTGACCATGATTAGAAAACAGAATTCCTCTCCCTGGAGCAGCCTTGAGATACCTCAAGATACGGTAAACTGCATCCAGATGTGAAGTACGAGGATCATGCATAAATTGGCTAACAACCCCTACTGCATAAGTAACATCTGGTCGGGTGTGCGCTAAGTATATCAGTCGACCCACAAGTCGCTGATATCTCTCCTTATCAGTGCGCTCCCCCACATCTCCACTAAGATGATGATTCGCCTCAATAGGAGACTCTGCAGGCCTACAACCCAACATACCTGTTTCTTCCAAAAGATCAAGTATATACTTCCGTTGAGAGATAAAAATACCTTTATCAGACCTTGCCACTTCCATTCCAAGAAAATATCTTAGTGGTCCCAAATCCTTAATCTCAAATTCTTGAGCGAGACTGGACTTGAGATTAACAAACTCATCCACATCATTGCCTGTCATTATCATATCATCAACATAAACAATAAGGACAACGATCTTACCAGCACCTCCTTTGATGAACATAGTATGATCTGCATGGCTCTGTTTGTAACCAAACTTCAACATAGCTTTTGAAAACCTGTCAAACCACGCTCGAGGTGATTGCTTCAACCCATAAAGAGCCTTTTTCAATCTGCACACCTTTCCCTCAGTCTCTGAGGAAGAAAACCACGGTGGTATATCCATATACACCTCCTCCTCTAACTCACCATGAAGGAATGCATTTTTTACGTCAAATTGGTGAAGAGGCCAATTCAGATTGGCAGCACACGAAATCAAAGCCCGCACAGTGTTCATCTTCGCTACTGGAGCAAACGTCTCCTCGTAGTCAATGCCATAGGTTTGAGTAAAACCCCTGGCTACCAATCTTGCCTTGTATCTCTCAACTGTACCGTTAGCATTCTGTTTAACAGTGAAAATTCACTTACATCCCACTGATCTCTTTCCTCTTGGAAGTGATATCAACTCCCAAGTGCCATTCTTTTTCAAAGCTGTCATCTCCTCTACCATAGCTCATTTCCACTCATATATCATGAACGCATCCTGCCAATTCTGTGGAATAGATATAGAAGAAAGAGACGAAACAAAGGCATGGTATGAAGGAGATAAACGATCATAAGAGACATACTGAGAAATGGGATGTTGAGTACATGACCTAACACCTTTCCGAAGAGCAACAAGAAGATTATCAGAATCAATAATAGGAGGTTCAATGGGAAAAGATTCATTACCAGATGAGTCAACTGAGGAGTCCGGAACTGAAGCAGGGGATGGTGATTGGCAAGGTGGCAGTACACATGAAGATTGGCCTTTCTTTCCTTTCTTTTGATACGTTGCCAAGGTAGTAGGCCATTCACTGGGTCTGATACGCCTATTCACATCCACTTGTCCACCAATGTCCTGTTTTGCACTATCAACAGACACTGGTTCCACTCTAGACTTCTCTTTCTCCCCCTCACTATAAAAAGGTAGTGACCATGACCCTTGAGTCTGAGATGTAAACACTTCTTCCTCCCTCATCTCTTCCTGACTAACATGTTGCTCCCCCTGAAGAAATGGAGTGGAGGGAGAGTAAAAAAACTCGGTTTCCCAAAAGGTGACATCCATAGAGACAAAAAACTTCCTAGAGTGAGGATCATAACATTTATAGCCCTTCTGTGTGGGAGAGTACCCAACAAAAACACACTTATGAGCTTTATGACCCAACTTGCCACCAGCAGGGTGAGAAACATGAACAAAACACACACAACCAAAAACTCTCGGAGGAAGAGTCAGGACACGAGAACTGTTAGGAAGACACTCAATAGGAGTCTTGAAGTGGAGAACACTAGATGGCATACGGTTAATAAGATAAGTTGCAGTCAAAATCGCTTCTCCCCATAAATATTTGGGAACATTCATGGTGAACAAAAGAGAGCGAGCAACTTCAGCAAGATGACGATTTTTGCGTTCAGCAACTCCATTTTGTTGTGGAGTGTCAACACAAGTCGTCTGAAAAAGAATACCATTATCATCCAGAAAAGCCCTAAAATTCTTATCGATATACTCAGTGCCATTGTCACTACGAAGAATTTTGATATTTGTGTCAAATTGAGTGCACACCATCGCATGAAAAGATTTAAAACAAGAAAATACTTCACTTTTGGACTTAAGTAAATACACCCAAGTCACACGAGAATAACAGTCAATAAAAGTGACAAACCATCGAAAACCTTTAAGAGAGGTAACAGGAGAAGGACCCCAAACATCAGAATGAATAATCATAAAAGGGGAGTCACTCCGTTTATTAATAGGTGCATAAAATGAACGTTTATGTTTTCCAAGCTCACAGGCTTCACAAAAAAACTAACTCCTAGAACAATGCTTAATTAAAGTAGGAAAAAGTTTTTCTAAAATCCCAAAAGATGGATGACCCAATCTACGGTGCCACTGATGTAACATAGAGAGAGCTGAACTCGTATCTGTTTGTAGAGTAAGACCACATGACAGGGGTGGACGAGGTGCAGACTCCAAAAAATAAATGCCACCCTGTGCTTTACCACTGCCAATCACTTTGCCCGTGTCCAGTTCCTGAAAAACACAATGAGTAGGAAAAAATGTCACTGAACAATTTGCAGAACGAGTAAGACTACTAACGGACAGAAGGTTAGTGGCAAAATTTGGAATATAGAGAACTGAAGAGAGGAAAATAGAGGGCGAATAGCGAACGGAACCTTTCCCTGAAATAGCAGAGAATGATCCATCTGCTATTCTGACCTTTTCCTTACCAGAACAAGTAGAGTAAGAATCAAAAACAGAGGAACAACCTGTCATATGATCTGAGGCACCAGAATCTATAATCCAAGGAATAGCAGAAGATGCAGTAAATGCGCTAGCCGGAATACCTGTGTGGGCAAAATATGATGACGTGGAACCTGTGGTGGAGGTGGGAGCTATAGTAGATGGAGAATCAGCCCGAGCCATGAGGCGCCTGAGAGCTTGCATCTCCCCCTGAGAAAATCCACTAACATGATCAGAAGGCGCCTGAACTCCAGTATTGAACCCAGAATCAGGCAAGGTAGCAGCTGTGGACTCTGAAACATGAGCCTGGGCCTGAGAACGCATGAAACCACGACCACGACCACTGCGTCCACCCCCTCGCCCGCGAGAGGGACGGCCATGTAACTTCCAACAGAAATCCCTAGTATGGCCAGTGTTGTGGCAATGATCACACCGGAGGGACTCACGATCAATAGGTCCACTGCTAGCACCAGGCTGTAACTTACCACTCTGTGGAACAAGCCAAATAAATATCCACCTAAATATCCACCTGTTGAAAGCTCAGAGTGCCAAATAAATATTCAGATTGCCTTGTCTTTATACTCAGTCAACTCACTAGTTGAAAACTCCTACCAGTACGAACTACAAACAGTGCCAAATACTTAGATCAAAAAATCCTACCACTACCACTGTTCCAAAACAAAGAGTTATACCACTCAAACAGTCCGTCGGAGGTCCGGCGAGTGTAGGTGAGGTCGAAACTGAACTGGGTCAGGGCTGTCGGAGGTCAGAGTTAGTCCGGCGAACTTCAGGTGTCAGCAAAAATGGTTGGACGAAGTCGGAACAGGCAGATCTGGTGCGTATACAGTAGACAAGGTTCGTACGGCATCAGAAATAGGCGGGATCGACGGGAGTGACGTCATACGGCGGCGGAATGGACCACGGAGGTGCCGACAAGTCTCGTCGGCGTCAGTGGGTGGAAGTTGATCGGAAGGAAAAAAAAGAAGAAGACAGGTACTCAGTTCTATCGCTTTGATACCATGTAAAATTGAGAGACGTAGAAATTTAGGGTTATATTTCTCTCTCTATTAAACCGAATACAACGTAAGTATTTATACAACACATTAGACTAATTATACTATGGTCCTAGAGAATGAACTAGTTACATAATAGAACAACTAATAGACTAATTACAAATAACCCATAATAATCTAACAATAACATAGAGAGAAAAAAATGAGACTGGTCTGTTCGTCCCGCAGCCATGCAAGGATGGGTGATTTGCTGGGGAGTCCATGGAGCTTGGACGGCAAAAGCTAGCGCACAGAAATATTATTATAGAAGGCGGGAGAGGGTTATTTAATTAATGTTGCCAATTTTTGTTTCATTACTTTGCTAAAGAACAGCTCTCCGGGCAGACGGGTCGGATGGAGAACAAGTCACGGAGGATTTTTTCGGAGCATGTCAAGTTGATTTTGCAGTACTTTATTTTGGAAATTTTTTTGATCGGCAGGGGACCTAAATTATTGCTGCCTTGTTTCGCACGTTTCTAATTTTACATCTTCCCTATTTTGGTAAGATGTCTTATTTCTATTTAATTTTGGTTTCCAAACAATTGTCTTGCTTCGTCTCCAAACCAAGTCAAAGCCTTCGTCTCCGAGGTAATTGCTGTATTTGTTTAACGCCTCTGTTCGGCACTTGAAGAAGGCGGGGGAAAGTAAAAGAAAAGAAAAGAAAGTGGGAGGACAAGTTTACCGTTCAGAAAACTTGAATTTGTTATTTTCTCCCATCTTTCTCTCCGAACCAAACAATGGGAGGGAGGGAAATTCGATCTTTTAATTTTCTTTTCTCTTCCTTTCTTTTCTTTTAAGCCTAAGGGCATAAGCATCTTTTGATTCAATAAATTTATAGAGTTTCTCTCTCTCTCTTTTTCCATCACATTTTAAGGAGGGCTCGTAAATTCAAGTGTTTATCTCGTTTGCTAAAATGCTATCTAGCCCCGTGTCTATTTCGCTGTGTCACTTTTCACAGGGAGTCATAAGCTTTAGTCAACTGTGGAAGTTTTGTTTATCTTCTTGTGGCTGGCCGTCTTTTAATGGCAACTTGTTATTTCAAATTAATGTTGGCTTACATGTATCTGCTGTGAAGTCATATTTGTCCATTGCATGCCTTAACGCCATTTACGCTATTTCAAATGTTCTCAGAGAATCTCAGGGTCACTCAATTCGAACGCACAGACCGTCTCTTATTTATCATCATCAATCAGTGGCGGAGCAAGGAATCAGCGTCACAGAGGGTACTTTTAAGCACACTTCAACCAAAAAACAGCTGTTGTTGAAAATGCGTTCGGTTTCTATCAGTATGCCATCTTCCCCAGCGGAAGTTCACTTACAGAGCACTAAAAGAGTTCTCTTCAGAGATCAAGACGGAACGATTTTCGACAGTGATATTGCAAATCCTACAACGTCTGGCACTAAACAGGCGAAATTCCATTGTCAGTCAATGCCAACTGGTTCTGCATTTGATGAGGCAGTTGCAGCAAGTGGATTATTTCCAAGTCGCCTCCTGCATCTCCCAGCAAAGAATCCAAGGATCGAAAAGCCGAGGGATAAAAGCTTCGATTCTTTCAAAACATGCTCTGGTAAGTTGGAAGGGCAGCTATCAAATTTACGTGGAAAGTCTCGGGAAATAGGACAAGAGGCGAACACTCTTCAGAACGTAGAGGTGGAGACTTTGCCTGCACATCGATACTTCGATGCCTTGGAAGGACCTGAGTTAGATACCCTCCGGGTATGTGTTTCCTATCCCCAAAATTTTTTCTGCAAGTTTGTTCCTTTAAAACATAAATTGAAGGTATAAAATTCTATTCGTGGCGATTCATTGCAGGGAAACACATCATTTTAATCTGATGCATCACTTTATATTTATGAATGAGACCCTCTTCTATACTTGGTCAATGTACTTAAAATTGTAAAAGAATAACAATCCTTCTGCCAAGTGTTCTTAATCCCTTTAGAGTACTATCATATTTGATCATATGCCAACATTTTTGATTTTGCAATGTGATTTAGCAATTTTCCTTTTGTAAATACTAGACATTAACGTCAAAGTGTTACTACCGTTTGAAAACAAAAACGAATTTCGCTTCACAGGCTTCAGAAGAAATCCTGCTTCCAGAAGACCAGCGGTGGCCGTTTCTTCTACGCTTTCCTGTTTCTTCATTCGGTATTTGCCTCGGGGTTGGCAGCCAAGCCATTCTGTGGAAAACCCTGGCCACTTCTCGCTCCACGAAGTTCCTTCATGTGAGCCTGGACGTATACCTCGTCCTTTGGTGCATAGCTGTTGCTCTGGCAGCCACAGTATATTTCACCTACATGCTCAAAGTCATATTCTACTTTGAAGCGGTACGCTGTGAATACTATCATCCCGTCCGTATTAACTACTTCTTCGCCCCCTGGATAGCCTTGCTGTTCTTAGTTCTTGGAGTCCCACCATCCATTCCTCAAAACATACATTCGGCTTTCTGGTATATTCTCATGACACCAATCTTTTGCCTATAGCCTTGCTGTTCTTAGTTCTTGGAGTCCCACCATCCATTGCTCAAAACATACATTCGGCTCTCTGGTATATTCTCATGACACCAATCTTTTGCCTAGAGCTTAAGATTTATGGACAGTGGATGTCAGGAGGACAAAGGAGACTTTCAAAGGTGGCAAATCCTTCAAATCACCTGTCTGTTGTCGGGAACTTCGTGGGGGCTTTATTGGGTGCGTCGATGGGGCTAAAAGAAGGACCGATATTCTTCTTTGCAGTTGGATTGGTTCACTATACTGTCTTATTTGTAACTCTCTACCAGAGACTTCCAACGATCGAATGAGACACTCCCGAAGGAGCTCCATCCAGTTCTTTCTGTTTGTCGCTGCACCCAGTGCTGCTTCGATAGCATGGGCAAGGATTCAAGGCTCCTTTGATAATGGGTCGCGGATTGCTTACTTCATTGCCCTGTTCCTTTATTTATCACTGGTTAGTCTTCGTGTCACTCATATCATGAGTTCTTACTTTTTACCTACTTTGGATACAATCGGAATTGCATTACCTGCAGCAATAACAAATATTTTGGCACAGAAATTGGTTTTAGAAACTGTTAAAGCATCCAACTCAATACGAATTGGCTGTGAGTGGAGAGGCCGTCCAGGCTCATATACTAGTTTTGGAGGAGATAATTAACCGATGTGAGAGAATTTCCAACAGAAACTTATCACCGTTAACTGCTGCTACAAGGGAACAGAAGTTGTCTAGCACGGGGTGATGAGCACGAGCGTTCTTTGCCAAGTCCCGTACTGAGTGTCATTTTATTTCTTCCAGAAAAGCTACCATAATTGGTGATGGAAAGCATGTTTGCTAGACAAGCTCTGGACAGGATATAGAGTCCCTAACTTGTCTTGCATCATCCATTTAGATGAGTCTAGATCGTGTTCGCCTTGTAAACAAGTGGGAATGACATTTGCTGTATATTAGGGCTGCAAGAAGCTGTGCAAATCTAGAACCAAATAACCCACCCTAAACTTAGAATCATTTGTCTTGGAGATGTTAAACCCTGGTCACTTTTGGCTAGCAGGGCATGCTTCCATGTTCCCCCCCTGTTAGTGTTCACCTACTGAATGTCCAGAGTTCCAATACCCGGTTGCCGTGAGTCATAGATGCTTATAACTGAAGAGGATTAGCCCAAATCCATTTAGGAACCTCCCATACCTTACTTAAAAGTGTTCGAATCGGACTAAGCCCTGGAATAATGATTGATCAAAAAAAAGGAGAACTCGGTAACCTCAGTTTCTGGTTGATGTTAAATGGAACCAGGTTGCATTGCACCCCTTCCAGGTTTATTTCCAGTTCTTATTGTTAAATCAGTCTGCGATAGTCGCTAATGAGCCTGCTTTGTTTGTTTGTTACTACAGGCCGTTCGAGTCAATTTCTTTCGAGGATTCAGGCATGGTTACTTCTTCCCCACTTTGTGCATATCAGTTGTATCTTCATCCTTGTGTCTTAGTTTCTAAAGTTCATTTATCGGCTTGTCTAGGTTCTCGTTGGCTTGGTGGGCCTACACATTCCCCATGACTGGAGTTGCCATTGCAACCATCAACTACTCCGCTGAGGTACCAAACGTGGCAACAAAATCTCTTTCTGTACTACTCTCTGCCATTTCCACTCTCATCGTCGCGTTGCTGCTTGTAACGACTATTCTCCACGCCTTTGTGCTACATGACCTCTTCCCAAATGACATTGCATTGCCATTACCGACCAAAGGCCAAAAGCACGCCACCATAAATGGTTCCATAGGAGAACCGGAAGCCCAGATAAAGATATCGAAAATTGCCTTATTTGTATGAAATTGGACGGGAAGGATATCACGGCTTCTATATGATGCCTTCAAGCTCCATTATAAAAGGAATCGGCAGTTCTGGCACAATAGTAGCACACTGCAATCCCTCTGAATTTTACCAAGACAAATGAGGAAGATTCACATTTTTGGGGACAAGGGAGGAATAGGCTTTTGCCGTTCCAGTAAACTTGATGTATTGCGAAAAATGGAGGTTTACGTTGTAATGGTTACTGTATGGACGTCTTTTGAGTTGTAAATCATGAGAATCTATGATATTGCAACATATTTGCTCATATATTGTTTGGGAAATCGTTATGTTCATATTTACTTGCTGAACTTAATTCGTTATTTCGTATCGATTTTCTTCATTCCACGGTACCATATCATTGACCCCCGGCCCCTAGATCTTAAGAATATCTCGTATTATCCTTTCAAATGGGTAAGTTGCATTTGCATTGGTTAGAGAAAAGATGCTCAAAAAAGTCCAAAAGCGGAATTCTCTTTCAGCCAAGCACAATCATGCGTTGAAGGATTCGCCTATAATATAGTTGGTAGATGTCTTATTTTCCACAATTGAGGCACATAAGTTAAATTCCTCATGGTCTAGCCATATGTAGGCCAGCATTAAAACTGGTTTGAAAGGCACTGTTTGTTCGTTCTTGATGAGTAGAGACACCTCTATTGAACGGAAAGACACCAAAACTCTGTCCAACGTACGGACCATTGCCAGAAGCAGTGTATGACACTTGAGTTGCTTTCAGGCAGACTGTCGGCTTGAATAATCACGCTTACAAGTACGAAATAGAATGTCGTGGCGACTTTGTATCGAGTTCATTCGGTACCGATTACCGACACTATCCATCAAATGATGAATCTTGTCACTGGAATCGCCTTGCAGTGGTTTTCATTGTACTAATAGATACCACGTTGGACCATTAATGGTCATTGGAACCAATGAACTTAGTTAGGCTGAATGCTTCGGACATGCGGCAATTGAAACAAGGTTTTTGTCTACCTTCTCGTTTGCTTCAATGTCTTTTCCAATCTCTTTCAGCAACCCACTCTTTAAGCATTTCAATCGTCGAGAAGATTGTCTCCTTAAACAAGCAGTAATTATTATGATCTAGTCAGTGACATCTGGTTCATGCGTCGTCTATTTATTTAACGGTTACGCTATTGATAGCTCACTTGTTTGTCAGTAAGATAAGAATAATACCAACAAAAAAACCCGCAGTTTTTTATGCACTTTTTACACATTTCAAGGCACTTTAACACAAACAAAACTGTGTTTTTTTTGTCATTTTCTTGTCATACTATTGGGATTTTCCTTTATCTAATCAATTGTTTTGGAAGAGGGGCTTCAGGTAGTTACCGGTGGAATTGAGTTCTTTTGCACGAACTCAAGTCCCTGCGTTTAACACCTAAAAACTGCTATTTTGTCAAGTTTGTACCCTAAATTCTCTATCCTTAACTTTTAGGACAATTACATGGACTTCTCTTGTGGTTTCTAGAAATTTACATTGCTCTCTTTGTATGTTTGTACAACACACGAGGACCTTACACGGCAGCACTCTTGTGTTATCAGTTTTGAGTCTCTGAATGCCCGAAGTGCCTTTTCTTGCACTAAGAGCATCTCCAACCTTAGCTTCAAATTTGGAGGTGTAAGTATTTTTTGAAGGCTAATGTGACAACCAGATACTCGCTTCAAAAGTGGCAATTGCTTCACAACGTGGGATATGAAGGCTCTTGTTAGAGCTGCTCTAAGCATTTTACAAGGCAAGAGAAATTGTCACTTGTCTTAACAACTTAGACACTTCAATAATAATTGAAGTTTTCATTGAGACAGTAATTTTATCATCCAGCGGTGTTACGCCCACCGCTCTGTTTCATCGCTCAATATCTCACCGTCCATCTTGGCAATCAATGGTCATGATTTTAAATGCCTTGAAAGATATAATTCTATGACTGTGAATGCATTAAAACAGAGAAGAGAACAGATAATACCGGGCATTTATTTAAACCGCGGTTTTGTTTCCTAGTAGCAACAATGACTAACGAACGAATATGAGCAACAAGTTGGGAGGTTATGGTCCCCCTTCTGAGTTGATATATAGGAGCAAAATACAAGGGAAAAACAAAGATATGAAGGTTCCCTTGGTGATGCTTTCTTCTGCAGAAGAAGAGAAGATCCAACAGAGAAGACAAAAGGAACTACGTAAATAAGATTACTGCTTTGACACACAGATAGATACAGTACAGGACACTGATGTATATCAACCCCTTGGGCATTTTCTCCTATCACAAATTTGTCCATGTCTCCCTTTCCCACATGTTGCCATGTGACAGTTCTTCTCACTCTTCGCTGGTCGTTTTTATCGGTTAAAAGATCGGGTCCAATTTGAACCAAAAATCTCAAGAACACTGTGAAGGCCTAACTGAAATCAAAATCCACAAACTATATGAATTGGTGGAATGAGATTAATAGAGAGATTAATGTATCAAGAAGTAGTCCATTGAAATATCCATGTGGTCCCATGAAACTTGAACTAAAATTTAAATAATTTGGACATAATTACGTATGGAATAAGGAGTTGCAGCCCAGGTACACCTGGGGTGTAGTCAACTTGTGCAGTGCATAAATTGTTTTCAGCTACAGATGATTCGGTAACATGTTAGCGTTAGTCTGGTTGGTTGGTGGTTTGCTCTTTACACAATTGACCAGGGTTCGATTATTAGGTCAGGTCGTAAGGAAGTAATTTCTTGTGAATTCCCAAGTTGACGAGTCCCAGCGTGGATAACCTATCTTTGACCAGACCGGAAAGGTTCGGGGATTAGTTTTTTTCTTTTTTTTAAACCAAAAATTGAGAGGTAGTATTCAACAGAAAGAATGTATAAGCCCGTAGATACGCCTCCCTACAAAATGAGAATAAACTCTCCAAAGGAGAACAAAACCCCCCTCGAAGATAGGGCATTATTAAAACAAATAACCAAATAAAAGAAACCCCGCTGAGACATCCGCCGTCACTCTTTCGTAACCACCTTGATAGACTTGTAATCACCACCACTGCTTCACAAAATAGGAACACATCGTTGAGAGGTCGTCGCCCAGTAAATGCGGTAGACGGCGTCAAGTCACAGATCTGAAAAGATGGAGGCTAAGAATGGTGGTGGACAACATTTTACTCACAACCACTAAAACCAAAGCCCCGGAACGTCGCTGAAAAACAACTTGGCTGAAAAGTTCCCAATGGAAGTCCGAACTTCAGTCGCGAAATTGATAGAAAAGACGGTTTGGTTGTTGGGGGAAGAGAACAAAGAGAGAAATGGGGTGCGGGGGGAGGGTTGGAGGGGAAGTATCCCTCCCATTCCGCCACCTCAGAAGGGGAAGGAGGGGTTGTTGGCGGCTAAGGTTCGGGGATTAGTTGAGACGTGCCTGACCTGAACACAGTGACCGTCGAGAAAAAAGAAAGAAAGGAAGAAGGTGACATGTTTAGGCCTTGAGTAAGCTCAAAACTGATGGAGATAGGGATTCCCAAATGGTGAACCCCCCCTCACGTGGTGGACCAGGCAACCACAATTTTCGTTTCAAGTAACGTGTCCATATTTTGGTTACCTTTTACAAAACAACTTTCCTTAGGCTGTTTTTGAAAAGAAAACAATTAATACATCATTTTTGTGTCCTACTTTCTGTAATCCAACACATCCTGCTGGTGTCTTTTCTTAAAATTGGGTTCTACTAGCGTTTTTTCCGAGAACAGACTGAGAAGCAGATGAGCCCCGGCCCTATCCAAATTTCAAAATATCTTTAGGATTACAAACTAACAGTAGTAATTTTTTTCTCTCGAAAACGTCAATATCATATTAGTTCGTCCGCCCAACAGTTCATGGAAAGATCCAATGCCCGCCCATCCAAGTCTTCTAGAGAATTCCAAGAATCATCCTATTGAACTTGTATGCATCTATTCCAATACAGTCTTGCTACGAGTAAGGACAAACGCGTTTGGCCCTATTTGGATCCCGAAAAAATCTAAAAAAATATCCATAAATTTTTGAATATTATTTTATGGGGCCCCTGTAAAAAATCAGCTCCAGTGGATATCGGTAAGTATTACTTTTGGATAAGTAGGGGCGAATTGACAGTTTCGCCCCTACTTATCCAAAAGTAATATTTACCGATATCCACTGGAGCTGATTTTTTACAGGGCTCCATAAAATAATATTCAAAAATTTATGGATATTTTTTTAGATTTTTTCGGGATTCAAATGGGACCAAACGCGTTTGTCCCTGCGGAGTGTCTCTGCTCTTAGTTTTTTTGATTCCCAATACTATATTACCTTTTGGAACGAATAAGATGCATGCACCAGATTATATGCATCTATAAAAGCATATGATATCTGTTGATAGAAATGGATATCAACTTTTATACGTGACGGAAAAATCTGATATTCGCCCATCTAAGGTTGAAATCTCGCGTCCGTCCTTGACTTTTTCCAAATACGTTTAGCAGTTAGCTACTCATTTCTCTGTAGTAAAAAAACAAGTCCAAAATAAGAACAACGTTGAACTAACAACTGTCCTCGTACCCCTCCCTAGTTAGCAATTGTCTAGTGGAGGTGGTAAGTAGAATTACTCTCTTACCCTTCCGTGTATTAAAAAAGAAAAAACTAACAACTAGAAGTTATTTTGTATCCAAACAAGATGAAAGAAAAGATACGTTTCATTCCCCCTTATTTTGAGATAGCTTGTTTCCCCAATCCGTCCCTCGAGGCATTGGTTTTGTGGAAAGAAGCAATGAATATTCCTAGTCGAAATAAGCCCTCTCGATCTGCTTGTGGCATAGACAAAGTGGCACAAGTAAATATAATGGAAGTTTTGCTGCCTGCCTTTAGGCAAACCATTGCCCACTCTTCAAGGACGCAGCAAAGTTCATTATTTTTTGACATGACGCAGCTAAGTTCAATGAACCCATATACAAAGGAAGTAATTTGCCAATATTATTGCCCTTTTACTTTAGAGAGAAAGCAAAAGGATTTGTTTTTCTTTGCTAAAGTAGCATTACTTTGTAATTTTGTATTATTATGCTCGACTAAACTAGGGACTCGAAAGTTAACAACGAAACAAACCTTCAATACCTCCAATTGCCACAATATATATATATTTTTTTTGTAGGCGGTAAAAGTCGACGAACCTTGAAACTTGAGAGGATAAGACCAGTATTTGCTTTTCATAATTCCCACTCGACCTCTTGGGTTAAAATAGCATACTTAGCAATGCTAATTGGAACACAAACTCGAATATTAGAAAATTTTAACACGACATCATTTTGGATAAACTTTCTAATGGACCGAATTTTGAGGAGTTGAGATCATCTCATGCGGTTCCTCATGTGACGCAAAATGGAATTGATCACAGGTCTATTTGACGATCTGAATGGTTTATTTCGTACTTTGAGTACCACGCAATTTCACCCCTAGCTAAAATGGTTGCCAATGACTATTATACAATTGAAAAGATACGTAGAGAGTTTCTCATCTAGGGCTTGTAGGCTTCTAGCCAAGTAAGACCAATTTCCTTTTTCTTTTCCCTCTTGTTCCCTTCGCTGTTGACAATCAAGGCACATCACACCACCAAAAGAGAAGTGGATATTTAAAGCAGAGTTAAACTAAGCAGTGGTGTCGACTAATCAAATCTTTTAAACTAAATGATGACTCCTGGCTTGCGAAAGCAACAGAGTACTAAATACTAATGATGACAAAAATTAAGACCTAATAATGACAGAAATTAAGACAAGTAAAAAATAAAAAGCGCGATTACATTTATTAGAGAGCCCATGCGCGAACCAAAACTAATTTATTCATAAATTTAATGGGTAGTTGGTGGCTACGTCACATAATTCACGTGCAGGTGCATGAGCGGGAACGTGAACGTTAAAGCGCCTTTGAATCACATCACAAACTATACTAAATCTGCGAGCGCAGTATGAGAATTGAGGAATTGAGAACGGGAGTGTAGGACATTCTGAAGAAGTATGTGACTAAGGGTGGCAAGATTTAAGGGTTTTTTTTTTTTTTTTCCCCTTCCCATTATGCAAGAGGCAGGTGCAACTGGCGATTCTCCTTTTTTTTAATCCCATTTGTGCTATAAAAAAAAAACTGCTTCAAATTTTGATTCTTTAGCCCCTATTGATTACAAGTTGCTTGAATGAGTCCAATCTGGATTTTCCAGACCATTGGTTTGAGTATGAAATATAATGACCAACAAAAATACTGCATCACTAAATCCGTTGTGTCCCTCCCGGGATTCGAATAAAATGAATCCATCTGATAGATCTCAATTCACCACTTATTTTGCCTCGCAACACTGCACCACTGTCACCACTACTCTGGTTTATCGTTCTTTCTGTTAAACAGCTCCTTCGTCTACCGTATTTCCTGTTTGCCGTAATCCCTTTCTGTATTCCATTTATTTTTTTAAGATACTCTTTGAATGGATGTGGACACAAACATGAACAATAATTACTCTAATCTCATTGGATGAGAACTTCACAGCAGGGAAGTTCAGGAATTTTGTCGCAAGAGAAAGATGCGTATGATGTTCAAATCTACAATAATAGTTCTAATTTCATTGAACGATACACTTGATAAGAGGGCAATTCAAGAATTGTCTCAAGGAAAATCAAATAAATCTTCTCCCTCTTCCCAAATTGATGCAATTTCAGTGCCTAAACTCTCTTTACATCCTCTACTTCCTCTACAGCTAGGACAGGTATACATAATTGTCCAGGAAAAGAGAAGAAAGGGACAGTGAAGAAGAGGTGACTGATGATGATCTTCTTGAGACCTCTCATTTCGTTTCTGCACATTCACCCCTCTTTTATCCTCCTTTGTTCACTTCTATGCTCAATATCCTCATTTACTTACCTGAAAAATAACAGAGTTCTACACAATATCAGAAGAAACTCGATAAATTTACCACAATTCCTACAATTTATCATAACAGCAAATAAAAGTAACTCAAGGGACATGAACATACCGATGGATCTTTTGCAGTGAAGAACAGCCTCACGTATTGAGCTCTCGGAATCGCAAGGCATTCGCCAATATCCAACAGAGTCACCCGAACTTGCCCGCGGAGAAGTTGACGGTGAATACACCACTTCTTGCATTCTTGAACCAGCAGCTTCAATTCTGGAGCCAAATCTTCGGCCTCGTAGTTTCTGACACAACGGCCTAATAAATTCCAAGTACTTCTCCAAAATTCGCTTCGATAACATCCGGCACATTCGTATAGATGAACGACGAATTTTTCCCTTCTTTTGGTCACGTCCAGAGATTGGTGTTGTTGGAGTGGAATCTGATGTATAAACATCATCATAGCCTTCCATATTCTCCAATGACTTCATGAAAAGAGGGATGAGAAAGCCATCAGAGATGAGCTCATCGGCATGGACAAGAGTACGAGGAGACTCTGATTTGGGAAAATCAAAGTTGAACTCCTGGGAACCTATGAAGAATCTCTTCGAGGCTGGTAATTTCGGGTCCATCTCGATGAAGGAAGCCTCGTCGTAGGCATCGATGGAGGCCCTAAACGACTCTCCTAGGGTATCAAAAGATGGCTTTATGTTCACTAACCAGCTATATGAGAAGCTTTCAATGGAAAGAGTTTGGGAAGTATCCATTCTGTCAGGGTATTCCGCAGAATGAGAGGAGAGAAGATTCTGTAGAGTTCAAGGTATACAAGCTGGGTATAGCAGAGGCCCTCCTGTAATGGCAGATATGCCTAGTCTATATATATATATACACCCACAAATAACTAACTTACCATCATCTCCAGAACAATCGTACATGTGGTGGCCTTGGCTACAGACATTTTTATTAATTAACTGAAAAGGAAAAGAGGAGAAAAAGACACAAACTGTGAGCCCCACACCAGCCATACTGTACCCTAGGAACCTTTCCTTTACCCTGACCTTTTCTTTTCATGTCCTCTAAGCTTCCTCACAATAGATAACAAACAATTAAAGAAAGATCACTGAGTGCTAATGGGAAACAGGTCCATCCACACTCATTATTATATTCAAGGCTGCTTCCAAATGAAGAACAAACAAAGTAAACAACTACTACTAGTTCCAGTCTTGTGGTTACCAATGTTGATTCTACTGAACACAACCGCATCCTGCATGATTTGTATTTTCATTTAGCAACTTATTGGTAGGTAGAACCAGGTTAGAAAGAGGGATTTCATCATTATGATACTTACATCCCAACTACTGCAGCACAGTTCTCTAACTGGATGATAACTACTTTATTGTACCAGTATAACAGTATTCAAAGAGTGCTTATGCAAGATTCTACAATGATTTCAAGAGTAGGAAGAAACTATTCTAGCATTATGCTACAACACTCATGTTACAAGTCCATAATATCAAGCGGCATTATTAGTTCAAAAATTAGCCTTAAATCAGTTCAAAACAGGCCTACATCAAGTTAGCAATATATGAACAAATCCAGAAACTGAAAGCATCAGCAAATTATACTTGTGCAATTTGCACATTTATTCCAAGGCAAGTTTTATGAAAACACAGCAGATTAAGTCCTGGAATATATTTAAAATTCCAAGATTAAATTCAGTTCTTTTTTTATAGGCAAGACCAAATTCAGTTACCAGTTGCTCACAATATTTGTCACATTTATAAAAGGTAAGTGTAGAAAAGTAACACGCTCAAATAACGTAAAATAGCTGCATGGCATGAATTGTGTACATAGAATAAAGTCGGAAGATTCTTGGACATAATAAATGACTTCTTCACTGGATCACCAACCACACTTTACTTTTCTTTTTTGGTACATAACCACACTTTCCTTTTCAACATCACAAAAAAATTGCATGAGAGGGAAAATTAAATTTTCCAAACAAAAGAAAGAAGAAATTTAGAGATGCCCATAATCATAACAATACTGTCGACCTTGAACGGTTGAACCATTAGGAAAAGATTACGCTGAAATCTAATGGAGAGAAAAACATCACAAAGTTCTTCTGGTAATGAAATTTCAGGCTTTCACATCCACTAAGGGTCCGAGTGATGGTGAGTTCAACTCTTCTCAATTTCAAATGCTAAAGAGATTTTTGTCCCTTTGAATGAAAATCGAACTAATTCGTATTTCTAACTTGCAAGCAATCCAAAGTACAGCAAGAATAACAGGCAAGGGTCCCCAGAGTTGTCGGAGAGAGATATTGACATCAACAAAGGCTCTAGGGGCAAGAAAAGGAAAGAGAAAATGACTTGAAACCAATTGGTCCCCCATGATGTTCTCCTTCAAGACAAAAGGTGATTGCAAAAAGATCCAAACCCCATAAACAATCAAACTCCAGGAAGAACTAAGAAAGGTTTTTCTGAATACTCCTATAAAGACTTACTCCGTAATAAACTGGTGGATAAACACCAGTACCAAATCACATCACGAAGATGACTATGCAATCATCAAAACATACTGAATAGCTTTTTCTCTCTTTGGTTGCCAATGGAGTGAAGTACGATTTACAGAGAGCAGCCTATCAGAGGGTGTCCATCACAACGGGCAAGGTAAGAAGCTCCGTAGATTGTACTATGGCCAACTAAAAGGTCAGAAATCTAAATTTCTCTAATATTGAAACCCGAAAGTACTTACAGGCTCGCGGTAAGAAATCTCACTAGTTAGTCAAAATAACAGACAATAAAGTTTTTTCATGTCTATAACCATATAGAGCTGTTCTTTAGTATATAAATCTGTTACTCCAGTAGTTAGTCCCTGGACATATCATGCAACGTCATTAAGTGATAAAATGTGCAAGGAGCGTAGAGGGAAATCATTACAACTCTTTCCCCCCAGCCAAAAAACCCCAGAGCCACAGGGATGTTAGTCAGATGGTTTGAAAGTTCGTCAACATGTAGGACGTAGAAGTTACATGAAATGAATCGGGAATATCTGCCTAAATCAATCTTTGCAAAAGTCCTATTTACCGGCACTATAATTATATACACCAACTCAAGAAATGGAAAATACATTCCACTAATAAATATAACTACAAAACAAGAATGTCATTTCATAAGATCTAAAAATACAAATGCATTCCAGAGGCTATGCAAAAGCATGGATGGCAAAAGGTTCCTTGATCGCACAAAAACAGCACCCATGACCGCCCCAAGCAATACAAGTGGCAGCATCCTCTGCAAATTGAAATGTGCCAATGCAAAGGCAACTGAACTCACAAGAATTGAGCACCATACCGGCATGTACCTGGTCAAAGAGGGGAGAAGAAACCCACGGAAGACAATCTCCTCCCAAACAGGCGCACAAACTGACACCACAATGGCATAGAGGGCCATCGCCACTGGATCTCGCGCAACAATTGATTGCTCAACGTTTGAAACAGTGACAGGTGCAGAAGGGAAAATGGGCAACAGATTTAGGTTGACCTGCGAGAGCCGGTTGACCAAGGGAAACATAAGGCAGCCCAAAACAACATCAAACTGCCACTTCCCTTCAAGGCTAAACCTGAACCAGTCGGGTGCTAGGGGGCGGAACTTTGCAAGGCATCGATGCAGGATTGCAATACCAGCTAGACCTTCGGCCACATCTGTCAAAAGGCTGTATAAAGCTTGCCCTCTGTATGTCAAGGTTTCTTTTCTGAATCCTGCTGTGTGAGCCAAGAATGGAACTATCCAAGATCCTACTAACCAGAAGGAAGAGATCCAAAGGAGCATTACCTGCACCACCAGAGAACTTCAATTTGCTATTGTTTATATCTGTTATGTTCCATCAATCACGAACTCTAAAAGTAGTATAATTGGCAACATTTTTAGCTTCAAGTTGAATAAAACAGGAAGTTATTAACCTTCACCAGTTCACAAGTTACTCTTAACGCATCCAACTCAAAAATTAATTGGCAATGAGTGGAGAGGCCACTCAAGCTCATAAACGATTATAATTACCCAATGTGGGATGAGCTCTAACAGTTACGATACAGAAATGCTTTCATGCTTGGGGAGAAAGCTCGTGCAAATGATTTCGCATTGTTTCAAACAGCAAAAGTTTGTCATTTATAAGTACAACTAAAAGCTTCAAAATGAGATACAAAGTGATGAAAACAGCCACTACTACCAACTAATTGATCTGTGGTTGCAAAAATGACTTTCTAAGTCCTACTCAGAAAAAATTACTTTAATACCTACATGCTATTCTTTGAAGCTACTTTGCCTTTGTGGAGGACAATGAAAGGGAAAGAGAGGATAAAAACAATGAGTTGGAAAAAGCTAAATCCATTCCCTTCGTTTGGTTGAGCTAAGTGCTAACAACCCATATCTATGATAGCGAAAAGCTTAATGTGGAGAACCACCACAATTCTTTCCGCTCAAACTTCATCTCAAGGGCCGTGACCGAACCAAGCCAAGTCAAGTTTTGAAGTGTTCAAGCTCAGCTTGAGCTCAAATTGTGCCAAAACAACCAATCACAAGCTCAACTCATTGCGTTAAATCAAACCAGAGCTTGGCTCGAATTGCCTTGGTAAAGCAAGCTGCTTGAACATGCATCCACTACTGAAGCATTGAATGGCTCCATGTCAGTTGATCTTTGTACTTATGTAGCCCCATTGCTTCTACTGAATACACTAAGGAAACATGGGACGCATAAAGAACATGTATGATACCCATCATATATAATGAGGTGGTTATCCACTTCTTCCAGTGATTCTTGTCCAGCTATGAACACAACTGTCCCACATTGGCCAGTAAAGGATGATGCATAAGGTGTGGTAAAGATTTTATGGCACGCATTACCTTGCCTGTGTTCTGTTCAGTTAACTTCTTTGAAAAGCCAAAGCAGTCAGACTAATGAAACTTAGAAAGAGAATTGCCCACCTCACGACCCTGTTGGAGCCGCACAAGTCTTAGGTCGGGCTCAGCAACTTGATTAAACAAGCCTAGATTTGTGGGTCGAGCACCTCTATTCATCTAATGAACTGAGCTTAAATGAGACGTAAATGATCTGAATCATTTCGTCCATGTTCATCAACAACTTAACTGGTTTGGACAATACTGACACAAATACGAAGTTTTCCTTAACAGTAAGCACAGGACAATTTCAGATTCAAGTGAATAAACCACACAGCATACGCAATCTTCCAGAAAGCAACAACCACAACATATGTTGATCAATTAACAGATTTGCAAAAACCAATGCAAAATGGGTTCCAAAAACAAGAGAGACCAGTACAAAATACTTTTTCTCTCCAAATTCTTCTATTCTACAGTTTATTACATAACACAACCTTTCGCAGGACTAATCAACCCTGATCATTAATACACCCTTATGATGTTCATTTTTAAGTTGCATATTCATAAACTGTGTGTGATGAAATACTTTCAGTCGAATGTCTGAGCCTCGTGTTTAAACAGAAAGAGTATAACAGGTGTTGTCTTTAGGTTCTCATAAGCAATGTATCTACATAAAGGAATACATATACATGTATGCATTTACAGAATATGGCAAGAGAACAGGGCATCTGATCTTTTAGACAGTGCAATGCCTATTCATTTAGCAAAATAAATTCCACTTCTATTAGTAGATTTTGTTGTATATCCGACATTATTGACACCTGCGATAATATGATAGCTATTCAGTTCAGCCTGAATGTGTATTATGATGAGCAAAGACATGCAAATGAAAGATACAATCATCCATGAGTACATGATGAAAATAATTCCTGCGACAAACATGAGCTGAGCACGACAGAAAAAGCCTCAAATCCATTAACCAGTAGTTCATTGCTTGTTTTTGCAAATGAATTGCTTGTTACAAATATGTGCTAGACAAAGATGACTTTCTCACCCATTACTTACAGTGGTAGAACCAACTTTAGCACAAAAATTTAAAAAGAAATGCCTTACCCGCAGAATGGTCTTTGCTGTCCATGGCACTATCCAAGGTTCTGAACTAAAAACTGCCTCTGCGGCCTGAAACAAAAACAGCCGATTAATCACTAATTGTGACAATTCTATCAAGATTTGGAGTTATACTTTACTCTTTATTACAAGTAAATAATGATAGTTGGGGAAAGACAAACAGGTGATGACCCTGAACTTAAACCCAACAAACCTCTTCAAAACTGCACTCAACTTAAATTTGGACAAAAAATAGGTGAAGCGAGGGAAGTGTAGGATATGAGGCAAACCAAAAGAAAGAGAAGGACACATGAATTTTCTTCATCTTGTTTGCTTAGAAAATACCTAACCAAGTGGAAGGCTGGCTGAAATTTCCATCCTCTTATTGGTCCAACTAACACTATAGGTAAGGGAGGAGCAGAGACTGATAGATTACTTATTCATAAACTCAGGGGCATTCTTGGCATAAACAAAATATCTCTTCATTCACCTCCTATTCCTTGCAATTTTTTTGTGGGGAAACAAGACTCTTTTTTCCCGTTTGTTAGACATGTTAAGCCATGGGATTGGATTGCAAATCCGAAGGGATTATGAATCCCTTGTTTGTTAACTCAAAACACCTTCGGACTACTAATCCTATGGACTACCAATCTGGCCAAATAGGGGTATTGGTAATACCCCGGTAGACATGGTATTCGTAGTCCTGTCCCATGGGACCAAATTATGTTGACTAAATTGCCCTCATTTGGTTCTTCAGCTATCTTAGGGCTCGTATATGAAAGCCCTCGAGCCAAAAATAATTATGACCCTTTAGTATAAATTGATCAAAAAAATAAACTCTTCGCACTGATTCAAGCGGATTGAAAATTGGAGCATTTAATTTTTAAAGATAGTTTATATACTAAAAATATGATTAAAAAATTAAGTGCTCCAATTTTCAATCCGTTTGAACCGGTACGAAAATTTTATTTTTCTAATCATTTTATTCTAAAGGATCATAATTATTTTTTGCTCTAGGGCTCTCATATGATCGTTATCCTTCAATTTTGCATAAGCGCAAAAATGAAAATGTATACTATCAATTCAATTCTATCCCATGGAAACAAACATGATATTAATAATCCTATCATCTAATCCCAACCCAAACAAACATACTCATTACTAATCCTCATTATTAATCCCTTCTCATTACCAATCCCAATCTTAATCCCATCTCCTTATGAATCTCAACCATCTATCATTATTATCAGACGGGGTTTGGCCCTCTCTATCCTCACAACCCTCCATAGTCAATGTACTTCCTCTTCCTCTTTGTGTTACACTTTCCCTCCAACTTGCTCAATCCAAGCCCAGTGTACTAATTGTTAGTCTCCAACTTATGAGCAAAAATGAACTACGTGACTCTTTAAACTAATATAATTTCCAGCTGTGGCGTACTTTTTTCCTACTAGGGAATAGAAGACCCATAGCTTTTCAGAAATGTCACTAGCAAACTGGAGCTAAACTCGAAGGGTATTCATTTTCAGAAAAGGTCACACCTTGTCTAGCAAATCCGACAACCATGGCATCACCTAAACAGATTGGCAAAAGCATTACTCTCATCCTCGATAGATAAGTTCAAGATTTGAGCTTGATGTTGGAGTTAGGACTAAACTTTTCTAATAGTCAACATCGAAAACCACTCAGGCTGGGTTTTCCTATTGTCTAAACTCTAAATGGACTAAAATCAACTAAAATTCCATTTAGCGGAAATAACTCTTAAGTTCTTAAGCTATAGTCAAACTTTGAAACGATGAATAATTCACTAAAACAGTCCAACCAAAACAAGTGGGAAAAAAAAAACCTTTCTAAGATTCGCAATCCAATCTTCCTTTGCAACACCCGATTCATTGAGCTCCGGGTTCACCGGTAATTCCGGCAATTTATCCTCTGCGTTATTGGACTCGTGGAACTCCGACGGAGTCTCTTCACGTCTAAGGAATGAAACTTTCCATCTCTGCAAGACATCAGAGGAGTTATCAATCATTATGCCTAACATACACCTCATATGCATATGTAAACATGGAGAGAGAGAGAGAGAGAGAGAGAGAGAGAGTATTTACGTTTTTGGAAGATTTGGAGAGAGAATCGACGAGGCGAGGGGTGCGATTGAGCGGGAGGGAAGCCCTGGAAGTAGGAGGAGAGAGAAGGGAGGGAGCATGAGAGAGGGCGCGACAGCAAGGGGCTGATGACATCGTGGCCTTTGCTCATGCTGCATCACAGGGACGAAGCCCTAATTCTTTGCATCAGAAGGAATCGAATTGCGAAAACCCTAATTTCGTGGTTCGACGGACGCGGAGACCGTCTGCTCCGACGAAGGAACCAACTTGCAGTGGAGAGAGAGAGAAGCAAATCCGTGACGCCAAGTTGGACAGAGGGAAAAAAGGGGTCGGTGGTGGGAAGGGAAGGAAGCCCGTGCTGTGTTGGTTGTTGCCTTGAAGGTAACCACGTCACGACAAGCTCGAAATTTGAAGCCAGGACAAGTTCAGCGACGACGTACTTTACTTGTACATACGATGTATTTTACGTAATTTATGCATACACGTTTGCTGATTCGGCCGTCTATTTCGACACAGACACGTTTGATGATTCGACTGTCTATTTCGGCACAAACATGTTTACTGATTCGGCTGTCTATTTTGGCACAAATACAGGAATGGACCTAAATGGGGACATGCAGGGCACGTGCTCCACTCAAAATTAAAATATTTTTATATAAAGTAGTATAATTATGAAAGTGTGCTAATATATAAATATTCATACTTGCAAATATCTCGAAAATACACATATAAATTAGGTTTATGTTTGAATTTCATCATATAGTGTATTTATATTTGTTGCTTTATGAGTTGTTTCTTTATTTGGAGCTATTCTTTCTTGATTTTCTTTATTTTTAACTATCTTGGGAGAAATATTTTACAATAAAGCCATTAACAAAATTAGTTTGATCATTTTAAAACTGTCGATGGTCATTTAAAACATACTCTAAAAATTTTGTCTAAGATTTTTGTGCTTATTTTTTCCTAATTTAACATAAAGTATGCATTATAAACTTTTGTAGTTAGTACTACATGCTATAATATTGTAGGATCTTACTAAGGTTGACTAAAAGAATAAACTTTCATCATTATAGTTAACAACGTAAGGTGCCCGACTAAACTATATATGTTCCTGTATCCGTTCGTGCATGCAAGTCTTGATATGGACAAGGTAATTAATTTCTGAATTTGACATGATGGGCTTAAAGTCTACAAGTAACGTAAAATCTTGGCATTTGATTTAGATTATTGACTTTACACGCAAAAATGGGATTCAGGAACCTTATTTTCTTTCTGGTCCCCCTAAATAATCATAGTCTAAGCACCTAGTGCATGCCAAACAGTCGTTATATATACTTTGCCGACCCATCGATAACAACTACCATGCAAACGATCTCCGGTGGAGTCAAGAGTGTCAAAACCGGCTTACAAGCACCCGATGTCTCAACTAATCCTATCTGATCACGTCAGAACCAGAAAAGTTGCAATGTATCATTTTCTTATGACTTAGCCCCAAATGTCAAACCCTGAGCAAATTGTTTTGGGAGCCCACCTCAATTTTGTATAAACTGCGTGCAAGTGGCATGTTGGTTTGTTATCGGCTTCTTTTTCTTTTTTTTTTGGACTTTAAGCTTCGTCTTGTCCTTTTCTTAGATGAGCACCATTTTTGTGGTTTAAGTACTTCCAAGTCATCTACCATTTCGTCGAAAAAGTCATCTATCATTGGCCTCATAATCAAGCTTGTTAATTACTGATTGACAAGCTAAAAAATGTGTCCAAATGTAACCTTTTCTAATCTTTATACAATCACTCTCAAACGAGCCTCGTAAATTTAGCAGAAAAAGTTTTCTACAAGATTTTTACATTTCTTGTTCTTCTGGGTGGATACTTTTCTCAGGAACACACCATTCTCAGACAATAATAAGACTTGAACAAGTACAATTGTGTAATCCAAATCCTCACTTTATAGGTGTGAAAACCAGAAACATTCTCATGCAGAGGTGTTGAGAGAAGACTCGATCTGGCTTTTCGGTACCGAAAAACCGCCAGTCAAATTGAAACATGTGCCCACAATATCCAAATCCAATAATTGCTCACAGCCGACCACTGCATCTCGAAATGAAATTCAACGTATTAGCTCACCCACCAACTGGACACCTGTCAAGGTCGTCTCCCATTTGTCTTCCAAACAAATGAACCCCTTTTCACTCTTATATAAGTAATGGTTTAAGTTACTGCACATTCATTCTCGCAACTTAAAGCTTGCTAGCTCACCATGACTGCCGCTGCTGCTTTTTCCACTTGGGTTTTGTTCTTCCTACTTGTACCTGAGTTCGGACGGTGCGTATCGGCCCAGATTGGTCTGGGTTCGAGATTGTCGGCAAAGGATCAAAACCAAGCATGGGTTTCTGACAATGGGACCTTTGCATTTGGGTTCACTCCAGTGGACTTCCCTGATCAGTATCTGCTGGCGATTTGGTTCGCGGAACTCCCTGGCGATCGAACAGTTGTTTGGTCAGCTAACAGGTGAGTTCAATGAATTACCAGAACTCTGAATTATAGTAACATGTGGTTTTGGAGTATGATTTAAGCATCAGTCTTGCATGCCAGCTTATAAACTGAACAGTGAAACCAATTTAGCAAGTTTATCATGTGGTTAGCACAACTTTGGCTATCTCATGAGCTCTACTTTGTTTTGTCAAAGGTCTGGTTAGCACCAGTTTTCATTTTTCTGCAAAAAAAATAAAATAAAATTGCGTGCGCGTGTGTTTTCGTGTGCAAATTTTGGCCTTTAAAATGTCAAAGATCATACTCTTATAGATTCAAATTTCAAAGAGAAACAAATATTCTCTGGTATCTGATTTTTCAATTAGGACGAATTACAAGCCATTTCTCCATCTCTAGAGTTACCAAAGCTTTTGCAGGAAAATCTGAATTAAAGCCAACCATTTCATTTTCTCTCAATCATCTAACTAGAAACTCTCCCGTCGGCACATCTGCATTCCTGGACTTCGACAGCAGCGGCAACCTCCTCCTCCTCGATGGCTCCACCACCGTGTGGACATCAAACACCTCTGGCGCAGGCGTCGAAGCCGCCATCATGTCAGAAACTGGCAACTTCATCCTCTACTCAGCCAACCAACGCATCGCTTGGCAAAGTTTTTCACACCCATCAGACACACTGCTCCCCGGCCAACCCTTAACAGTCTCGCTTGAGCTGAGATCCTCAAATTCTTCTTCCCGCGGCGGTTACTACACGCTGAATATGCTGCAACAACCCACTTCGCTAAGTCTTGCCCTGAGCTACAACTTGCCAGAGTCCTATGATTCCTCGCCGGATTCCTACAACAACTACTCCTACTGGTCAGGACCCGAAATATCAAACGTCACCGGCGAGGTTGTTGCCATTCTAGACAAAGCAGGTATTGAAATTTCTGACATATGAATCATATTATTTGTTGTTTTCGTTGTAGTCCAAGTGAGAATATTGAAATTTTGGACATACAAGTTGAGTTGCCACTCTGCTTTCAAAGCCAATATTGATCTCATTCAAACTTCCGGTACAAAAGCAAATACTAATTCTTTTGTATTAGCACAGTAGTTCTGTCTTGATTGTTGCATCGGGTTTTTTGATTAATATCAGGTAGCTTTGGAGTCGTTTATGGCGCATCTTCAGATGGGGCCGTTTATGTGTACAAGAATGATGCCGATGATGCGGGATTATCTTCAGCTACAAACCAATCTACCGGCCCATCAGTTCTTCACCGGATAACCCTAGAGACAAACGGAAATCTGCGTCTCTATCGATGGGATAACGACGTTAATGGCTCCCGCCAGTGGGTCCCTGAATGGGCAGCAGTGTCAAACCCTTGTGACATTGCAGGTATATGTGGAAATGGCATATGTAATTTGGAGAAAAACATGACAAACTCGTCCTGCACATGCCTGCCGGGTTCTTCAAAATCAGGAACTCAAACCCAGTGCTATGGAAATTCATCGGTGACAGGAAAATGTGGGTCTCAACACGAGAATTTAACGTCTCAGTTCAAAATAGCAGCGGTCCAACAGACAAATTACTACTACTCTGACTCATCAGTGATAGCAAATTATAGTGATATGGAGACAGGTTCAAAGTGTGGCGACACTTGTTTATCGGATTGTGAGTGTGTTGCTTCTGTTTATGGGCTTAGTGATGAAAAGGCCTATTGCTGGATTCTGAGGGATTTGGAGTTTGGGGGATTCGAGGACACTGGCTCAACCCTGTTTGTGAAGGTCGAGTCCAATGGCTCATCGAACCCAGAAAGCAACACGAGAGGGTCTGGGGCTTCAAACGATAGTGACCCTAATGGCCCTAACAAGAAGGTTGTGGTTCTTCCTATTGTTTTAACCATGGCCGTTCTGATCGGACTCCTCTGTTGCTTACTGTACTTCAGTGTTCATAGAAAGAGATCCATAAAAAGAGCACTCCAAAACTCCTTGCTGGTTGCTTCGGGTGCTCCTGTTAATTTTAGCTTCCGGGATCTACAATTCAGGACAAATAATTTTTCACACTTGCTTGGAACAGGTTAGGGCAGACTACGTTGATCAGTTTGTAAGCACAGGAAACTGCTTCAATGAGTGGAATTTTGTTCATTTAGTTGTTTATTATTCGGATTGAAATGTTGTCTTTTTACAGGTGGGTTCGGACGCGTATACAAGGGAAGCCTAGGGGATAGTAGTTTCATTGCAGTGAAGAAACTTGACAGGGTTTTGCCTCACGGAGAGAAGGAATTTATAACTGAAGTGAATACAATAGGCTCTATGCATCATATGAACTTAGTTCGTCTCTGCGGGTACTGCTCTGAGGGGTCACACCGGTATGTCACATTTCTTGAAGAAAATTAATTCCAGTGACCAGAGTTTTACTCAAACTGAATGATGTATTGTAAATCCAAACTTAGTGTTGTATTAGTAATAAACACAGATCATTAGAACTCGGTACCTTGTTCTGAAATTTACATTGCAAAATGATATTTTGCAGGCTTCTAGTATATGAGTTCATGATAAATGGATCCTTGGACAAATGGATATTCCCATCTCCTACCAGCCAAGACAGGCTACTAGATTGGTCAACTCGCTTCCGTATAGCTATTGGCACTGCACAAGGGATCGCGTATTTCCATGAGCAATGCCGGGACAGGATAATACACTGTGACATTAAGCCGGAAAACATTCTTCTAGATGAGAATTTCTGCCCTAAAGTATCAGACTTTGGGCTAGCTAAGTTGATGGCGAGAGAGCACTCACATGTGGTCACAATGGTTAGAGGAACCAGAGGGTATTTGGCCCCCGAATGGGTCAGTAACCGCCCCATAACAGTGAAGGCTGATGTTTACAGCTACGGAATGCTTCTTCTGGAGATTGTGGGTGGCCGAAGAAACCTAGACATGACTCGTGACGCAGAGGACTTCTTCTATCCCGGGTGGGCGTTTAAGGTACCCTTCATTTTCAAGCACCATTTAAGCCCTGAAATTTGGGAAATACAAACAAGCACGAATATAGTTTGTCAATATCTAGCCTTAGTCGTCTCATAAATACATGGCATTCTTCAGTAACGTAAACTAACTATTCCTCTCTTAGACTCAACCAGAGTCTCGAATCAATCATCAAAATATCCACATGAGTTGACATATTATAGCAATTCTACGAGATAGTGATAGACCTAGTCCGAATCTCTGTCTCCTAGCTAACTTTTCTGAATCGCAGTTTTTTTTTTATAAATGGTCTAATTTCAGCTATGGTATTTCCAGGAGATGGAAAATGGAACACCACTCAAAGTTGCAGACAGAAGGATGAGAGGAACGGTAGACGAAGAAGAGCTGGTGAGAGCTCTGAGAGTTGCATTTTGGTGCATCCAAGACGACGTTTCCATGAGACCTTCAATGGGGGAAGTGGTAAAGATGCTGGAAGGACCAGTGGACATCAATGTACCCCCAATGCCACAGACAGTTTTGGAATTGATTGAAGAAGGATTGGATCACGTATACAAAGCCATGAGAAGAGAGTTTAATCAGTTCAGCTCCTTCACCATTACTAGTCATCCATCATCGCATGCTACATGTAGCTATTCCACCATGTCGCCTAGATAGAGAGATTGATCACGTGATCTAATGGCCGGAAATGCACACAATTTTGGGTATAGAGGATTCGAGGGGACCTAGATAACAACAACAAAATATAGGAACCAAGGCCGTCCCTTCCAGTAGGGGCTTCTATGGTGATTGATCCCTTCTCAATTCAGCAGAAGGGAAACACTAAATTAGAGAAAGAATTCTTGAGATTATATTGAAACCCTCCAATGCTTCCAAAGGGCCGGCCACCGAAGAATTAATAGGTGGTCGCATGATTCATATTTCAAATTCATCATATTGTTTTGACCCGCCCATGTTGTTCTTCTTTTCATGACCAAATGGCTTCAAGGTGTGCAATTTTAAGCAGGAAACTATTCTTTGAGATGGTAGCGAGAAATACAACGAAATAAAAAAAGTGTGCTAAATGACGCACAAATCTAGCATACATTCTACGGAACATGCTGCAATGATACATTTCGGGTCTCTTCCGACAGACTTTTCAGTGGCTTTTTGGCGCAGTCTTGTTGTTTTCTCTTAATCTTTATTATATTTGGGTGTAATTTTTACATCATATTTCGTTTCGACGAGAAAAATCGAAAAAATATAAAACATAGATCGAAGTTGAAAAAAATACACATAAGGCGACAACAAAGATTCAAAGATTTGACTTTTTCGATTTTTTTTTTTTTGATTTTTTTCTGTTGTTTAATATGGAATTTTTTCAGCTTTGGTATGTAATTTCATACTTTTTTTATTCTTACCGTCGAAACTGAAAGATGATGCTATTATAAAAATTTGCCCCGAATCATGTAAAGCATGTGGAAAGAAAGGGGAAATATTAAAAAATTCCTCGTCCCTTGTTTGGTTTGGTTTGAGAGAGAAGAGAGGAGAAAGCGGTACAAAAGAAGAAAATATTCAGACGTTAATGGAGTACTTCAAAAAGATTCTTACCTGGAGATATTCCATGTTTCTCTCTGCGACACTCCAACCCTTTCGGTAAAGAGAGATTATTTTGCGAGCGCCGGTGCGGTTGGGGAGGAGGAGGATGCTAGGGGAAAATTTTGAAATACCCCCATCCGTTAAAATAAATTTCAATTAGACTCTCAGACTTTCAAAAAAATCAATTTTACTCCAAACGTTATCTTCCTTTAATCAAAGCAACCCCTTCAGTCCAAATGACTAACGGATTTCGTTAAAGGCTCCGTTAAATAGCATTCCGATCGAATTTCGATGACCCGAGTTGTTCAATGTGTTTAGAATGCGATTTTAAGGGTATTCTCGAAAAATTAGGAAAAAAAAAGACCGAAAAGTGATTGATTTGAACAGTTTTTTATTGAACAATTTATTAAAAACTCTTCGGATGAAGCACTTTTCGATCATTTTTTTTTTGCTAATTTCTCTTGGATACTCTTAAAATCACGTTTTGAATACATTAAATGGCTCGGATCATTGAAATTTGATCAGAAAATGGGAGGTGTGGACCGATCCGAAATTTATTCAAGTCAGGATGTTTGGATTTTACTTTGGCCAGCACCTCTCCTTTCCCAATTGAATTTTAATGATCTGAGCCATTCAATGTGTTCAGCACGTGGTTTTAAGAGTACCCTTGAGAAATCAGTAAAAAAAATGATCAGGAAGAGCTTCATCCGAGCAGTTTTTTATTGAACAGTATAATAAAAAACTGCTCGAATAAAGCCTTTCTCAGCCATTTTTTTTGCTAATTTCTTACGGGTGCCATTAAAATCAGGTTCTGATCACATTAAGCGGTTCGGATCATCAAAATTTGATCGGGACGCTATTTAACAGGGCCTCTAACGAAATCCGTCAGTCATTTGGAAGGAAGAGGGCATTTTGATTAACGGAAGATAACACTGGGAGTAAAATTGATTTTTTTGAAAGTTTGAGAGTCTAATTGAAATTTAGAGTAAAGGTTTGGGGGTATTTTGAATTTTTCCCGGATGCTAGGCTAGTAATAGTTGAAGGGTATGAAAGTAAATTCACATTTGTCGCCCAAAACACTGCCTCAAAAACCTGATGAGTTGTAGGAGTATACGTTACAACTCACGAATCTCACTTGGCCACGTTTATGTGAAGGGAAGGGCAGAAATCTCCTCGGTTTTTTTGGAATCCAATTGTTGAAACAAAAAATTTGCAGAAAAAAGAAGAAGAAGAAGTTGAGAGTCAGAGAAACGGATGAACAAAGATGGACTGGACCCGAGATATCGGAAAAGGTGGGAACTGAAGCTGAGCGCGAACAAACTAACTGAATTAAGGTTGTTCTCATCAACTTTTATTATTGTCACCTGACTTGTAGAGTGTTAACTTGTACGATTTGCTTATTTCTGATGAATTTCTAGGGTTTCCAGTTGAAATTGATTTGCTTAAATCTTCGCCTACTTCGTAGATTACGACGCATCGAGCATGAAAATTTGTTTCTGAAAAGTCAAAACTCTGTTGACAAACTTGTCAATTGAACTGTCTTTTCGTCATTGGATGGAGTGGCCTCGTAGAAGATGAGGTAGTAGTGAATCGGAATTCTTCCAACTGCCTCGTGAAACTTTTTCAAATTGTAGATTGTCAGTTTGATTGATTTGTCACCTAATCAATCGACTTTTTAGTTTATCCCTTTATATAGGAAAAAGAAGACCTGCTACATTTGGTGAAGTTGGACAAAACTTCTAAGAAACTTTCATTATTTTTTTTTTTTTAAAAGATATTCGAATTCTTTCAAAACATGAGTTCCTTCCCTTACTGGATCGGCGATTGGCATTTTGGTTCTCCAACAGTTAATTTGGATGGCTCTGACATCATTTGGAAGAGCCAAGTGGTCAGAATTTTTGAAATATACTAGTCACTAACAGCACTCGATCTTTACAGGACACTTTCCTCCTTGAGCATGTTTATGATCTCCATCATATCTTTGCCACTGCTTAGTGGCTTATTTAGTCTTAAATCCGCATTCAAAATAGGGCTAAGTGGAGGTAATTCTTTTTAACGGCGAGCATTAGTAGTTGAAATTCATGGCCTACATAATATTCGTGTCCTCTCTCAAAAACCCTTAAAAGCACCAAATTTTTTTATCGCTATGACATGTCCCATAATTGTCCTCAATGTGAGGCCTAAATGAAAAAGAAAAGACAAGGATTCCTAATGACAATCTTGAAGAGTGGACTCGAGGGGAAAGGCTGGACTGTTTTCTGTTTAATCCCCACCTTCTTCCTTTTTCTACAAAATTGCCACCACTACATGTGGCACAAGGAAACTAAACATATATGAAAGCAACCTTTTCCAAAATTCTAAGGGTGGCAGGTGCACCTCTTGTCCCCCTTCACTTGTTCTATTTGTGGAATGCTCAAAAAGTTTTCACTGGGAAAGTTGTTTCTATTTAACTAGTGCACTAAGAGGAGTTCTGTGGTAAATGTTGTGCTTAACAAGATGGTTACTGCTAAACTAGATAGTTGACTTGCGGGTTGTGAAGATATATCCTGAGTTGGACTATTTGGCTTTTCGAATCCTACAGGCTGAAGTTACACCTCTCCTTTTAGCGCTCTTGGAACAAGATGGAGAATATGCAGTACGCTGAGGAGCTTGTGAAGGAGTTTCTTGTCTTCAGAGGGTTTACAAGTACTTTGCAAGCTTTTGGGAAAGAATTAGGCACTGATATAGGCAAAGGATTTCAAGTAGATAAGATATTGGAACTAATATTCTCAGTCTACATTCCCCAATTTCGAGCAGAAGAGTTGATTGAGGTGCTGAGCTTTTTCAAGCAGTGCTTTTCTTCTTCATCTGAGACATTGTTGATTTCTACACTATCAAAACTAGAGGTCTCTATTCTCCGTTGTTATGTAGTACGTGCCATACTATCAGGAAGGAAGGACAAAGTTATAGAGTTTTTCGGGATGCATGGCAATGACTTGTTGCAAAGAGACCAGGATTGGACTTACTGGTTTGGTAGGATTTTTTTCTTCCTTCTCCTGTTCATGATGCTCTCTTGAACTTTTTATCTTTAGTTTAATGATGTTATATTTCATGCAGCCATCCCATACATTAAGAACCCCAGCTCGGATCCACAGTTTCGCATATTTTTTTCACAGGAGTGGTTTAACGCCTTGCATCTGTCAGTTAGGAACTTCTTAAGCGAGATGTTTAATGATACCCATATCCTTGAGCAAAAATTCTCCGATATTCGTCCATGCTTGTTCTGAGCTTAATTAACTGTATTCCATCATTACTCTCCCTACTTTTTTTCTCCCTCTGTTCTTAATTGTTGTTCCATTATTCCATGTTGGGATGTTTCAAAATGTTAGTCCTTTTTGAGAAGTCCAAGTTTATTCCTTGTAAGTGTCTATGAGTGTTCCAAAGTAGTTAGAATTTAGGGGTAGTGATGGAGATGATGTCTTTAGATTTGAATTTAAGTTTTATCTTTGCCTGTGAAGTTGGAGCTCTCAAAAGGGACCAACATTAAGGAACAGAGGGAGTAAATGCTACTGCAAAGTTATAAATGGAACTATATTATCTTATTGCCAGTGTTAATGTAGTTAAGTAGAGAAACTAATATAGCCATGCCTTTGCAGTCACTTTCACCTCATACTTTGACGGCATTTGGTTTTCTTAGTCGCTATATTGTCACATTACATGCTGTTTGCATAGGACTTTTCCTTAGCTGATCTACGCATCCCTGCGATATTGAAGATCTGTTCTGAAAAGATTACTGTCAACCGTCTTAAAAAGGACATTAGGCAACTTAATCTTAGGTTGTCCAAACTTCAGGCTTTATTGGAGGAAAAGGAAGCTCAGTTATGCAGATCAAGGAGGTAAGGGACTTCTGCATCAATGTAGTTAGATATTTTTCAGACTCTGGCGGTTTGCTTTTTTTTTTTTTTTCCTTTGATCAAAACTCTGGTTTGGTTACCGTATTGTTTTGAGTCCAGTTATGCTTCATCACCCCTGGAAGCAAGTGTGGGTCAGAAAACCAGCCCAACCAACTCTGTAACCTGGACTCCATTGAATGGTGGCCATGAAGCGGATATTATTCCACCCAGGGTTGCTCATGAGACGTGTGCGCCTTTGAGTACACCTGTAAGTGAACAAGAATCACCTAGGAATTGGGTCGTTACTGGACCTGCTGAGGGTGCTCCAAAATTGGCCTCATCTAAGGTTACTCAAAGCTCAAGCTCAAAAATGGAGGTCAGAGAAAGTGGGAGGATAAATGATCCTCTGGAAATGATCAAGGATGGCTTTAATATTGGTAAGCAATGGTTGCGATTAGTTTCTCTTTTGTCCATGATTAAATAAGACAATGGCTTTTGCTCATTAATGCCACTAGGAGATGGAGACTTATCCATACACAACACAGCACAGGCATGGAAACTCATTAATCGGAAGGGTTATATTTGTTTCATTTCTTTTCAGAAGACTGGATTAACTTCACATTTAAAATTATTAAAAAGTTGTCTCTGCTTTGGAGGTTACAATTCCGTTCCACTAGATACCCAAAATAATTCCTACTAGCTATGTGAGTTTCCATGGTTTTCATGACTTTTTGTTTTCCTAACTTATTGGAATGTCTCAAGTGGTTGCTTGACTTTTGCATTTCCTACACCTCGATTATGGACAAGGCTTCTCCAGCAGGTCTTTAAACACTATGAGGACCTTTCCTATTGTCACACTGAGGCTAAAGCATGATGCAGTGCTTTATTCATAATAAATGTTGAAGTAACTTGAATTTATCTTGTGGCAGAGACTAGCACAGAAATGCAGGAAGAAGAAGAATTTCCAGAAGTGGAAGTAGAATTTCAGGTAAAAAATTCGTAAAAACCATTGCTGACTTTTGGTCTTTCTTCACAAATTTCAATGCCCCTATTTGGCTATATCTGTCCTCCTTACTTGCTGCATTGTCTTGTCTTTTATGTCTGTGTGGAAAAACTTGATGCAGGAGACATTCTTGGGCCACACAAGTCCTATCAGTCGATGCCGATTTTCTGCGTCTGGGAACAATATTGCCAGTGCTTCTGTGGATGGCACTGTCAGGTATTTATCATGATTTCCTGTATCATGCTGAGGTTACCTATACAAAGGGGTTAACTTACGGGGCAGACAAACTGGTTTGATTTATTTAGTTTTGATGAATGATGACCTCGCTATTTATTTGTTCCTTGGATGTGTTCTTTCTTTATTTGCCTGGACTCGACACATTCTAGGTGCTATCCTGGAAGCGTATTGGCCATGTTATCAAATGAATTTCATGATTTCAACCCTCTTATGAGAAAGCTTTTTTTTTTGGTCCTCCACTTATGCTTATTTTTCTTGTTGTGGTTCGATTTATTTCCACTTTGTTTTTGTTTTTGCTTTTGCTTTTGCTTTTCTTGGTTTATGAGGGTGTGAAGTTATATGCGGTTCATTTACCATGATATCCAACCCTAGAGGTGGTGCCTTTTGGACCATCTGTGTAGCTTATCATTTTCAGTTTAGAGATTGTTGCAAATGCATGATTTCTTCTCTTTATGTTGATGGAAGGATATGGACATATGACTCAGCAACTCCAGCATCAAGAAATGCAACCATATACTGTGGGGCAGAGATCATGTCGCTTGAATGGGATTGTAAATCAGATCGCTTGGTATGTAATTAAGCATCATATGAACATCGTATAGTCTTTTTTCTGTTGGAATATGATGTTGATCATTGAATAGTGGAATTGATACTTGTAACTTCATTCTTTGTTTTGAGAAAAGCTTCTGATTGGCACTGCTGATGGTGGCATTAAAGCGTGGAATGTTGATGCCAAGAGAGTTGTTTGTGATCTCAACACAATTGAAGCATTTCCAAGGTTCTGGTTCAATAATTTAACCTGGTTCAGAAAGAGAGATACAGTGGTTCTCCTTTGTACTCATCTTCATGCATTTGGTGTAATGCAGTGTCTTGGATTTGAAATGCAGTCCTGTGGAACCAATTTTTGTTTCTGCAGCATCATCCAGAGGGTACGTTTTTCCCCTAGATTTAGCATTCTAAGATTTTCTTCCTTACCTTATTCTATGTTTTACTAAGTGGGAATGTCAATTCTTCTCAATATTTTATTAAATCAAACCACACATCAAAAATACCTAGTGCCAGTGTGAACGAGAGAGATGCTGAGAAGGACACAGTTGATATCTTAATGATACACTTCCAGTCCAACATTGCTACTTAAGAAAACATGGATTTTAATCAAGAGAGTGGTATATTCACCACCTAAGTGGTGCTTGCATAGAGATGCATATTTTCTGCGTTTGCATTCGCTAGGATCTTTTTTCCTTCGTTCTCCTTCGGAAACCTTGTGGTTTTGTCTGAAGTATGCAGTTAAGGCTCCCAATGCTGTATCTGTTATCGTCATACTTAGTGATTATTCATTTTTTAATTTACAAAAGACATTCTTAGACTTTTCATCTTTGTAGGCATGGCACCAGTTATATGGATAAGTTGGGATTTGCAAACTTAACTGTCTGGAACATGAAAACATGGAAAGCAATGGTATGAACCTGTTTTTCCCCCAAATCATGTATCTATCTTGGAGTCAATTTTCTCTTAGAACAGCCTACAAGTCTTTAATAAGCTCTCACCTTTATTGAAGACAGTCCTTCCTCTTGGTGAAGATCCACCAGCAATAACTTCCTTATGCTTCAACCATAACGGGAAGATTTTGGCCGCTGCTGCAACTGATGGAATGATTCACATGTTTGGTATCCTTTTTGTTTTTATCTATATGCCTGATGAATCACAAACCCCTTGGTTTTACTATTCCTGGTACAGTTAGTTGATAAAAAGTTGAAGAAGAGAAGGATTACTTTTTATTTTTGAACTTTTTGGAGAATTAGGTGATGGGAGGAAGGGTGAATGATGATACCTTTCTTCTTGGAAGGGAAACCTTTCTCCTTGCTGGATGAGTACCCTGAACAAAGTATATACACCTTAACTTGGCAAAGATATGTCTGCTGGACTACAAATTACGGGATGGCCAGCTCATGATTCCGCTATTAGCTCCATTCTTTTTGGGCCTGATGAGACAAGCATTTTTAGCTTGGGAATTGATGGAAAGGCAAGTTACTCTAGCACCTTTTTTGGGGTTAGGCATGAGATTGGCTTATGTCTGATACCTCATGCGTTGCTCTTTTAAATTTGGTCATTCATTTTAGCTGGATTTCCTTTATTATTATGTCTAGTAATTATGTGGGATCTCAGCAAACTAGCATCCACTGCAGATATTTGAATGGAGCTTGCAAAACCAAGGTAAAGTTCTTTGGTCAAGAAACTGCAGCAGGTACTTAAATCGCCAGCCCTGTATATATCTGAAATTTAAATAGTTATACAGCAAAACGGGCTACTTGGCTTCCTAGTAGTTGAAATTTTATTGGAGTCAAGATTGAGGGCATGCGGTTTGTATTCTATACGCAGCCCATTGGTAAATCTCTACATTGTGATTTACGGACTACCTTACAGGATCAGGGTTATGGGAACTCAGTACCTTGGCAACATGACCCTATTCTTTCTTTCTTTTTTAGGTTCTGCAATCATGAGAACTCAGGACACTGTAGACATGAAATGGCTTTAGATGCTGATGGGAGGAGACTTTTGGTGACATCTGGTTCAGTGAGAGCACCCATATATCAGGTAAATCTCCATTTCCGTTCTCTCTCCTACAGTACACACGCACTCAGATCTTTTAGTTGCTTAAACCTCCCTGCTCCTGATCCAAGTTTCCATGCGTTCAGGTTAGAGGTCATATGAATGGGGTGAAAACCCTTCCTCACAGTGCGGCCATAACCACTGTTGATTGGCACCCAACCTTGCCCTTGTTCCTGACTGGTTCAGCCGATCACTCAGTTCGTGTGACATCAATATCATGAAGATTTTTCCTTTCTGATTATTCATTTATTTGTAGCTTTGAGATTGCCAGTATAGCATGAAATAGATCCCGTGCAGTGGTTTGACCACAGTCCTAACTGGTTTTGTGCCCTTTGTCTAGTTTTTTGTTGTAGGCATTTATGTCAGTGTAATTCTGAAATTTCTCTTCTTCAGGTCCAGAAAGAAAGAAGGAAAAATTATTTTTATCATCACTTCTTCCGAAATGTAATTAAACAACAGATTGTGTTGGAGGAACTTCACACCAAGCAATGCTAGTACTGAAGTTGTAATTGGGGTGTATTTTGTTCAGTTGTCTCAGAAGAATCGATTATTTCGCTGTAGAAAAACACTATTTGAATCCTTCACGACCAATGAAGCACCTTTCAATAGGAAAACCAGAACTATTTGCGTCATTCATTTATGTGCGACTCTACATCATATCTGATCATGTTCAAGCGAAAAAGATCTGGAAGGGCAGATAATATAGAAAGACAACTCTATACAACAGTCCTAGTCATCATCCTCGAGATCAAGCACCATCCTCATCTTCCTTCTCAATACGGCATCTTTCGGGGATGCAACATGAGTTGTTGCATCGTCCCCAAAATCTGATAACTCATCAGCCAGCTCGTCATGCATTTGTTGATGCTGCAAATGACTTGCATCGTCAACAAGTGGAGCACCTACTAACTTTTTGCTGCCGAGGCTACTTGCTTCAGCTTCTGCATTGGCAGCGTAATTGAGAGAACTTTCATCAAATTCACCCTCCGTCCCACAGGGGGGTTCTTCTCCATCCCTGACAAACAGATAACAGAATTATTCCCAAACTCATGTTGAATGTATGGTATTCTTCCCGGACCTTGCAGGAATAAAAACTTACAGATATACACTAATCATGATGAAATAAACAGGCCCTATAGCAATGCTGCGGACACATGAAATTGCACAAATTCGGACACACGTGTCCAGAACCTCCCAATGAAGGTGAGTCCCACATGGTAAATGTGGAGAGGCCTATACACATTGGATGGTTTCGGACACATCTATTCCGGATCTATTCACATTGGTTTATGTTGATAGCATTTCGGTCAATTAATCTATACAAAGCAATGCCACATAAGGATCAATTACTGAAATTCAAAGAATCAAATCCACTTTTTGTCTTGGGGTATTGCATGACTAGAAATCCGCCTTGAGAGCGACTGGACTTGCCTTAAAGCAGCGCCTGGAAGTTCATCGTCAGAATTGCCTTTTCCATCATTGTTCTCATCTGCCACCTCAATTTCTCTTTTATTCTTCTTGCTTTTGCTCCTAGAATACCAAATAGCAAGTAAGATTAGCCAGAATAGAAATGTAACAAGGTAGTATTTTATCCCAACTGCGAAAGAGAGGCTGAATTGAATTGTGGTTGAAGTCATGAGACCCATATTTTTTGTCTTACAAATCACGGTGTTGTAGTTTAATAGAGACGCTTAAACTACGACATCCTTTTGCACATCTGCAGCAACATATGGAAAGGACACATTACCTTTTTACCAGTGATAATAACGTTTCATTGTCAGAGTCTTCTGCACTTTCTGCAGAAAAGTTGACAGGATCCTCATCCCTTGAATGCATGTGGCCTTCCAATCTCTTGCGCTTAGGAACACGAAGGCCAAGTTGCTTGAGTTTGCGTGAAACTTGTGCTGCTGTGAATATGCCATCAGCATCCATTGCATTTGCAATCATGTGACTACACCTCTTATGATCCTTAAACCTACAGTATTTTGTTAGTTATAGCATCCTTTTTTCACCAAAAAACCATCTCTAGAAAACACAAAAATAAGTCTCTGGTAGCCACTAAGTCAAGCACTCACTGCTCAAATAAAGCTTTGATCCTCATCTCCTGATCTTTGCTAAAGGCGCGTACTCTTTTTCTAGTGTACCTAAGAAGAAAACACAAACAATTAGCTGATTTGTCAATTTGTTTTCAACAACAGAAATGAAATGTAATAACGAAAACAAATTTACCAGCACTAAGTGTAATACTACTTACAGAGGTTGTCTCAGTGCAGAACTCTCCTCAAACTCATTTTTGCTAAGATCATTTTCATCTCCCCTTGCCCCTTCTTCCTCAAGTTGGATAGGACCCCCAGCTTGAAGCCTCCTTTTCTGTTGTGGGACTCTAAGCCCAAGCCGTCTAAGCTTGTTGGAAACCTGAACTGGCGAAACTTTTCCATCTGGATCGAGCTCTTCAGCAATGAGACGATTACAATGACGATCGTCCTTGTATCTTAAATTGTTTTCCACCGAGACAAAGAAATATCAGAAAACAAGTTGCGAAAATGATGTGAGTTATCCACCAACACAAGTATGTAAATATATCTCCAAGAAAAAGACAATGCCAAAAGGGGAAATGTACGTAACCATTTTATCTTTATGAATTGATCATTGTAATTCTACTTCATCTAACATAAATCATCCACATGAAATGACACTCACTTTTCATATAGATCCTTGATTTTTCCTTCTAGATCGTGATTAAGAACAAGGCTTTTCCTTCTTTTAGATACCCCTTCAGACTCATGTTCAATAATCCCCTCACTGCAACAGCCAGAATAAATAGAGATAATTTTGTGACACAAAAGATGAAGTAACTAAGCATTTTCTCATTGGCTTTAATTCTTATCACCCAACCTATCAGAAATTTCCTTGCTGTGACTTCCCCCACTAGAAACTGACTTGACGTTTTCCTTCACTTGTCCATTGTTCCCATTGCTTCTTTGAAAAACTTTCTGAATCTTGATCTCATAAGGTTCCTCCTCCCTGTGGTTTATTGAAGAAATCATCTCAGAAACTGATATGACTGTCAAACTTACTCCAATTAGCAACAAACTACAAATCCTTCATGCTTATACAATCCCATACCAGCTATCGAAGCTTTCATGAATGCAAATGTCTTGGCAAAATGTAATGACAGACTATTAAGTTCTAGATCATGCCAATTTGTTGCCTCAAGTGCTATAATCTGTCTGGTCACAGTCCAAACTTCCCAATATCAATAAGGAGTTAAAGGACTACTACAGTGGGGAAGAGTAAACCCATACTATCAGGAGGCAAAAATCGAATAAAAAGAGGAAAAAAGATGACAGAAAAGACAGGACTTTTACAAAGGATGTTAAGCCTATTATCAGACTTATCTTACTTCTGCTTATTGATCTCATTTGGGTCAACAAAGTCAGCTTCATCGTCGCCAAGTGCATCTGCTATGCTCCTATGAACCCATCCTTGCCCTTGAGATGAATAGATTCCTTCGTCCTTAGAAACACTTCCCCACTTTTCGCTTTCTCTCTTCAAGTTGCCAACTTCATGCAACAAAGATTCACAGTTGATGTAATGACATTCTTTACGTGTCTTCCAGAAGAGCACCTCTACAAAAAGAAGAGGTTGTTTCTTCATTTTCCTAAGCATTCTCCTAACCAAGCTTGTTAGAAATAAAACTATGTTTTCATATTCCTTGCATGGGCTTGACTTCTGCTCATCCAGGATCTTGTAGAATATATTTAGGAACGACAACTGCAAGTTGTTGGGAAGAAAAACACACAAAATATCACCAATATAATACTTCAATAATCTAAGAAAGCTAAAATGTTCCTGATTCTTTACCTGATATAGCATTGGAGAAAGCTCCAGATCATCACAAATTTTCCGCAGCATGCATAAAATGTAGTGGTTTGTACTTGTAGAATTGCTTTTATAAAACTTCAGCAACCAGCACAAATTTTGGATAATATTGTTATTTGCTAGGGCAGAAATCAAAGTAGATACTCTGAAGTCCACTTCGTCAGTACCAGCTAGCTGCTCATCGCAAGAAGAATCACCCATTCCATCATGAAGATCACCATTATGTTCATCAAACTTATTATTTTTCATCCCCTGAAGATTGGCTTTGTGATTAGATGTTTCTACCCCGCAAGTTTCAGGCTCATTAACATGAACAGGTATTGCGGCTTCGTCCTGTTTTGCATCAGAAATTGGATTAACAAACTTCTCCTCAGATAACATGCTTGAATTTGCATAGTGTTCACAACCAGATTTACCAACCTTGTTCTGAAATGGAGTATGATCTTCACCTGGTTCACAACCAGAGTTAGCAATCTCATTCTGAAGGGGAGTATGATCTCCAACTGGTTGATCAATGTTATCACTCTTGTCATTCAACATTTTCTTTGCTCTCTTCTTCCTAGACTTTCTAGAAACCTTAACCAAAAGAAAATTTCCACATTTAGATGTAGAAGCTGAAACAAAAGGGCTTACCTGATTAGAAAAAAACATTGAACGACAATATTACAGCAAAAAGGAGACAGACACCAAATGGGCAAATTCAGTTATACACACATAGAGAGGCCTTTTTTGTGCGATTATTGTAGCCACTTTACGAAGCCAAAACCAATAATTAAATGGACAACCTGCTTCAAAAACAACATACAGCATTCACACCTCACAAGGAGAACGGTTGTTGACATTGAATCAGTGGTCACTCGCTCAGACACAGATAACAGTAAATAATATCTGGTTATGTATGATAAATTGATAAATGGAACATCCACGCATGTAAATTTCAAACAATTACAGCTATTTGCGTTCTTTAACTTACGATAATGAAAACGACGAGAGGCCAAAAGGTAACTACTAAGCAATGAATATATCAGAGAAAGCTTTTCAGGTTACTACAAGCATGGTAACAGCCAGGATCCAGGTCTAACTTAATACATAAGATATTATTATTGTTAAACTAGTTCCAAGGAATATTATTAACAAATAGTTTAACTTCATGAACTAGAGGAGGGGGTTCTACCGCTCGCCGCCTCATTGATGCCATACAGGCACAATCTCCCCTGCCCACATCAAAGTTTCTTTCTTTCTTTTCTTAATAAGCTGCTTTCTAGTCGAATAGCTATTCCAACTACGTCTAAATTCGAAGCTGTCATATGTTCGTATTGATTAGACCAGTATAGATGGCAGCTGCAAACTGGGATATCAACTATTAGACCAATTTTTCTCACTTCAGCTAAGATATGGCGGATCTGCTTGGCCTACAGACTAAATCCCTACATTTTCAGGGGAAAAGCAAGTTGAAAGTCATGATAACAAGACAAAAAAAATCCTATCTAGTGGTCACCTCAAATGAAAATGTAGTAAAACAGGACATGCGTACCCTTAATGTGCCTCGTTCTTGAAGGTTCTCCATGAGCCTTATAACTACATATGTTGTTTCTATCAAGTCGGAGAGATCACTGGCATAAACAAATGATAAAATAGCAACAATTATTTTCAGTAATCACACTGTTCTCAGTAATCACTTTCTTAATGCACCATGAGTTATAGTAAAGTTTCATAAATAGAAAAACAGAAAGAAAAAGCGAAATGGCTTGAAAGTAGAAACTGTTGAATTCCCATAGTATGCAGGCGCCAGGGCCTGCTTTCTGGAGAATGTTGAGCAACGCAAAGATGATTAATTTCAAGCTAATAATTTATTCACAATTCTACTCAGGATGTACTTTTAAACCCAATCACTTACGTGCCCAGGTATCAGCATTACAAGTTTTACCATTTCAAATAGACCATACTGTTGATATGGAACTGGAAAAGGAATAGAGCTCAACAAGAAAATAAATCAAAATTGTAAAGCAGAAAATTAGCATCTAAATGTTCCCGTGGATGTGTCCTAGAAGGAAGCGCCAGAAAAATGCTGCAAAAGCCAAATATATGATGACTGAGGTATAGATATATATTTCCAAGAAGCTATCATCCTTGAAGGTCTAGACTCTAGAACATTGAAAAGTTCTACGATGTTGACCATTTGAAAACAAACAGTCCCATATGCTGATAAATATTTTATCAGATCGGTGCATTATGACAAGCTACCCTGTTCTGATGTATATGGTACAATGTAGCTCCACAATAAAATACCTTCTCTATTATAGTTCCATGACATGAAATTCTAAAGATGCAGTACCTTACAAGACATAAAATGTGTCGTCGTGTAACGACAATGAACACTTTAAGTAGATAAGTGCAAGAAGAAACCTTTTTGCCTGTTTGTGAATGTCGAATGATTTGATCTGGTTCAAAAGGAACTGTGTCATCCCTTGATCAGTCTGATCATAAAATAACTTGTAAAGAAGAATGCGAGCCGTTTGAGGTTCCTTAGAATCTTCAGGTGATGCCTTAAGCACTAAATCCAGCATACGAATCTACACAAAACATAGTTACTGTGGGTAATAAGGACAATTTATGTACGGATAGTCCTATCCTAGCAAAATAAGCCTGCAACTTCAACAAATTAGCCATGATGATAGCCAGAAATAGACCAAAAATTTTGCCTTCATGTAGAATGCATAAAGTAGGGCACAATGATTTTTTAGGTTGCAGAAAATGTGATATACTAGTATTTAGTGAAGTGCCAAGTACTCGAAACACCAAGAGGTAGACAAGATCGTAAGTCCTAACATAATTAGTACTCACTACTAAAACATGCAACAGTAACTGTTTTCACCTTTTGGTCTATCAACTGCTGTTTTTAGGACATGAGGTTAGAGTTCCAAACACCATATGCATTTTGGAGAAAAGGATTCGTAAGTTATGAAAATCCATGAATGTAAATAGGAAGTTGAAGATGACGAAGAAAATACCAAATTGAAACATAAAAGATAAAACAAGTACAGACTACCATGATTTTCATTAGAGATCCTGCTGCAGATACAAACTTATAGTCCTTTGTCTCCTTCAAGCCATCATATGCATATTGCCACTTTGAAAATAATAAGAGGAACATTGACTCATTCATCGATGCAGCAATTGGTCCACATATATTGCCTTTAAAAAGTGTACTATCAGCATGATGATTCAAGGAAGCTTCGAATACATCAGCATTTGTTTCAGGCTGTTGAAGCAAAGAGAGACCATGTGAGAGCAGTTAAGCTGCCATACAAAAGAAACGCTGTAGAGGCAATATTTGAGCAACAGAACATGAATTGAATGGGCTGATAGAGTAATAAGAAGCAAAATTCGGCGGGGAAGAAAATGTTGACATATGGAATGATTTTCCAATCCAAACCTGTAGAATATAGATGCTTTTTATCAGATGTTAATGATATAAAACCTTATCAACTTGGAAGAATTATACCAAGTACACCTTTACAAGTACAATCCTAACCCACCAAAATCTCAAATGTCAAAATACCCCAGTCCATAACATTTAAGAACGGACTGAAGGAATCAAGCGATATGAACTATCATTCACCCGTCATGTAAGAATATTAACTTCTTCCACCACCTAGTCAACCATGTTATTTGACCTCCCAATTGGCTCCATATGACCTTGCTTCATCCATTGACAATCATTTCATAAAGATTACAATGTAATCAACACTTTACAAGGCAATTTCCCATTTCATGTTTTGCACCAGATTTCTATCAGTGAGTATGCCCTTTTCTCCTTGAGCGTCGGTAATGAAACCGAAATAGCATACCACCAAGTTTCACCATTCCTGTATCAGCCATTCAGGTAAGCCTCATCACCCTTCCCCCAGTTTCATTTATTAGATGGTACCATCAACGAAAATGAGATGAACAATGAGCTCTCTTCCTAAAGAAACTCTGCAACATTTCTGAGCCAATATACACTACATGGAAATCAATCTTCTTCTCTAGCCTTTAAACAAACACCGCAAGAATAGCTACTATTCTCAATTTCTCATGTACAGAAACCAACAGCCAGCATAAAATTGTACTATGTCACAGTCTTCTCACCATAAGCTTCAAAAGGTTCCACATCAACATACACAAGCCACCATAGTTGGTGCAAACATGTATTTCAAGACAAAGTAGGTTTCCTTCATATGTTGGGCATTTCTTGGTTTTGGTCACCATATCAACCATGATAGTCAACCACCCATGTTATAACCAGACGTGCATAAAAAATTATTTGAAACATCAATAATCATTTTTTCAGATCGTATTTAATTTCAGTACGAGGAAAACATTGCTAGAAAGTGAAAGAACTAAAGAATTTCCTGAAATGAAACTATATAATCACCATTAACAGGCACACATGTCACAATTTGTGAAAGCTCAAAACAGGAAACAATCCATTTTGAGGCTTGTATCAACAATGCCATGTTTTAATACTTGACATTGTCAAGCATCCACAGTTAATATAAAGTATACAATTGGAGGCAAATGAAAAGTATTGGATCAACCCCAAAAAGATTTAATACATGTTACAAAGAACATAAGATGCAACAATTGAGGTATACTATAACCTATTCAATATAACTCCTCACCTTCAAAAACAAGGACTTCTGATATTGAAAAGATGTAACAAATTGTGCAACCTGAAAGAAAATGGCAACATCGCTGCTCTCAATTATGTGCTCCTTTTCTATATCTTCCCGAATGGATTGCATTAGAACTGAAATGATTTGAAGCAAAGTGAGAACATGCACCATGAATGTAGAGGTTTTACCATTGTAAAGACAGAAAAGGTTATGGAAGAAACTTTTGGATTCAATCACAGAGGTTTTACCATTGTACCCCCCTGAGACAAGCTGGTTAACAAAATCATGAAGCAGTTCTAAAATTTTGTCCTTTGTTGACGGTAATCTTTCATAGTCCCACACCATTCTTTTGAGTGGACCTCGATGTTGTACTTTATGAGACTTGAGCAGATTGCCATGAGAAGCAGAACATGGGTTTCCCATCAATAATGTTTTAGAACCATCCTGTTGCAAAGGACTACTCAAGTTAATAGAGACTGAATAATTCCTAGTGCATCCAGAAAGTGACAACAACCTACCATGGTTAGCCGAGTAAATGCTCCACTAAATTGGGAGGAACAACCCATAATGCGTAGCCTGGTAAGCTTTCTTTTTTCAGCTTCCTCTTCCATAATAGATCTAAGACTGTCGATAGAAGTTTTGGCTTCTTCATTCACCTAATTAATCAAATCTCGTGTAGTCAATAACTTACATAGATGCATTTGACTATGGCAACAGTATACTGCTACAGTAGCAAACGCATGAGATGGCAAAATATAGATAAGAACAAGTTCATATATGATGCAGCAAGATGCAACTGATGCGAAGTTATATGCCTAATAATCTGTTTTTGCTTTCTTTTTCTTCTAAGCTAAACATTTCACGAACTCTAAAGGAATGCATATTCACTCCCAGTTCATCCTGAACAACATTTCCTTATCAAGCATGGCACAAGCTATTTCAGAGTTATTGCTAACAGAAAAAATGCTGAAATTATTAAATAGAGGCCAACCTTCAAGTCCTTTGAATATGCTTTAGCAATCAGTTCTGGCTCCTGACCCACAACTACGTAATGGAAAGTTTCCAACAAAAGCAAGTTATCTTGACGGAGATACCTCGAAGAGCCGCCAATGTTCTGCGTTAGAACTAAGATCAAGTCCATCACATTCTCATTGAACAGTAGTTCTAAAAACTTATCTCTGAGTGACAAGAACTGTGTGGTCGCGCCAGCCTTCTGGTGCGGAGGGATTTCCTGGATAGCTAGAATGTTGCGAAATAAAGTAACCACCAGCTGGACTAGTTTCCAGTCATCCTCCGTAAATGTGTCACTTATTATCAACAAATTAAATCATGAGAACAGTGTTAGTGTAAGAAATGAAAGCTATTACGACAGCCATTAAGCATGCAGATGAAAAAGAAATAAACAAACAGAAAATTGGAAGACAAGAAAACGACACTAGATATGCAAACAGGCTGTCTGCTTCACAGCACTACAAAGTAAAGAGCCCAGAGATTCAGTGATGCATGGAACTTATTAGCAATTGCCATATCCAACACAAAGTCAAATTGGTTAGTTACATGAGTCTAGAACAAATGATTACCCAAATTCATGTTTGAATTCACACAAGAGCATGTATATGTTTCACTACTGCTCTTAAAAATTCATGTGGAATAGATTCTGTAACAGAAAAGAGCCAGTCGCCCATGATTATGATGCTTCACCAATCATTTTACTTGCAGATTCATAAATAGGTTGGCGTAGAAGAGTAACTACTGAATGTCAAAAGGAAATGTTACACAATGAACAAGAAAGGGGAGAAAACGAAATCCAACTTACCATTCTAAGTTTTCCAATGGGCTCTCCAGAAGTGAGACGATCATTGGGACAGTGTCACTCAAGGTAATTGAAGACTTCAAAGCCCAAAGGTACTCTATTTGTTGGGGGATGTCGTTGGATGTGGGTTCGATAGGCATGGTTAGAAACACCAACACCTTCACTGTGATAATTACGTCCAGTAATGAGTATCAAAAACTAATACTTTTAGAAAGAAAACATTAAACCACTAGACCCCCTATTATCAGAATTCAACAATAAGTCCGTCATGCAGAAAAAAATCTGTGGCGATACCTGCATTTAGCACCAAATTATGATCATCCTGGCAGTGTTCCAAAATGGGTATCAAATCCTTGCCAACAATATTCCACTTGCAAACTTGCTTGAATACTTCTCTGGTCTGCGGATCGTCTCGCCTCAGAAACCTCAACAAATCCTTCAAATTATCTGCCACCCAATTGCACAAAGCATAAATCCTTAAGAAACCTACAACAAATAATTCCGGTGCCCAACGACGTGTTCAAAGTAACAAATAAAGTAGGGTCTTACTAATCGCTGCCTATTAGGCGGTGTATAATAGGAGTGTACATAATACATATAACGCCAAGATAAAATTTCAATATGCGTTCTTCACCGAAAAATCAGCACGCTTTTTCGATTTTTCAGATATAGATACGCCTTTTACACATTGTACATATTAAAGTGATACCTAAGCAGTATTCGCCCTTCGTGTAGCCGATGCGTCCGCCATTGTCGTCCTCCTCGATGATTCCGAGACCGGCGCAAATGGCGGATAGACCCTCCATGTCGATCTGAGCTTAGAATTGTTCGAATTAGGGTATCGAAAGCGCTCGATCTGATTAATAAGGCGAGGGGCAAAAGAATAATAAAGATTTTCAAGTCGCATCCTGTGAGTGATTCTCTGTCATTTTTAGGGTTTTTGTGGCGCCAATAATGTCCGAATTTTCCCGCGCTGAGAAGTCTTTTGGGAGTGGTGATTTCCTACTATTGCGGCAGCTGGCTCCAGTAGACAGACATCCATGAATGACGTGGCAAAATCGTGTCTGTCCGTCTGTTTCTTTCTCTAAGGCTCTGTTTGTTTCAAACTTGGGGAAGAAAAAGAAAAAAGAACAGAAAATTAATAAAAAAAAAATGAGATTGAAAAAAAAAATATTGATTTTGCCACTCCCTTTTTTTGTTAACGACACTCTCCTGTAAGTGTATTTTTTGTGCAAAAATACACTTACAGGGGAGTAGAGTTAACAAAAAAGTGAGTGGCAGAATCAACAGCCAAAAAAAATGTATTTATTACCCCTACTTTTAATTATTACTCTCTTCACACATTACTCATGTCTTCAACCATTATTCTCATTTCTTTCTATCTCTCTCCACTTATTACTCTTATCTTCAATTATTATCCTAATTTTCCTTTATACTCGTTTCTCCAAAAACCAAACCCAAAATTTTTCAAAAAACTCATCCAAACTTGTTTTTCAAATGTTTCCCTTTTTTTTTCTTTAGAAACCAAACAATAGAAATACTCCGTAATTTGTTTAAAATTTTCTCTCTTTTTTTTTTTTCATTTTTTCCCTAAGTTCCAAACACACCCTAATTTTGTGGTTTTCTAATCAAATATGTGTGTATGCCCCCGGGCAAGTGCCCACATAGATAGAGTTCATTTTACTTAGTTAAGGCTTAAGTTAGAGCATCCACATGCGACTCTTCAAACACTCTTTTAGGTTAAAATAAAGAGCAAAATGAATGAAACAACCTCACATTAGGCTTGTCAATGGTGGGGACCGTTGGTCAATATTTTAGTTTTGGAACAGTTACTCGTCTCTCTAAGAGAGCCACTATTCACTCAACTAGTAATACTTTATATTATATTTTGGAGCAATAAAAAATAATCCACTCAACCATTGGTTAATAGGATTGCTTTTAAATATTTAATTGGAGTGAGTTTGAATATTTAATTAAGTAGAAAATGAGAGATAAAAAGCCTGATGCTTTGTAATTATGAAAAAGTGATTCATTAAAGTAAATAAGTGGGTTTGAAGATTAATTTGATTCAAAATCAACTGAGGCTAATCCAACCCTGCGGATGCTCTTAGGTAATAAACTCATTGAAAATTTCACAGACTAGCTAAAATGTACTCTTTTAACTCATACACTAATTTATCCAAAATACGAGCTAAAAATTGAATTATCTATCTTCTATGAACTAGAAAATCGAAAAGTACAAAATTGACTTATTTATCTTCTGAAATGCGGATTAAAAAAAAACTTCTAAAACATGGATTAAAAAAAAATCTTCTAAAACTAAAGATGATCTCTACCAATGTATATTGAAAACTTAACAAGCACATAGAGACCATTGCTATTATTTATTTCTTCTAATTTGCATCTATGTATTCATGAACCAAATCAAACTTAAAAAAAAGAAAAAGCTCAACTATGCGCACAGATTTATGTGTGCACAAATTTGCACATATCGCTTTGTGGAGCTCATTCGGGTCTCACACAAATAATCTCAATCGTTCCTTAAATTTAAAATATTTTCCCTAGTGATCTCAGTGAATTTCGAACATGGACCGCGTCATATCAGATCACCCCACCAAGTCATGCCCCTTGCTACGTAAACGCTGTCGTTTTTGTTTGCCATCGCTTAAACCTTCTCACCATGGCATTTGGCATTTGACCAAACGAATATTTCCGTTATCTCAACCGTCTCTGCATAAGAAGTTCCGATACAAACTCTTCAAAAAAAAAAGTTCCGATACAAACGAAGTCTCATTTCTCTCTCTCTCTCTCTCCAACAATGGCACAGGTAGCGGCGGCCATTCGACCGATTCACAGCTCCTTAGCGAGCCCTAGCTCTGTATCCCTCCAAACCCAAGTCCAGAACATCAAACCTTCTTTTTTCTCCGATGTACAGGCTCCAGCATCACGAAAGAGCCACAGATCTTTCCGCATTGCATCCCCGATCGCAGCAACGATATCCACCTCAGAGGTCATTCCTGTATCACCGGTAGATGTACCAAAGGTTGCTCCTTTCGCCACAACTCCGTCAATTCCTAGTGTCATTCGCCGTGCTGTTCTGTTTTAATCGTATATTATTGTTGTTTTTATCGCCGTTAACTTTTTTTTGTCAATGTCTGTTCCTCCGGTTTAGTTTTTCAATCCCTCTCGTGTTTGTTTCGTTTTATAAGTTGTGGTTGTGGTGCTTAAAAGTTTAAACCATGCGCTGACTCAGGATTTTACCTATTTATATGCAACCAAAGGAAATCATGAAATTCCCCTATGATTAGTTGAGGTGCATAAAAGCTGGCCTAAACACTGAGTTACAAAAAAAAAAAGGAAGTCAAGAAATTACGGAATACTGCATTGATCCCTACTAGTAATAGAAAGTGATTGTGAGAATCCATTCTCCGAACGCGACTAAGTCAAAGAATCCAGTCGAATTGTATATTAAACAGCCTTCATCTGCCTAAAACTTGGTTATTTTTAACTTGTTAAAAAGTCCAAGGATAGTAATGTTTAGTTTCCACCCAAAAAAACTTGGGTTTGAACTACTAATAAAATTTGAAAATATCCATGAGTGATACTGCTAACAAGCCTTTCAAGACTTTGGAGTGGTTGTCACCCCCAGTAGTGGATATTGGAGGAAAAGATTATTGCTGCCCTAGATCTTTGGTGCAAAATGAGTTTTGAATAGAGTTGGGGTTTATGGAATGGTTCACCTGTTTTGAATAGAAGTGTCACTATGGTATAATCTGTGCTTGCTTGTTACTTATTCGTTCTTGCTACATAATTGTAGCATTTTCCCCGCGGGTGCATGTCAAGGGAAACATTGCTGGTTTCTTTTACTTGAACGAAAATTTGTACACCATATGTGCTGGAAGCTACAGTCATTCATTTTTTTTTGTCATTCTTGTTTGCTATTGATCAGATAGAAGAGCAAATTCAGCAGCTAGGTGAAACTTCTGTGAGTTTGTTGTCGAAGCAGATAGCGAGACGGAAGACAAAGATTGTTTGCACAATTGGTCCTTCCACCAACACCAGGGAAATGATATGGAAGTTGGCTGAGGCTGGAATGAATGTTGCTCGTCTGAATATGTCCCATGGGGACCATGCATCTCATCAGAAAGTTATTGATTTGATTAAAGAATACAATGCTCAATGTGAAGGCAATGTTATTGCAATCATGCTTGATACGAAGGTAGTAATTTTCCTTCAAATTTTTTATTGTCTTCTTCTTTTGTACATACTTGTTTAACTGTGTGGTTGTTTAATTTTTTTTGAAATGAAAATCAGGTATCGGGAATTTTTGAGCTAATAGTGTTACAACTACTAGACTATCTACTACATAGTTTCCCTATATAGGCCTAAGTTACTTCATTGAGATGGAATTCAAAACCAGCTTCAACCAAGTACACCGTTCACTGGTGTCTAGTCTCTCTAACTTAGACCAAGCCCTTCTTTTGAAGTGTCTTTCTTAGGGAAAATGATAATTGATTGTGTGTTGCCAAATGCACCTAATTAAAGATTCACTAAAACTTCAAACTCTTGTTTGTTAATCTGGTGGCATTTATTATTCAACTTCTTTTGCCAGGTTTCTCATTATCTGTATGTGTTTGGTATGATGGTGTTGTTGGTAGGGCCCTGAGGTTAGGAGTGGCGACTTGCCCCAGCCAATCACCTTAGTAACTGGCCAAGAATTCAGTTTCACGATTAGAAGAGGAGTCGGTACCGCAGACTGTGTCAGTGTTAACTATGATGATTTCGTCAATGATGTAGAGGCGGGTGACATGCTTCTTGTTGATGGTACGTGGCTAGGCTCTCCCTCTCTCTCTCTCTCTCTCTCTCTCTCTCTCTCTCTCTCTCCACACACACAAACTAAGAAGTTTTTAGTGGCAGTCCTGTCTACTTCATTGGGAGACCGGGATTTTGCCTATGGTATCATGAAACTTTTCTTCAGTTCAATCCAAGGTGAACACAAAACTAGTATTCTGTGGGCAGCAGTTGAAAAAGGTCATGTTGAACTGAAGAACAAAATTTGTTCCTATCTAATGCAAAGGTTATGCCATTGGATGGGGTTTATATCATTGCTTTCACTTCCAGTAGGTGAGAAATCTGGGGATCTCCAAATAATTTTTTTTGTTGACAACATGATTGAATCACTTTCACAGTACTCAACTTATCGGGTTCCAATAAGCCAGACGGAAATTATTGCTTTCATCTTGAAGAATAATTCACTCCCGGTTATGTTGTAGGGGGCATGATGTCATTAATGGTGAAGTCCAAGACAGGAGATTCAGTAAAATGCGAGGTGGTTGATGGAGGAGAGCTTCAATCCAGACGACATCTCAATGTTCGAGGAAAAAGTGCTACACTGCCATCCATCACTGGTTAGAACCGGTTCACCCAAAAATTATCTCCTTGTGTCGGAGTACTGCGTAGATTTATTGGAAAGTCCTGCAAATGAACATTACCCATTTCATGGATTGTGACAGAGAAGGACTGGGATGACATCAAGTTTGGCGTGGACAATAAAGTTGACTTCTATGCAGTTTCCTTTGTCAAAGACGCTGAAGTGGTCTATGAATTGCAGAGTTACCTCCAAAGTATTTGAATAATGAGTTTCTTACACACATGGAGTAAACATTGACTACATGCATGATAGGTGCCTCAAAAGTTTTTGCTTCTCATTATTATTGTTTTGGCAGGTTTCGGTGCTGATATACATGTTATTGTGAAAATTGAAAGTGCAGATGCTATTCCAAATCTGCATTCTATCATCACAGCATCTGATGGAGTAAGTTGGAAATTCAATTTATTTCTTTACTTAAATTTTCCTCAGCTGTAGATATTTTATTTTTCCTTTGGTGATGTTGTGGGGGTTGATTTTTGCTGTTAAATTTTCACTGTGCTGGGGTTTATTTAACAGTTAGAAAATGAGGAAAGAGATTTGGAAAATGCTTCCAATTCATCAAGGGTTGTCCCATTCATACAAGTGGATCTTTAGTTCGTCACATTTTTCCTCGAGCTGTTTTGGGTCCACTCACTCTCCTATGCACATTATTAAGTTGCTTATCCCTTAATTACTTAAGGAGCACATCTAATGATATCAGGCAATGGTTGCAAGAGGAGATCTTGGTGCAGAACTACCAGTTGAGGAAGTTCCACTGCTGCAGGTAGTCTTTGAACTGATGGAAGATTGATGATGGGGATAACTTCATTTTTCAAACGCCTTTGACCTATTGGTGTAAGTACAACATTATTTTTATCATTCAGAAGCAATTTGCTGCAAACATGCAGGATGAGATAATCAGGATATGCCGCAGCATGGGGAAAGCTGTTATTGTGGCAACAAATATGCTGGAAAGCATGATTGTCCATCCAACACCTACACGAGCAGAGGTGTCCGACATTGCCATGGCTGTTCGAGAGGGCGCTGATGCAGTTATGCTTTCTGGAGAAACTGCTCATGGAAAGTATGTTATATAACTTTTGTATAATTTTGGCAGTCATTCCCTTTAACCAGATTAAAAAATGAACTTTCGTGGAAAAAAATTTGAAATCTTTTTCACCAATCAAAATATCTCATTTAGTTCTCGTAGACAAAGTTCCAATAATAAAAAATAACAAAATAGTAAACATAGATGATCTTTTGAGATCTCTGAAAAGCAAAAATGGACAAAGAAAGTGGAACAGAGGAAGCATTAGGTTTTAGGACCTGGACTACGGAAGGGCCACTGAGTTTACCCAGTCAAGTGGGTCTTGCAAAATTTAACAACTTTTTTGGAGGACCCACAAGAAGTTCCATGTAGAAACTGATACACGGATTGGTGAAGGCTTCAAGATTAAAGTTCGTTTTGATGATAAGCTTCGAAAGCAAGAATGACTCCAACTTTAACTGTTACAGTTATACTGGACTGATCCTATCCTGCTCAGGTTTCCTTTGAAAGCTGTCAATGTTATGCACGCTGTAGCATTACGGACTGAATCAGACTTGGTTGCTGGGGAAACACCTGCTAATCTTGGCCAAGCCTTCGAGGTTCCTTCTGCATCCTCACTTGTAATGTTGGATTCCTAGTTAATTTGTTTATGAAATATACCCTAGTTCAAATCTTCATTTGATGTCAACCTAGCTGCTTGTATCCTGCAGAACCCAACGAGTGAGATGTTCGCATTTTATGCAACAAAGATGGCTAACAATCTCGGAACCCCAATTGTTGTCTTCACCAGAACTGCTTTCATGGCCATTTTACTGAGCCACTATCGACCTTCTAGCACCATATTTGCCTTTACAAATGAGTGAGTTTGATGCTGTAACTTTACTTGCATCAAAATTTTCCTCATCTGTTTAGTTCAACAACTGGACAGTAGGGTTGGTATTTTGTAGATGTTTCAACAGCTGTACCATTCTTACAAAGTCATGAAGCACCTTCTTGGTGGCTTGGTATCTGTTCAAACAAAAATCATTTGATCTTTTCGAAATCTACGAAAGTTATCGCATTACAATGAACTGCATGCAACAATCAAGCATTATCCTTCCCATATTAGTGGCAGAGGTATATGATAACGATTGATTTATGAATGCAGTTCATTGTAATGCAATACTATTCATAGATTTCGAAAAGATGAAATGATTTTTGTTTTTACAGGTACCAAGCCACCAAGAAGGAGCTTATCCTTCCCATGCATACAGTTTGCTTATCCTTCAAACAATGCCTTTTGTTCTTGAAAATTTCTTTGAAAACGAAGATGAATCCTACAACCAGGCGAAATTTAGCCTTGTGGTATATATTGCACTAAAATTCATCAACCTGTATGCATGAACCTTATTCCTGTTGACTTGCTTTCTTTCCACTTTCTTTCAACATACTTGCAAACATTCATCATGAACCTTATTCCTGTTACTTTTCTTTCTTTTCACTTTCTTTATTTAGCATGCCTGTAAACAGTCATCATATCTTGGTTAAGTGATAGTGTGGGAAATAGTTCGATTATATCATGACTGAACTACTTTACACTTACCAAACCAAACCGAGCCTCCTAATCAATTGGGGTCGGCTACAATCCTATTTTTCCATTGGGCTCTGTCTAGGGCTACATGTTCACTTAGACTTAGTAAGACCAAATCCTTCCGTATCACGGCATCAACTATTTTACATTTAAGACGTAAAATATTTCCCTAAAAATCATGCCAACTCCATTGAATGAGTGGATACCTTGTGGGGATGAAATGGTATGCTGCCATTTAAGTGTTGCTTTTACAAGCATTACATGAAAAACTCCCATCACTACATATCTTGGTATGTCACTAGAAATTATGGTAGATTGTGAGCATAGGGTTTGGACTAGGACCAAGTACGTATCTTTTGAATTTTGACTCATCGAATGGGCATGACGGTCATGCAGGAAGAGAATACAACAAAGACTGGCTTTATACCAAGGCGTATGTCCCATATACATGCAGTTCTCAGATGATGCTGAAGAAACCTTCACAAATGCAATGGCTGTGCTTCAGGTGAGGTTTCATGGGCCTACTTGTCAAACCTGAGTTACCTGATTAGATAGTGGCAACATATACTTGTCTTATTATGAATGAAGAATTCTCAGGCCTAGGCAAGTGGGGTGGTTGCCAAGTTGGAAGGCACCATATACCCACATGCACAAGACCAAGGGTCAAGTCTCACTAACAATACTAACAACTAACACGTCTTGCATGTTCTCAAAAAAAATTCTCAGGCCTAAGAATCTTTGTTTTTTTAATTATTATTATAGCTGTAAAGTCGTGACAATTACATCAATTTGGACATTTCAAATAACACAAATATTCAACAATAGCTTTCATAGGCACTATAATAAAGAGACAGCCTTCATGTATGAAAGAGTCGAACCCTTGACCTGCTACCGAGGTGAAGGGCTATGGCCTACTGAGCTGGCCTTGATGGTCAGCCCTAAGAATCTTATCAACTGGAATTTGCAGCACATAGTGGTGGTAATCGAATAAGAGTTGGCTTCCTGTGGTTTGTATTGATGAATTGACTTAACCTTCCGGTGGCGGCTCCAGGATTTTTGTTCAACGGTGACAAAAATATAAAGAAATTTTTACACTCTTCATCCCTTCTTTTTTTGGGTCCCAGTTAGCACTTTTTGTTGTCCCAAAAACATTCTTCCACTTTAAAATTAAATGGGCAATATTTAATGATTTTTTTCTTTTACCCTTCCAATTTAAATTAGTAGTACTAACAAAGTAAGAAAATTTAATACTCCTAATTGGAAGATACTCCAATTTGGGACGGAGGGAGTAAATGAAAAAATAAAGTGATAAGAAATGCAATGATTGTCTTCTCTTATTAACTTGAAATCCGCAAAAAGGACCAATTATGAAATGGGGGAATATATACAATGCTCTATATAAAATAAAAGTATCTATTTCAGTTGAAAGTTTATTAGGCCTAGTTTATTTTGTTTTGGTGTGATATATTTTGTACGTACTTACAAATTCAAGTGACTTTTCATTTACTTTGGCTACATATGAACACTTTAGTGCCGACAACATAAAAATAAAATAAATTACATGTACTCCTAAAAATTGCAAAATTTTAGTACATAAATTTGAGTCCAAGGCCCCTGTTTTACTAGTGCCGCCGCCCATGCACATAATGAACAACCACCTGATTTTTGGGCTGAAAAATGATTCTCACTGTATATCTGCCGACATAAGATTTCTACTCCGCCATTCTAATTAGTGAAAGTCGGTTTAATATGCAGAAGCAAGGGACGGTGAAGGAAGGAGAGCATGTAGCTCTCGTCAAGACTGGAAGGCAACCCATCTGGCGCTTCGAATCCACTCACAACATTCAGATCCGGAAAGTGTAGTGGAACCTACAGAGAAAACACTCGCGACTACAATGTCTCAGATGTTTGAGCGTTAATATTTATTCCAGTCCTTTCTCTCGCTGGATCGCAGTTGTTGCTTGTATGAACCTCTGTTTTTTTGCAAAATCTCATCCGTGTTCTTTTCTTATTGTTTGTGTTTTTCAGTCAACTTATTTTTTGCTGTGTCTCCATAGTAAGCTTTTGTAAAGAGCTGCGGCTGAACGAATGAATGTTGATAATAAAAAGCAGTGTTATCTCAACTCAAATGGCTGATAATCAATCAGGTGACCATAATATTGGCTTCTCTAACTGATTACTAATCGTCAAACGAATGAAGACAAGACTTTCAATAAAAGAAAAGAAGGGAAACTATAAAGGTATATTCACAAGATCTTCGGTCAAATTATATACAAATATTTACAGGACATACAGAGAACACTTGTATGAACAAACTAAGCTTGCCTTTACATATGTGCCCAAGCTAAATTACCCACTACTCTTCACAAGGGTTTCAAGGGAATCACTTTTAACAATGCAATGCAATGCAATGAGATGAAAATCACCAAACCCCTAAACTAACCACCAAATAATTATAAAAACAGAAGACCTGATACCAGCACTGAGAACCTTTACAAGGACCAAATCGAACCAAACACGAGAGGTTTGCTTAAACCCAAATATGAGGCATATGAAACGGTTTACCTGGCTCTGATGGGCCATCAACTACTTGATCATTGCTTCCGGCTCCAAAGTTGGCATTCCCTCTTAACATTGCCATTAGGTTTCCTCCATGCACCCGACCTTCTGGAACTGACAAGTGACCTAAAGTATTTCCAACAGACAAAACTTCGAGGGATGGAACCTGCACAGGAATCGGCTGATGCCCAAAACCCATAAAATTAATCGATGTAACGACGCTGCCAGCTGTTTTAATACCATCGACATGGTTGTCCGCTTTTATCCTCTCCATTGTGCTAGAAAATGGGTCTCGCACTAGGGAATTGTGGGCAGCACATAAACCAGATTTCCCCCTTGCGAACTTATCACAAGGAACACCACATTGACTGCCAAACTCTGAACCCAACTGGCCCCAAGAGCAGTGTTTCCCTCCACCATGTGCCTTGCAGAAATCAGTTTTTCCTTGTGCACTCTTTAGACATCCCTCAGATTTGCACCTTTTTCCTCCACCATGACGAACACAGAAGTTTGTACGACCCCTAGCACTCTTGGTGCATTCAGGCGCAGCACATCTCTTTCCCCCACCATGATTCACACAAAACAAGGTTCCCCCATGAACACTCCTTGTGCACCCCCCTTCAAACGAACACCTTTTCCCCCCACCATGTCCTTTACAGAAGGATGTGCTCCCTTCTGCGCCCTTCATACACCCTAAAAATGTGCACCTTTTCCCCCCACCGTGTGCTTTACAAAGCATCGTGCTCCCTTGGGCACCTTTCGTGCAGGCAGGATACTGGCACCGGCGGCCCCCACCATGGGAGATGCAGAGGCCAGAAACGCCCTCAGCACTCTTACTGCAGTTTTCCATTTTACACCTCTTACCACCACCATGCCTTATGCACAGACCAGATTTCCCTCTAGCGGCACGGCTGCAACCCTCATGGCTGCACCGCTTACCTCCGCCATGGCCAATGCAGTAGTCCGTACGGCCTTCAGCGCTCCTTGTGCACCCAAGGTATTGGCAACGGCGGCCGCCCCCATGGGCTTTGCAGAATACTGTCCTGCCTTCTGCTCCCTTCTGACACCCAAGTCTCTGACACCTCCTGCCGCCACCATGGGCAATACATAGGCCAGAAGCACCTCTGGCTCCTTTCGTACATCCATCGAATTGGCATATTTTCACACTAGCATTACGTCGATGTTGAGGACGAGTCACCCCAGAAGCACCACCAACTGAGCTTTTTGATGTGAGATTTGGAGCAACTGGATTCAGATTGATATGGCTTCGAGGATGAACGAAATCAATCACGCGCTCTGTGACTTGTGATGCATGCAATGGTGCAACAATAGGCCCTCGTTTCCATTGCGATGATGTTGACCCATCATCCACGAGTTGTACTGCACCAAATATGTCTGCAGACTCTGCATTGTTCTGAAAAGTCGGAAATTCTTGGGATACAGTGGTGATATCAGAATCAGCAGGCCCAGTAGATAGACTTAGCCCAAGGTCCAGCCTGGGTTTTGCCACTTCCATTCCCTGTAGAGTCCCACAGGTAACACTCATTTGTTTAGCTGTTCTCTCATTTTGAGAATGGAGGTTGATACTCAGACCGAGATGGACTGTAGACTCGTCAGTTTCTTTCCCAGAGGACATGGTAGCACAAGAATTTGACAGACAGCCCAAACCAAAAACTTGAGAACCATCGTTGGCACTCCTTTTTCTCTTGCTTCCCTTGCAGTTTGAGAAATAACAGCTTGATGATCCAGGGGAATCAAGACACGAAGCAGCACTGGGGAAATAAACAACTCTTGTATCAACTACACTGCTCGGTTTCTTGTACACATTTGAAGCAACACTAGCAACAAAATGTCGAGGGGTGTTGTCCATCTAATCTAAAGTTAAAGTGGAAAGCCACCAACCAAAACCTACTCACAATTGTTGACACTTCGCCTAACTTCAGGGTTGGGAGAGAATATTTAGTATGAGGTTGCAAGGAGCCTCAAAAGATCAGAGTGCATCCCCCACTAACAAATCCTGAGGTATCACGGCGATCCATTCTATGAACTCAAAATAACATAACCAAATAAATATATGTACAAGGTTCAAAGAGCCTCAAATATTACCGCACACACCCACCACTAACAAACCCTGATGTATCACAGCGATCCATTCTGTGAAATCAAAATAACTTGACCCAATCACAAGCAGCAATTAACCATTAATCCAAAAAGGCCTCATATCCTCCATAACAACATACTGGACATGAAACCTGTTCCAGAGACAATAAGTTCATTAGAAGGTGGTACTTATCCAAGAAGGAAGGAAAACAACTTGAATGAGCTAACACTTTCTGCGGAACAACAATATTATGAGATTAACTTCCTAAAGTAATCCATATTCTGCATCTTCACATGTAGAAGTCTCCAGGTAGCACAGAAAGAACTACCCAGCATCTATATGATTAGCAAAGGTTCTCCAAGCTTAACACCTTAAGCAAACAAATAAAATTGAAAAGCTGCCCCCATTCATATGCTTGAAAAGACTTAAAACTCAGTGGAAAACGGAATTCCTAGCATTCAAGAAAAGCTGGCCCTTGAGTAAAATGCTGTGGCCATGAAAGAAATTTATAGACAAACAGAATCATTAGATAGGAAGGAGATAAAAGACCCTTCATTTATAGGCGTTTTGAGGTTGCTCATAAGGTATGAAATTAGACTTCTCCAGCTTCTGGGTTTAAGCCTATTTACAAGAAATTCAGAGAAACTTCAAAAGAAGTAATGAAGAACCCTTGTCAAACAATACGAATCCGCTGCAAAAATACCAAAAATAAGAAGGAATGTTAAGGAGAGAGTATTTGCAAAAATATAATATAAACAAGAGTTCATATCACCAAAAAACTTCATTGCAATGATATTTGTCGACCACATACTTCACATAAAAAGTAAAATGACAGAGAACACATCCTGAAGCAAGTAACACGAGCGAATCATTCACCATAACCTTTATCAATTACACAACACACTTCTAGGTAGTTTTTTTCTCACGATTCGATAGTTGCTGTGAATTCAATCACAGTTTCGAGTCATTCGTCACCTTCCAATAACCCCTATTGCCACAATAAGTAAAGCGATAGTCCCCCCAAACATTCTAGTCTTCTAGAAGCAAATACTTGAGCATCACCTTCAAACCGGAAGTCTGAAAGATCCTAACTACTCCAAATTCAATAAAATTACTACTTAAAGAAGGGGAAAAAACAAGTTTTTCAAGTAAATTTAAACAAACCCAACAATAAAGACAATCCATTCCAAACTCTTAAGCAAAACTGAGAAAAAAAAAATCCTCATAAATCACAAGTTCAGCTCTATTTTCGGAACAAAGGCGTAATATAGAAACACTGCAGCATCTATTCCCCTGAAACGAAGGACTCGGATCTCACACAGAACACATGGAGTAATACGAACGCTTAGGGCGAAAAAGAGATACCTTCAGAATCTGTTCTTTCTATTGGTTCGCGCCGTTCGAGGTACGAGAGAACTAGGGCTTTCGGCCGCCGGAAAATCCAAGGAGGGAGAGAGAGAGGGAGAGAGAGAGAGAGAGAGAGTGTGTGTGTGGGTCGGCGTGGAGGAAATGAGGGGGAAAATACTCCTACTGCGTGAGAATATGCGGTGAAAACAACTCTAGGGCGAAAAGGCGCGTTTTAAGAGTTCGTGGGTGGGAATCATGTGTGTGCTTAGTCACACCGCGGACCAATTCTTTTTCCTTGCGGCAAAAGTGTCCGGACTATTTTACGCACACCTAAATTGATCTCTTATTCGATCCGGTTAAAAGCAGGTTGTTCATGCCGGGACTAAGAGATTCACAATAAATTATTTTTCTGTGGTTTGACTACGAGAATCGAAGCACAATCGATTATGTGGGGAGCAATTTCACCAACCGACCGGACTAACCTTTGGACCAGAGATAAATATTTTATCGAGTAGTGAAAAATACACAAAGTATATTCTTTGGTGTATAGTTTAACGAACGGAGTATCAATTTTCTTGCAAGTATGACAGTCAAGTGCATATGTTTGATTGGATTGTTTAAAAAGATTAACAAAAATTACTAAAAGAAGTAAAACTAATTCATTGAAGACCAAAGTTAAACAAATTCATTGAAGACCAAAAGTGAATTATATGTAAAATTATAATATTTTATTACTCCTGCTAAAAAATACTCCTACATAGAGCACTTTTTCTGTGTAATTTAATGTATCGAATCTATTGTAATTAAGTAGTATACTCAAAAGTACTTTATTTCAATGTATTTTTAGAAAGATTTGGTCTAACTTTATAAATTCTTTGAATTATTTATTACTAATCTCAACAACAGTAGTTTAGAAAGTACACAAGTATTAATCAAACTTAAAAAAGGCTCAGAAAAGATAAAAATAAATTCAAAGAAATCTTTTTATTTTAGATTATTTTTGTCTTTAGTGATTTTTTTTTTTAAATATCATAAATTTTTACATTCCTCTAATCGAGATAATAGTAGTCCGATCAAAAGTCGTTATGAAAAACTAACAAAAGCAAAATTTGTAAACAGAGGGGAAAAAATTAAAACAATTAATCACATTCACTACAACAAAATGGGGATTTAGGGGCACTTTTGAAATGGCATTTTTTCAAAAATGCCTTATCAAGTTATTAATGCGGCACCATCTTCTAAAATGCCTCATTTGATTCCCCTTTTGCGGCAGTCAGCATTGATCCCAAATTTAACATATTTAATTTTTTTAATGGTAATTTGATAGGGTAGTTTAAGTGCCTCGAAAAGCTAGATTTAATAGGGCACTTGCTTGGAGATTAAATTAAACTACGACGTTTTTGTAATCGACAATTTTTTAAAAATTCAGCTAGGGAATTTTGGGCACTTTTTAAAAGGCATTTTACAAAACTGCCTTGTCAAGTAGTTAACGAGGCACTTTTAAATGCCGCAAAACAATTTTCTCACCAATTTTCCGTAATTTGCAAGGAAACAATTCCTTGCCAAACTTAACTTATTTTTTCGGCAAAGACAAAAAATTCCCCCGAGCAAACACTGGACCAAGCGTATTCCTTTTCATCAATTTTTTTTTTCCCGATCCCACCCATTAGTAATTAGATGTTGGCCAAAACATTTGCAAAAGGATAGATATTCTACACTCAAACATTGCAGTGCGTAGTTCGGCACATCACGCTCTTTACTCGATTATCCGAACCATTCATCTTGTAGAATTTGTCAAATTGAATCCCCACGCAAAAGTTCAAATTGATCGGACACACGCGACTACCTCATTGAAAAACTTTTATATAGAAAAATATATGAGTCAAAACTTTTTTGCATGAATAAACTATTCCGATGAGGCGGTTATGGGTGTTCGATAAATTTGATTCGTGGCATGAATGATCTACTGATTCTACTTTATCATATTTAAAAGATAGACAGTTCCGATCACGAAAAAATACCTTGGGTAGTGTTCAAGTGGTACATTATCAGACTTAAATTCTTCCAAAAGTACTTAATGTCTTCCGAACACGTGGTTTGCGATATTCAATGATCTCCAATTTGGGTGACACTAATGGAATTGGTAAGATGTGAAATCTTAATGGTTTAGATCGAACGTTATAATAATAGACTCTTGAATGACATTTAGAATCTATATGTTCAACTTACTTAGTAATTAACTTAGTCTTGAGCTATAGTTGAATGTATGGTAACCACACGACCAAGACACAATCATGATGATCGAGACTGTTGATTTCGTTGTGCTTGTTAATCACATCATTCATGTAAAATTTTAGCTCTATCTGGTATAGAAAACCATACTTGATAATAAACTAAGTCTTGTGTTGTAATTGAATGTACACTAGCCACACAAGTGCGACACAATCGTGGCAATCAAGACCGCTGATTTTGTTCTACTTGTTCATTAGATCATTCTAGTGAATTTTTTGCATGATCGGGTTTAGAAAGCCACTTCATTTTGACACAAATTCATTAACAAAATGATATTTTCCTCGTAATAGGCTATTTGTGTTGTAGTGTAATTAATTTCCCTCAGGCGCCAAGAGTAGAGGAAAAATTTGAACACGTAAAATTTTAAGCGCGCTCAACTTTAATTCCCCCCTAACAACTTTCCCAATTATTTCCCTGAACTTCCATTCTGTTCTTGCCCCAGCAAAGCAGTCTCCATATCCCGTCTCTCTCTTCTCTCTCACACACAAACAAGCACTGACTACCGAGAACGGCGCCATCGAAGCTCGTCGCCGCTGCCAATCGATGAACACCGGCACCACCGTTTGGCCACCATTCCGCCACTCCAAGCCCTCCCGTCTCTCAACATTCACCAAAACACATGTAAGTAAATCCTCGCTTATACTGTTGTCCCAATTTCTAATCCTTCAACAAATTAGGTTTACTGCAACATCTCTCTCTCTCTCTGTGCTCGTGCGCTGAACCCTAACCAAATTGGTCCTCGTTGAGGATATTTGTCCTAGTTTCATGAATCTTTATTCTCGTTATCGGAGGAATTGCATCTCTTTAGGTGCTAATTATCATCCCTTCGTTGGAGATTGTTGTCCTCTAAATTGCAGGTCTCGTCGTACACCGAACGAAAGACTTCATCGGAAAGAGCTCTTCACTCTTGTCTTCTTTCGTTGGGTAAGAGACAATCGATGTACCTTATTAATTTCTTGTTCTAGGGTTTTGATTTGTGCATTGGAATTTGGGGTTTATGATTCTTGGATCCAGAAATTTATTTGGGGTTTAAACTTTCACAGAGCTGTGCGTTGGAATTTGGATTTGTGCGTTGGAATGGCTATTTTGATGGGGACATGTACTGGGTCTCTGGGAACCCTGAGGTTGATATTTTTATTGTACCGCATGTGTGCTGTTGTTCAAATTCCAATAGACAATTATTGGAAATTATATATCCTTTGTTGAGTTTCCTCTGAAATTGGAAAATACAACTGTGTTAACTATTCGGCGTTTTGGTTGCAATATATGGGAAGGACAAACAGCTACCACTCCACTTCTGTTTTAGGACTTATTTACGACACTATAGAAAAGTCATCCCAATCCGAAGATCTTCCAGCCAAAGGTGAGAGTTATGTAAATAGTCCTTGCACTTAAATTCCTTGATGATGATATTTTGGTCACGGGTTCCATCACTAGACATCTAGTTAACGGGACAAGATTGAGGTTGTGGATTTTTTTTGCTATGCCTTGAATGTCCTACAAAACATTACAGTTAGAGTGGATTATGATTTATAGTTTAGTAGAATGACCTCTGTGCGCTAAACGTGATAGAACTGTCTTTTCTCAAAATTGTGATTATGGTGACCTATGAGATTAGAGTGGGTAAGGTAGAAGCTAGACCTTTACCGAGAGAATTGGTGGATGGTGCCGTCACTGCCATCACATCGGTATTTTATATCCTCAGGCCAAGTTTGTTAGCTTATCATTTTTTAGGCAAAGTCTGTAAGCATATCATTTCCTGCTATCCAGAAGCCCATAATCTCACACGTTTTGTCTCCCTTTTTTATGTTGAATTTGAGGGCATAGATATAATCTTGTTGAATGTCTTATCTGATGAGATTTCTATGTCTTCCTCAGGTTGCAGTCATCCCAAACTGTAGCATTTTGGCAGCAATGGGTATTATTTGGCAATGGGTATTATTTGACCTGAATTGATTGGTAGCACCTTGCTTGACCAGCTCAGGGATCAGTTACACTATATTTCTTTACAAGTCACTGTTGCATTATATGTCTTATTATAGGTTCTGGTCTATGGAATTTGATTGAATCTAGGCAATACATGGCTTCTATCATTCTGTTTGGCAATCCATGATAGTAATTGATTTAGTTAAAGTGATTTAGTTAAAGTGAACTTGTCTGATGTTAGAACTATGACTATAGCAGGTATCTGTGATTCAAGAATGCTTTTAGATTAAGAATCTAAAGCTGATGGAAAGCTACAGAGTTGATAGTGTCAATTCCATACGGATACGAATAGCTAAAATGGATAGTGTCATAGGCATGGATAATTTGCTAGTATAAATTTGGTATTGCAGAATTTCAATATGATGATTTCTTATTGATTGATGCTAGGTGGGGGATTATGTTTATTTCAAGGGCCATGGAGGTTGGTGGAGAAGAACTTTGAGCTAATTGGTGTGAGATTCATGTTCAAGTCCCAATTCTATGGGATGAGCATTTGATGGGGCCTTATGGAAGCCTTAAGACTGTTGGCAATGCCATTGGTACTCCAGTAGCATGACCTATTTCTTTGGTACGTTTAATGTCCAATATTGCGTATTTTTTTTAATTCTTACTATAAAACAATAGGTTTTAAAACCGTGTATGTGGTTTTTGTTTTGATCAGGTAGTGAAAGATCATGATGGATGCTTTATTGACTGAATGAGATTGCTTGGAAGATGCCTTGTAGACAGAGTTATGTCATATGGATATTGAACTTATGGGTTTTGTTTGTTTTTACTTGTGGTTGTTTTTTGATACCATGGCATCTCTCATGGTATTGTTCTAGTTTTTTGCTGGAAACTTTAGTAAGTTTCTTAAAACTGTCTATTTCATGTTCTGTTTTTTTGTATTTGGATCCTTGTAAGTTTATTGACTGGTAGTTTAAGTTAATGACAACGGCATATGTTGCATGGATATGGTTGGGAAAAAAATTGAAATTAATTAAGGTTTTATTGTATGGTGGTTGTTTGATTGTATAGTACAAATGGAAAAAAATAAAACTCTTTAGAAGGCACTCAAAAGTGCTGTGAAAGCTATTCTGTTGACATCAAAGTAGTGGTTTGTACGGCAGTTTGTAGTGCCTTTTATAGGGTGTTCAAATAATTTTCAAAATATATGTGGTGGCACCAAAAAATGCCTTGATAAATAATCTATGCGGCACTTAGGAATGCAGTGAGAAAGTGCTTTTGAGACTTTTTAAAGTGCCTCAATATGTAATTTATGTGGCACCTAAAAGTGCAGCAAAAAAGAGTTCTTAAGGTGCCTTAAAGTGCCTCATAACAAGTGTCGCGTTAGACCTATAGCTGCATCGATACACGCGGCACTAAGGTGGAGTGCCCTAATAGACAAACTGCCCCAAAATGTCTCTTATTGAGGCAGTTTTGAATGCCCTAAAAAGCCGTTTTTGTTGTAGTGATTGAAGATCAAACTTAAGTTTATCTTAATTGTGCGACTAATTTTCTTATGGAAAATGCTAATCTCCGCCCTTAGGGTGGAGGATAATAGGTAAAAAGTGTATTAATATTCGTGAAAAGTGTATTGATATTTGTGAAAAGGTATTAATATCCGTGAAATATGTATTGACATCCGAACTTATTTAGAATTATTTGTGTATTATCCTCGGTCTTAGTGAGCGGAGGTTAGCAAAACCGTTATCTTATTTTTGACTGGGTTATATACAAAGTTTACTCACAAATATACATAATTTGCAAGGCATCGAGGCTCGTGGAATAGTAATCCATGTGACTTCTCTTCTTTTTTCCATATATAAGATTAACAAAAAATTTAGAAGAAACATGGCACCTGATCACGATGCCGAAAACCGGAGCTGCAATTCTCGAGCGATCTGAGAAGCTATTGCAGTATTGCGAAACAAGTTCAAGGACCGGTGGAGTTTCCAGTCACGGACCTTCAACGATCAAGTTAGATAGAAAAATACTAGAATGTATGAATGATTTGTATAGATGAAAGTTGAGATATGCCAGATTCCACCAAATATACAAATGAAACCTAATTATCTATGTCCTCTTAGTATATCTTCCAAATTGTCTACACTAATAACAACAGGGTGCGGGCCTTTTTTGGACATGTCTTGACTTTTTATATGCTTCATAGTAAACGAAATCAAGGGATTGATCCATTCAAAAAAAAAAAAGATCGAATCAAGGGACAAGAATTCCTTGATTATCGTCTCCTTGAGAGCAGGGATGAATCACTTACAGCCGATGGGATTTTGGTATGATCTTGGTGTGGAAGAAGACCAACCGATGGAATTCGGTGTAATCTTGGGGTGGAAGAAGACCTTTCGTTTTCTTCGCCTTAACAGGATCTTTCTTAACGTCAGGGCCAATCGCCCCAGGTCTTCACGTGGCGCTATGTGGGAGCAATCGATTGGAGGATTCAGATATTAACTCTTGATCAGTATCCTTTACACCTCATCCATCCAACTAAGCATTCAAGTTTCCTCGTCAAATGTATATATTTTTCATTTTACCTTTTGTTCCCCCATTTTTTTATTACCAAAAAGACTTTTGGCCATCTTTTTAATTTTATAGGGTTTAAAATACACAATCTTTTCGCAACACAAGGAAATGTGACAAATTTTATTCTCTTTCTATTATACTATTATTCGACCGGAGAGAGATAAAAACAAATAAAAAAATTCAATTACCTCAAATCAATCGTATTATCAAATATCTTAAATCAAATATATAACCCTTTCTATGAGCAAAATTATTTACTCCATGGCTCATCAGGCATTATGCATAGATTGCCTCTTTCATTTTTTTTTTAGGGAAAAAAACTATAAACGTGTTAGTTACATAATTCCAATCATCCATTTTTTTTTATGAATCGCTTATTGATAAATTCACAATCTCAGTGTAAATAAGTGTGCGTTCAAGTATGAGTTGCGCATCTGCCAACGATTCTCCAATGTATATGAGTGCGTGTTCAAGTATGTTACGTATGTGATAGTTCAGGTACGAGTTACGCACGTGAGACAGTAGCGCTTGACTGTATATGAGTGTGTGTAAGTATTATTGACGCACATGCCACTCGTGCTCCAGTGTGTGGTTTTCAGGTACGTTACGTACTGTGCGATTGTGTTTTCGAGGCTGGTCGGGGGAATTTTTTTTCCGGTGCACTACAGTACGGGACTCCATATACTGTGTCCTCTACGTGTCATCGTTTCCAGCAAGGAAATCGTGGGTCTTTTTGTCAATTCGGCCAGCAGTTAAATTAAATTAATGACACGTGGACAAAATCGGCAGAAAAAGATTTAGGTGCTGTCTGCAGTGGAGCGTGGCTTGACAGCTTTCACAGTTTTCACCGTCCTTTGTTGGGAAATGGGACCGACATCGCAACTAACGTAAGCGATGAGGTGGAGATTTCTTCCTTTGCGAGTACAGCTCGTCACCTTCAATGGCAGAGAGATGTGTGCTCATTTTCATTTTACTGGAGTACAATTTTAATGTATTAAAAGAAGAATGTAGAAGTCAACCTTAATTTATTCATTGATCCAATAAACGAAATTTTGATAGAGGGAGAGTGGGAGAGACTGTAGGGGTGATTTTGATTCGGGGTAAAATTTCCGAAGACCAAATCGGTTTCGTCTAAATATTTTCAGGACTGATTCCAACCGAAGTTGAGTTCGGTTCGGTTTGGGGTGGGATTGGTCTGGTCGGGAATTTCGGTCCGCCCAAATTATAAATTTTATATTTAAATTAAAAATATATACTTGATCGGTTCGGTTCGGTGAAAATTACAGAAAACATAGAGCAAATCGATTTCAATCTAGAAAAATTCCGCCATCACCCCGACCGAAAACCAAACCGATCGGTTGGTTTTTTTCAGTCTGTCGGGTTTTGTAACACCCCTAAGAGAGAGAGTATGATCGGGGACTCACCGTTCACAAGCGGAAAAACTGGTCAACGTTGAAGTAAAGCCTCGTATGGCCACTGGTCCCGAAACAATTGATAGTATCTTGGAGATTTAGAACCTAAAATCTTTAAAAAAAGCGATCCCCTGAGTCTCAAATCTTAACCAACAGACATACGCTTGGGATTCTTTTTTCTTACAAAATTGAAGGCAAGGAAAGGACATAATGCTTGGGATTCTAAAATATTTTGATACGACAAAAGAAAAGTGTTTTGATTGAGTTCATAATGTACAATTTGCAGATAGTATAAGTACCATTCATGTAAGTATTTAGGATTAATTAAGTAGGTGGGGGAAAATGATCATGATACATCATTTTCATAAATATATGGTGACAATTTAAAGAGACTACAAAAATGGAAAATTATGTAATTGTGTCTTTGTCAGACTAGCAGATGGGAAATATCTTGATCCAAAAAAAATACAAAAGAATGACAAAGCAGTTGCTCGGCTTGTTTCTTCGGAGAAATTCTAGTGATTAAATAGATTGGTAAAGTGTAAAAGGCATGCGTACGTATCTTTGAAAAACGTGTACAGATATGTGAAACGCGTATTGATATTCGCATGAAGTGTGTGTTCTTTTCACTTATTGGATGATAGTTAACAAATCGTAGTGTAAAAACAAAACTAATGAAGAATTAAAACTAATGAGTTTTCAATTCCGACAAAGAAACTAGAAAGTAGTAAATTAAATAGATTTGCTAATCTAATTAAGTCTAGTAAGTAGTTGACACAAGGGATAATAAAAGAAACAAAAAACAAACAAAGCTCAACTATATATTGTGGAGCAAACACAAAAACATAAATAAATTGGTCTCGCCATTTTGCATTTACTTTTCAAGGAAAGATAAGATTTTCCCATGAAGTAGTCATATTCTTGCTTCTCACGTTGAAAGAGATAGGAGCAAAAAGAGGAAGCATGATTTTTTTACACATATTTTTCATAACTTTTGTAAACTTACATGTACATTGACTAATTCTTAAAATCTAGAAGCATGATAACCATTTTACAACAAAAAAAAAAAGAAAGGTTCGGTTAGATTTAGTAAACCTTTTTTGTCTTCGAGATCTAATAAGAAAGTGAATATTATTTTCTCGGAATCAACCATATAAAAATACAAACGTATCTTTACGGCGGTGAATACTATGCACAAAAGCATTCGGAATCTTTGAAAAGTTCATTAAATCTGTAAATTTGTACTGTAATACGTAGAATGTGCATTTATATATTATTCACGCTCATTGGATAGTTGTCAGCAAATCATACGTAACATTAAATTAAGGTAATAAAGATTTTTATTATTGTGTCGAGCGTATCGAATATACTTGAATCCTCACGCAAAGATAAGAGAATCGAATATACTTGAATCCTCGCAAAAGGATCATAAGAGAAGAACAAGGCCGGTTGTTCCTACAAAGGAATTCGTGAGTGAAATAGATTGCTAATGTTGAGGCTGGATAGGGGTTTGATAAGGTTCATGAAAGTGTCCATGAAAACATATCGGATGGTTCAGATTCACTCTGCCGTCCAATGTGTTTCATGGACACTTTCATGGCATCTGGACCGACCAATATGTTTTTATGGACACTTTCATGAATTCTGGACCGTTCGATATGTTTTTGTGGACATGGAATATGTTCAGGACTCTAACATTTCTCCGCTGGAAAAGTTGTTGACACAAAAGATTATTATAACCAACAAGAACAAAAAAACAAAAAGGACAACAAAAAAGCTCAGCTATTATTTTATGGCAAACACAAAAACATAATCACTTGTGGGTTTTGTTTGTTTGCATTTGCTTTTGAAGGAAAGATGAGATTTTTGTACATAAAGTAGTCATATTCCTTGCTTCTTACGCGGCAAGGGATAGGAGAAAAAAGGAGGAATCGCGAGAGAACCATTCTGCAGTGGAGAAAATGGGGCTGGGAAATTGGGGGGATCATGCGAGCCTTGAGATTCAATAGTAAAGCGAAAGGGCATCTGTTGGGTTTTATTCCTTCGGAACCTCTCTTTATCTTTTAAATTACAGAACATAATTTAACTTTTGGGTGTTGGTGATATGTGTGATTGTGTGTCAGAAGTTCATTGATTTACCGTGAGTCGCATGATTTGCTTGCTCGAGCGTGAAAGTGTCTTTGAAACATATACCAAACTGCTAAAATTCGCAAGATCGAGAAATTAAAGTGCGAGCGCAGTGCGAAGAGTCGAAGATTAAGAGCTGGAGCGCTGGATATTTTAAAGGATTATTTGACTAAAAATTCGTCATGGGGGACCTTCAAGGGATTTGCCATTTTAACATTTGGTAGAAATTGCAGGGATTTTTTATATGAAATTACCAAATTACCTTTTTTTTTTTTTTGTTAATGTTCATCCTCCACTTTAAAAAGTATTGTTTTAATTTCAAATAGGAAAAAGACAAAAAATGGAGTGTTAATGGCTAAAAGTGGAGTGCCAAAATCAGAATTCTTATCAATGTTATTACTAGGCTAGACAAAATCAGTTAGGTTTTTGGGTTAGGAGTTATGGGAGAAAGACAAATATGCCCTGAAATAAGCTTATGAGATTGGCCGCAAGTAACCCTTTTCTGCATGTGACTACAATTAGGGGTGTTAATTAAGTCAAACAAATTGAACACAATATTGCTTAAGCTTGACTCAATTCTTTATTATACATATTCAAGCTTGGCTTGAGCTTGAATTTTTTTGAAAACTAATTGTTTAAACTTGGCTCACATTTGAAATTTTATAATCCTGATAAGCTTGGCTTGGGTCGTAAAATATGCAAGTCAATCTCAAGTTTTCAAGCTTAAGCTTAAACTCAATCTCGAGCTTAAGCTTGTGAAATTTCGAGCTATTAAGCTTGGGCTTAAGCTTGTGACATTCCCAAATGACAAAAGTTGGGGGAAAAAAAGCTATAGACTTGCAAAAAAAAAAAAAAGTACTATGATTGGTGGAAAGATGTAAGGGAAGATCTCACATATTTGATTTTTTTTATTGAGTTACCCCTATCTTTGCAATATTTACGAAATGACCTTCATTCACAAGCCTATTAAGCCATACGCTTATATGCTCAGGCTTGTCTTGAATTTTTAAGCAAACAATAAAAAGTGATTGAGCTTTGCTTATTCTTTGTTTGAATGAGCCAAAAATCAAGTCAAGCTCGAGCTGAGCTCATGTTGTTTGGTTTGTTTTACAATAATTAAAAAAGGAAAGTGTCGGTGTTAGAATTTTTTCTCTCTCCAATATTGATGTACAGAAAATAATTCTCGTGAGCAGGGAAAGTGTTAATTGCCAAAATAATTTCATCTATACCAAAAACGTGTTTTGATAAATGGGCCTTACAAGTTCTCCACCAATGAGGGTGGGGATATTATTCACATTTTCTTAGTGACAATGGCAAAATTTGACTACATTGAATCAAAATTGAAGGCATAGGGTTAAACTGACGAAATTGAATTTCCCAAGTACCGAAAAAGAGAGAGATCAAAGTACAATCTCAATAAAACTACATGGAGCAATGGTGCAATTTAGCCTTCTTTTTCCTATCGAATGCTTCTCTGTTCAGTTCCCTCGTATACACAAGTGAGACACTCTTGTTCTCTGTTTTATGTGTTCAGCACGCGTCACGATTTGGAGAGGATCCTCAGTCCGAATTCGTCCTTATCTTGAAGCCCAATCTCACTTTTATATGATCAGAGACGGAGGCAGGAGTTGGAAAGAATCTACGTTATTTGGATATTATGGAACACCACGTCCTCAATAAAAAAACGGAAACAGATTCAAGTAACGACACCCAATTGATTGGCACTTAAAGCTTGATTTGATTTAGTTAAGGATAGAGAGAACTTGTTGTGTGGAAGAAATTTGTACCATCAGATAACATAATGCAATGAGGATATGAATACATAGTTACAAGTTCAAAACTTCTTCTAAAGCAAATACTGTAGCTAATTGTGATTTCAAGAAGCAGGAACTAAATGGACATACTGTGAAAGAGAGACAAAGATCACCGTAAATGCGAATGAGGCGTCCTGGACAGGATATCTATCATGGCTTTCTATCAAATGGATTACAGTTGGGCAAGGGAAAAAAAATTTGATACGGCTCTGTCAACTTCCAGCTATCTTTTTCTTCAAAGCTCCAATTTCAGCGGCTAGTTCCTTTCTGCTTGACTAAAAACCAAAGCAGCAACATTGTCACTTGTCAATAACGGGGACCGGTGGAATTTTGGTTTAATGCGGACTCGGCTACAAAATTAAAAAAGAAGCTAGAAGAATAAAAAAATATCAGCCAAGGAAAACACGATTTTGCATAGCTTTGAAGAAAAAAAAACTTCCTTAGGAGTACTTGTAACATTAAATTGGAAGAAGAAACTTCAAAAAAAAAAAAACTTCCTTAGGAGTACTTGTTACATTAAATTGAAAGAAGAAAATTGTTTACAATATCTCCAATTTATGGCTTGGGACAGAAGTTATGTTTTCTTATAGTAACACAGGAATCGGGATACACAATCAGTATCCAGATAGATCACAATAAGAGAACAAAATTTGGACATGAACCATGTGGGATCTGCAATGAGTTTACCTTAAAAAGAAGGTACCGGTACACAAACCATCCAGTATATCCAAGCCCAACCAACTCCGTGATTCTTGGAAGCTGGTTGTATGTAACAGTAGAAAGAAAATACTTTAGAACAGTCTAATGAAATTTCACAATAGAAATCTAACCAACAAAGAAAATATGATTGCACTGCATTCATCCTAAATTGCTTCAGTTTGCTGCCAAGAAAATTGTTTAACCTTAGATGAGGGGAAAACACAGTTAGTTAAGCTAAATCACCTACCAAAGGAACTGAGTTGATGGCATCAACAACGATGGAAGACAACCACAGAGCCACTATTGCCCCACCCCCGTATAGAATGAGCATGTACTTGTCTTCAAGTGCATCCCACTGTCAAATGCAGAGGAGGAAACAGGACTTGAATCATCGAATAAAATCAAGCTATGAAAATTAAATAGTATGTTCTCCGAGTCAAACTCTTGACTTATACTTTCACAGGAAACAGGCACAGCTTAGCAGCCAATGAATTGGTCAAGCAGGACTTGATATTCCCAATTCTTTCAAGAACTGATAGCAGTGACTTATTTTACCATGTGCATCAGAGGTAGGAACAGATTAGACAGATATATTACAAAGGGAATAGAGAGCCAACCTTTTCTTTTAGGTCTGAGAATCCTTCCCTGACTTCAGCAGAACCAGATGACTCCTCTGAAGAGGAGGCTTTGATTTGGAATAGGGCTAACCTGTTGGAACCTGTTTCAGAGGAAATAAACTTACGCCAACAATTTCCATGGGGTTCTTTTTAAGACCATTCTGGAGTTCTAAATGCAGACCATGAAAATCACATGAACAACCAAACCCCCCCCCCCCCCCCCCCTTTTCTCAGGTTTCTTTTGGTGCTTAAGAATCAAGTTTCCAATCACAGGAAGAGATTTGACATCAAGAGCCACACCATTCACATGGGAATTCATTGGCGGACACAAGATTTGTACTTAGCTAGCATATGTTGCTCTACTTGCTAGGTTTCAGAAAGGGACAAGATTGTGTGTATATGCGTTGCCACTATCTAATTTTATACCCGTGACGTGACCAAAGAATTATAGATAACACACATATAGCAATTTTAACAAGTTTACTATCACAAAGTGACTTGCAGGGGCCAATCCCATAGAAATTTCTAAATTAACCTGAAAAACCAGTACCATTAGGGGCAATGTACAGGGGCTGGGCACCCTCGACACTCAGTACCCGCTGTGCCTGCCCCCGCATGGAATTCTGCATCCTATCTATGGACTGACTAATATAAATCATTTGATTTTGGTCAAAATCTCAGCTTGCACCAAGACATTAGGAAGGAAGATCAACTTTATTGACAAAAATCATTGACAACAACACACAAACAACAGAAAAGGGGCAAGATAAGTAGATAGCCAACTTCATGCACATGTTGATGTCCAAATCCTCTAGGAAAATCCACAAAAATCCACAAAAATATAAGCGCAAAGAGAAAAAAACAGTTGAGAATATACTCGAATGCTGCATTTCATTCATGTTCGTTTCACTATCTTTTGACGTTGGCTTGGCTAGAGCTGAGGGTGTATCAACAGTCTAAGATAAACATATGCCATGCCATGGTATTAGGTGGTGCAAATCCAAAGACAATCATAGAAGCCAGACTTTCCATGTTTTCTCCTATAAAAAAAAAAAGAAAAAGAAAAACTCTTAGCTGTTCAATTCACATAGCATTTGGACCTAAAGTCTTTTGGATAGCCCACTTTAGATCTGCCTAAGCCTTTAAAAAGTAACACTTTATTAGTCATGAATGATCGAAATTTTTTAGCTCAAAACAGGCCAATTAAATGAAACCCGAAAAAATGGGAGACACAAACCTAATCAACTCGAAAGCTTTGGTTGACAGGCGCATATTCGCCGATCGTAAGTATAAAATCCTTCAATTTTCATTGATAAGTAACAAAAAAAATCGAATTTCGCGATGATTTGAATAGGTTTCCATCAAGTCACGCAGGACCGTGAATTTGCGAAAGCATCGAAGTCCCGTATCAATCAAGAGAAACATATACATTCGAAGACACGAAGCTGAGAAGTGCTTGACAAGAGCTTTATTACCTGAGGAGTGCTTAAACGAAGCTGAAGCTGAGGTAGACGAAGAAGAAGCAGAGCGAGGAGAAACATACGGCAAAGCAGGAACCTGTGAGTACCAAGACTTCGACTTCTTAGAGAGTCTAGGCACTACCATTGAAGAGACCCTAGCTGCTGCATAAGCTTGTGCCATGACGATTCACGGATCTACTCTCTCTCTCCGATTCTATATGTCACGTTGACCCCTCTCTCTCTCTCTCTCTCTCTTCGATTAGGTAAGGAAACCAGAGCCGAGGTTTTGATTTCTTTGCCTCTCTCTTCGTTTTTCTTGGAGGCTAGCTAATTATTGAGCGTCAGAATTTGCTGTGAGGGTGTAAGGTTACGGTGCCTCGGTAACAGTCAATAATTTTTCCAACTGATTGATAGCACGTGTCATGATGATGGCTTCTGATTGGTCTGTCCTCTATTCGGAAAAGATACTCTGCCACTCAGCAGCTCAGCTTCTGTTTCTGGTCGCACTATCCTTTCCACTGCCATCACTTTCTTAGGACAAATTCATGGAAGGGGGATGGTGCTGTTGGCTTGGGGCACAGGACCGTGCCGTGCACCATCCGAGCCGTTCTTTCAGCAATCCAATAGTTCAGATCTCATCTTCACCATGTAGCAACTAAGCCGTTAATTAGCGAGAGAAAATCTGGACCACTGAATTGCAGAACAAACAATTGAATTGCCGAACGGACGATTTGGATGGTGCACAACACCCATGCAAAGCAACCACAGCTGCCACGACTAAGAATTCATAAGTAATCCAACGAAAGCCATTCCAAATCTTGGAGTAATTGGAGGTTTATCCGGTCATTAATTTAACAGTCCCAGAATTAGTCGAGGTGGGTGCAAGTTTACCTGGACATCCGGTTAAAAAAACAAACAAACAAAGAATTCAATATAGCTATCCTTCCGTGTAAATATAGCTATTTTCACAGTTGCCTCTATTCAATTACAGTTCTTGCTCATTACGAACGTCCTAACAAATTGAAGAAGTGCTTATTGCACGGGTTGGACCTGGATCACAAATATACATTCGAGAATTTCAGACGAACAACAAATAAATCCAGTATCCCATTCTGCTTCATTTGGAAGAGTTATTGGCCAGAATCAATCTTCTCTGACTTTCGTTGTGTCTGAAAGTTTGAAACTCCTAAATTCATCTTCTTCGCCTCTAGCGTATACTTCAGCTGATTTAAGGAGAATACCATCCACCGTCAGTCTAATTAGGTAATTCCTGACGCAAAAAATGCGCTGCAGCACGCAGAAATAAGTTAATAGGACCTGGAATTTGATTAGCCGCAGAACGAGCCTTGAAATTGGCAGAGTCTTGGACAACGGACACCCATGCACGATCTCTTCATCAGATAAAACTTTTCTTTTAATCTTCTGCCAGGGGGATAAAGATCAAACTGAGCGTTAATAGTTAGGGATTATATTTAACGGGACAGAGAACATTCTTTCTGAAATTTGAGCATGTCAGGACTCAGCCTAGACCTTTACACAGCAGAAGATTGCTGGCAACGAAGGAAAGATGATACAGTTCAAACAATACTAACTCCATGCAAAAACAAAAAACACTCTTGATTTGGACAGTTTGCTTTGAATGAAGCATATCTCTAGACTCTCTAGCAAAAGTTAATGAAGAAAGCACTGCTGTTTTGGAGAAAAATGGAGGAAGTAATTCACTTTTGAACAAAATCCCTCCCCTGTGCAGATAGATAAACAAAGAATAGCTCTTGAATTCTAGACTCGAATCATAAATGAACAACTAACTTCATAAACAACTATACCCTGCACCGTGAAAAGTGATCGATAGCGTAATCATAGTGCGAATGCCAAAATGATAAGGTCCCTGAACCTAATGTTGACATTTATGTTTGAGATGTATCTGATCGCCGTCACCGTGAAACATCCAGAAGTTCTTCTGCATTTCTTTTGTCATGCTCACACCAAGTAAAGATCACCTAGATACAAAAAAACCATCTCCATCATAGGTTCAGCAGCCATGCGTTGCCTTCGAAACCAAATCTTAAGAATAATGAGAGGACAGCATCAATAGTGGATTAAAAACCATTCCTCCACTTAAAAAGATCTATGCTATTCTTCTGCAAGGAGTATTGAGCACTTCTTCATAGGGTTACCAGTAATCATCACATGAGCAGATGCCTTTCTGGAAATGATGAAACCGGTTCATATCCCTGACTACTATGTCTCGTTCAACAATCTTGGAGATTAGCTTGATAGCGATATGGCAATCCCCACATACACGTAGATTCTTGGTAATCCTGATTGGTGTTCCAGGTTTCGTATTAATTATAACAAAGACAATTGCTAACTTCTCACTATGAACAACTAAGTGATTTTCCTTATCCTCTTCCTCCACATCGTGAAGGGCAGAGTCCGTCTTGGGGACGTACCCTACCTCTTTCATCTTCCCCAGTAATACATCCAACTCTTCATAGATCTTCTTTGATTGGGGATGTGATTGGTCACCAGCAAGAAAGCTGTGCACCCGGCGATTTAGCTCAACGTTGCTAATGCCAGGAACTTTCTTGATTCCTTTGCCCTTCATGATTGATCTAATGGTGGTAACATCTTCCCATCTACCGGCCTTGGCATAAATATTTGATAACAAGACGTAATAACCTGCATGCTCAGGAACTAATTGGAAAAGATGATCTGCAGCTTGAAGCCCAATATTCAAGTTAGAGTAAACGCGACAAGAACTCAACAAAGCCCCCCATATCCTCTCATTTGGCTCCATTGGCATCCTTTTTATGAAACCGTAGGCCTCATCTATTAGCCCAGCACGTCCTAATAGATCAACCATGCAAGCACAGTGTTCTAACCTGGGCATTAGCCTGTACTCCTCAGTCAGTAGCTTATAGCAATATCTTCCCTCGTCCAACAATCCTGCGTGGCTGCATGCAGAGATAACGGAAACAAAGGCGATGTGATCCGGAGTGGGACCTGACGCCAGCATTTTCAAAAATAGAGCCACAGCAATGCGACCTTTTCCGTTCATGCCATAACCAGAAATCATCGAAGTCCATGACACAACATCCCGGTACAACATCTCATCAAACACTTTTCTCGCATCATCTAAACAACCACACTTTGCATACATGTTTATCAAGGCATTTTCCAACAACAGATTGGGTCGAAGCCTCTTCCTTTCCACGTACTCATGGATCCTTTGCCCTAGCAAAAGAGCTGAGAGGTCGCCACAAGCAGGAAGAACACTGGCAACAGTAACTGCATCAGGTTCTATCCCACAAGCTTCCATCTCCGAATAAACTTCAACTGCTGACATAGACATCGAATTACTAACATACATAGCAATCATCACATTCCACGACACAACACTATCCTTTTCCGATTTCATAAACAGTTCCTTAACAAGAGACACATTTTCAGCAGTTGCATTAGTTACAGCAGGCAAGAGGCCAGCCATTGTGCTAGCATTAGGCTTTACGCTTAAAACTTCCATTTCTCGACAAACTGCCAACGCATCATCAAACCGCCCATATTGCGCGTACCCGGTAATCAACGAATTCCAAGAAACCGCATCTCTTTCAGGCATTTCATCAAGCACCCTGCGAGCTTCCAGTAAACAACCGCATTTCCCATACAAAGCAACCAGACCATTACCCACAAACAGATTTGAATCTACACCTACTCTTACAACAGAACCATGAACTTGGATCCCTGCCCGTAAATTCTCGGTCCCAGAACAAGCTTTTAAAACAAAAGGGAAGGTATAGTGATCAGGGTAAATACCATAACTAGACTTGCTCTTGTATACAAGAAGAGCGTCTTGGTATAAACGGTTGTTCACGTAGCTTCTGATCAAGACATTCAAAAGGACGATGTTTTTGTCGGTTATTTCGTCGAATAGGTGGTGGGTGATGCTGGGCTGGCCGCAAGCTGCGTAAGCTCGCATGAGTTTGATGGCAATGGATGGGTTTGAGCGTAGGGTTTGGTCAGAGATGATCTTGGAATGGAGGCTTTTTAACGTTCTGATATCTGGGTGTTTGTCCAAAATTTGGCGACAGATATCTTCATTAATGATGGCTGTGTTTTGTTGAGGAGATTTGGGTGGTTGGAGTGGTGGAAGGGGGGTTCGTGGTTGAGTGGCGGTTGAAAACTTGCGGGGAATAAGAAGCGGGTTTGTGAGTTTCATCAGTCGTCAAGAGATTCGATTATTCTCTCCATAAAGCTTTGATGGAAGCCGAGCAACTGTTCAAGCTTTCAAGTACCTTTGAATAAAATGTTTTCTGGCCACAAAGTTCAACACTTTTCTGCCGGAACATGGCAAGCTGTGGCCGCATCGTTTGACATGCTAGCACCTTGTGGCTGCCGGGTCGGAGAAGGCCGCAACATTAGACAAGGCTTGACGTGGCTTAACATTATAAATCAAATGAGCCGAGTAATTCAAGCTTATTTTGTTTATATAACAAATTAATCCCGAAGAAGCAAATACAAACTCAAATACCTTAACTCGTTTATACGCTATAGTTGAGTTGAGCCATTGTATGAATACGGTTAGACTTGTTACAAGCTCATTTCACACCGATTTTTATCGAATAAAGGTCTTCACAATTGACTAAAGATCACCATGAACTCCCTCAACAAGTCTATATGCACCACTTGACGACTATCAAATAAAGAAAGCAAGCCATATACTTCACGGACCAAAAGAGAACAACAGGACAGGCTAGCAGCCTTGTTCTCTTTGCTTTTCAAAAAGCATTTTTTAAAAAATACTCATAGATTCTCCCTGCTTTCAACATTTCTTTCTCTATCTCTCTTCATTTATTATCCCTACTATTTTAAAAAAAAAAATTCAAATCCAAATCCAAACACAGCATTTATATATGGGTAGAATGTAGAGACAGCAAAAGATTGTATTCAATTGCAGAGCTGAGGAACAAACCTGAATCTAGGATACATCTTATTATACAATAATACAAGTACATGGTAACCATATAAGCTTAGTGATACAACATTTGGAGGTCAGACAAGTTTAAGGTACTAAAACATTATCATTGGCTCAAGATGAATAACTCTAATGGGTAAGACCAGTTAATCTGGGTTGAAGCTACTGCATGCATGTGATGTTACATTGGCACAAGCACGAAGGCTAATTGTTATTGCATACAAATTTGTGTGTGCGTGATTCGTTATTCAGGCAAATCAGAAGTGTTGCTGGACCTTTTGCATCACCCGTCGTCTTGAAACAAAGCCTTAGAAACCGAAACGAAGGGGTTACTCCCGCTATGTTTACTCCCCATCATAGGGGTCTCACATACTACTGGGGTCTCACAGACTACATCGCGGTTCCCCGTACTTCGTTCCTTCCTTTTTGGCCGTCTCTTCAAAGACTCAGATTTTGCTCTTATTGCCTTTGGGGGCTGCTTCGGTGCCCAAACCCTCTGTAAATCTGGCACCCAAGTTGTGAAGGAAACAAATCTTCGAGCCCTCTCTCTCCTCTCCTGAGCCTCACTTAACTTGCGGGCATGCTCCGCTGTCTTGACATCTGGGGGACTCTCCAAATCATGTTCCGGTGGTTGGGAGGACTCGTCTTCTGCTGACATAGAATCGTGAATTCTGTTAGTTTCAGCCGTTGCACATCTGTCTTTCTCTCTCCAAGAGTGATTACTGTCCTCGCTGTTGAGTAGCAAATTCGGGTACTCATTTTCATCACTATACGGCAGCAGATCCATTTGTGCATAGATTTTATTTACTACATTCCCAAGAACATGTGAGTACCTGCAAATGTAGGAATTCAAACATCATTTAATCTAAGTGCTGCTTCTAACTTCAGGTGATAATGCCATAATGATCAGCGTCTTTGCAAAAAGAAAGCTATGACGCAATGAAGCTTATAATCTTTCTGAAGGACCTAGAAACAATTAGAAGCTAGTGATGACGTTGAATGTCTCCAGGACTGTTTGTATGCTCTATGCAATATATACTTTTAGTCCAAGACTCCAAGGAATATGCAAAATACACTTTTTGTACAGGAATATGCAAAACCAGTCCATCTCCAGGAGCAACATCCAGTAGAAACAGTACAAATTAGTTTCAGCAATATGCTTTCAGTACTAGCGTATAACATGGTTACTGTCATTTTGCCTTTCTGGACTTTCTTTAAGTATAATAAGAACTTAAAAGTCCTAGTCGTAATCCGCAACCTGTTAACAGATCCACATAGAAGGAGATTAACATGATTCAGAGCCCAATGAGGAAAAGGGCTTTATAAAGAGCTAACAGGAGATGTAATCTAAATTTGATGTATTTTAAGTTTGAATTTCTTTGACCAATTTTCAATATGAAACGAATTGTGACCAAAAGATCAAGTTTCTATGAGCAAAATGAATGCTTACGTACCTCTAAAATACAAAGAAAGAAAATACTATTGGATCAATATCTCAAGTTTCTTTACTCACATTTCTGTATACATCTGCACGCTTTACAACCGCCTAAAAAACATGCATATGCTCCTATCTAAGTTAAAGTAAGAATGCAAAGAAACGGGTTTCTGGACAAGTAAAAAATAATTTAGAAAAATGTTAATGTTACTCTACTTATAAAAAGCTCAAGTATTTGTTAATTTGGGGCCTTTACACATGTCATACCTGGTCTTTATGGTTTTCTCAACATAGTCATACAGGCTCAGATGCCCATGAAAGCCTCCATCCACAATGTACTGAATAATATCCAAAAGCAAGCAAATCTGCTTCACAAGGTTGCGTTTTGTAGATGAATCAATAGTTGCTGCAACCTCTGACCTGAGTATCTCCATCCGAAGCAAGATTTGCAATTCATATCTAGCACTAATTAAGGAAAATGCTATAAAAGTTGGAGCTAAAGTATTATCTTGTGAGAACATATTTTCTTAACAAAAGCACCAATGTATGCCCCATAGCAGATTCAATTTGTCATCCAATAAAACAAATCAAAGTATGTTACGTATATGTAAGTGTGTAAAGAAGTTTAAGGATACTCTCTAACTATTTTTTCCAAAGCAAAACTCGTAGATCCTGAATCAGATGCAGAAATGGATGGATCATTATCCTTGTGCTTCTCCTTCATTTCCTTGGGCTCCTTCAGTAGAAGTTTTGTCAAATTACCTGCAATTATCTTGTCACGAGAATCATCTGATTTTACTGCTGGGCTTCTATTCTCCCTGGTATTATCGGCTTCATTCTTTTGGTATAACCAGTAAATGGACAAGTTTACAACTCGTTCAGCCAATATTTGCAAGTCCAATCCTTTGGATTCAAGACCATCTTGAATCTTCTTAGGAAGATTACTGAAGAAGGATTCCAAAGTCTCTGAACAAGAAGCAAAAGCAGTTCCTCCTTGTATTTTAAAAGGTTCATCTGAAGAAAACAAGGGGATCATTTGTTCACTGTCTTGGTCTGTGCCAGTTACTCTTGGATCTATTTCTCCTTCAATGTGATGACCTGACTTTAATTCATCTGGTTCGGCTAAGCAATCAGAGCTACCCTTGGTCACCTGTTTAACCCAGCATTTCAAAAACTTCAACTTCTTTGACTTGTTAAATTTGCAGGCGAAGTAAGCCTCCTCCAACTCAAATTCGGAGCATTCGAAGGCTGCCTTATAGAAGGAGATCCAGGTTAGGTCCTGGAAAACTTGTTTACTGTTCTTCTTTCTAATTGGATCACCTAGTGGGATTTTATTTCTGGATGACAAAGTTCCCGATTGAGAACTAGCGCTATTTGCATTGTGCGAAAGAGCATAGAGCTTGCAAACATTATCATCTGACTTGGGAAATTCCAGTCCCCGAAACTGAGACTCCATGACATGCTCGTCATCTAGGAGAGAGAGAAGAGCCAAATGAGCTGTATAAGGCTTGAGGATACCCATGAATGACTCTCCATTTCCATTTGAAAGAGACACTATAGCCCTGTACCCTTTTCTACAAAGAAAACTTAACAGAATTTGCCATATAGGTGTGGTTTCTCTATGAACAAACTCACCCATTTCATTCGAGAGTATTTCAAGAACCCTATCAGCGAAAAAATTGCAACGTTTTTTCTTCTTACTTTTCCACGATTCTCCCGAATGGGTTCGCACCAGAATGAGATTAGATGTGGCCCCCTCAATTCTCACATCCTTATTGCACTTTTGAACAGCTTTAATACGAAGCTTTGTATTTCCATGATCAAATTGTCCACAAAATATTTTATCTTGTTCAAGTGCTTCACTCTCCAAGTTTCCGAATTCTCGGGTATGCACAATATCAGCAGGCATAAGTCTAGGTAGCTTCTTCAAATTGAGCAATTCAAGATCACAGCAATTGCATTCTAAGGGTTTTCCACTCACATCTGAGATCTCAAGAGTCAGATGTGCATTGATAGGTTTACATAAGTCATTACGATACAGATTGTTTGATGAATTGCCAATCATTGGGTAAATCATATCAAATGGGATAATAGCAGAACCCAATACAATTGAATCAGTTGAACAAAACCCCCAACCTAAACTCCTAATCCCATTTCTGAGCAACTCCATTTCCACCTCATGTTCATCTATCTCCACCTTTTCTACACTATCCTCAACATCAAACTTAACATCAATCCAGCTACAGTGGATATCTCTATCAGCATATGCATCATTCACACCACTAAAATGCTCACGAAATTTCTTGCAAAACGCATCCACGTTCATCAACAACTCATTCTCCACATCAACATTCATAAATTCCGCTAAACATCTCAGCGATCTACTGACTGGCGACAAAACCAGAACCAAATTTGATCGAACAAAAACGGGGGATTCGTTCAACATACCTGAAAGATCTTCTTCCCCTCGCAGCTCCCAAGCATAATCATGGGCGATCCGAAGCAGGGAACCAGTCACGTGCGAGGCACGAGGTGGTGAATTCACCAATTCGGTTGTGATCGGGGAGTTGGAGAGAGAAGTTAGGGTTTCGGAGAGGGAAGTTAGGGTTTCGAAGGGGCCGTTGAAGGAGAGGGAAGCTGGGGAGGGTTTGTTGAGGAGGAGGCGGTGGAGGGAGGAGGAGGAGAGGAGGGGAGAGAGGGAGGAGAAGAAGAGGTTGAAAGCGAAGAGAGAGGAGGAGAGAGGGGGGAAGGTGAGGAGGGTACGGGCGGCGGCGAGGATGGGGGTGAGGTAATTAGGGTTTTGGAGGAGGGGGTGGAGGTCGATGAGGAGGACTATGCGCTCTGTTTGGGAGTAATTTGTGTGGTCTGCCATTGGAGATCTGATCTGAGGTTATGGAGTAGTGGGGTTTGAAATTTGGGGTGGAAGAAGAAGAAGAGAGGTTTGGGTAAAGGGAGAGGTAGGCTAACGTGCGCTGGGGAGTTTGAATGCCGCTGTTTGGCGGGAAAGGGAGAAGGAAGATTTAATTAATATTTCAGTAAAAAAGGCTAAACACAAAACTTAAAAGGATTTGGTTGGGATTTCAGTTTAGTTTAGTTTTGATAGTGGATGAAGAGATAAATATAATGATGATTGAAGATATGGATAATAATTGGAGAGAAATAGATAGAGATAAGAAAATGATAATTGAAAAAATAGGATAATGATTGAAGAAATAAATAGGGTAATGATTAAAAATAAAAATAAAATTAAAACTAAACGGTGAATCGAACAAAATTTATAAAAAATTATTAAGCCAAAACACTCTATAATAGTACTTTATTCATTAATTAAATGTGGTTGATCTTGATCAGTAGTGACTGGCGATGACGCTAGGATTTTAGAAACGTGTGGTCATTCATAAGCATAAATTCTCCGGTCAATTATAAATAAAAAAATCAATAGCATGAAAATTAGTAATAATCTAGTTTGACAAAAAACACATAAAAGCTCGACAAATATTTCAACTAGATATGACAATTTCAACCCACCCCATGCTCGATTGGAGCGGGTGCTGTTAAATTTTTTGGGTATCAAAAAAAATTTGAAGAAATCCAATCGGAATCAGTTAGACATTATCCTGTCTTGGTACTCGGCCCGAAATTGTTTTATGCATAAAAATCTATTTTTATTCTTTTATTTTTACCCTTACAACTTGAAACACCACATAAAATTTTAACTATTTCTTCCATTTTGCTTTCAGGTAGTAGGTTAAGTTGCAATAATTATTTCTTGAACTCTTATTATTTGTGCTCATTTTTCTATAGTCTAGAACATATTTTTTCAATAATAAAAAAACAGAAAAATTTTCAAAATGACACCTGAACTATAGGTTCAATGTTCCATAAACACTTGAACTTTATTATATTTCAATTAGGCACCTGTATTTTACAAAACCCCCAAATTAAAGCAGCTGCCGTTAAATTTTGTCTACAAGGTCAAAAAATGTGGGACGTGGAAGGCTCTCCCATTAAATACCCAAAAATGCTACTGGTACGCAGCTGCTGTACAGATCCCTTTTGCGTCCGCCTCGGGTCCCGCAAAGATGATCGGAGCCGCTCATTTTGTTCAAAATACGTCATTTAAGGTCCCTGAAAAAAATAACCTCAATCCGATATCGAGAAGGGTGTTTACGAATCATCCAACTTTGCTTCAAAATTTAGCTAGCTCCGATCATCTTTGCGGGACCCGAGGCGGACGCAAAAGGGATCTGTACAGCAGCTGCTGTACGCAGCTGCTGTACCAGTAGCACTACTCTTAAATACCCCATTTGGAACACAAAACCAGCCCCAAAAGTTGTAGACAATCAAAGCCCCTCCCCAAATCAAAACTCTCTCTTCTCCCTCAAACCACTGCATCACCGGCACTACCACCCTGGCGCCATGACCGACACCACTAATTTCTCCAACCACTCTCTAATAGTAACATAATTCATTCCCCACTCAAACAAGATTCCCACAAACAACAAATAAAACTCCCCATAAATCTTATTCAACCTTCAAACCCATTTTTCATCATCTCCATCTCCGTTCTTACCATTCCATGACCGCAATGAAAAAGCAAAAATCACCATACCTCCTCTCCGAGTCCTCGACCGCCTCGACTCAAACCCACTTGACAGTAAATCATTCTCCCTCGTCTGCAAATCCTTCTACTCCGTCGAGTCCCACCACCACACCACACTCAAGCTCCTCCGCTCCGACCACCTTAAAAAGACCCTTACCCGGTTCCCTTTGTGACCCACCTCAATTTATCCTTCTCTGCCCCTGCATCACCAACGCCTCCGTCTACAGCGGAATGCTGAGGTTCGTCAACCTCTCGAGATCCAAGTTCTTTATCCACGTGGATCTGTCGGGTCCCGCGATGAATTGCCCGAACTTGGTCCATATTGACTTGTCCAACGCAACAGAGACGAGGGATCCGACTACGGCCGCGATTGTGGAGGCCAAAAATCTGGAGAAGTTTTTGCTGGTGAGGTGCATGGGGATTACGGATATTAGGATTGGTATAGGAAGTTGAGGTCGATTAACTTGGAATGGTGTTGATGGTGGCGGAGATACAGTGGTTTGTATGAGAAAAGGGTTTTAATTTGGGGAGGTGCTTTGATTGTCTACAATTTTAGGGCCGGTGTTGTGTGTCAATGAGGCACTTAACGGAAGAAAAATGCCACATCACCACAAATTAAATGGTATATGACGGTAGGTGTTCCAATTTGAGAGTTTATATAATATAAATATTTAATTGAAATAAAATAAAGTTTAAATATTTATGAGATATTGAGTTCAAAATTTAGGTGTCATTTAGCGGAGGATGACAGGTAAACCCGGTATCCAACCGTGGCGGAGGTACCCGAAATTACCCGGTCGGGGGCTGTGTCGGGGTCGGGGCTAAACTTTCAACTAAAGAAATACAGTAAGTACAACTCCTATATGCGCAGAGACGATTTGCAGAGAACCACGCAGAGAAAAACGCGTTTGGTCTCATTTCGGTTCCGAAAAAATCTAGAAAAATATCCATAAATTTTTGAATATTATTTTTATGAGGTCTTGTAAAAAATCAGCTCCAGTGGATATCGGTAAGTATTACTTTTGAATTCGTAGTGGCGAAAATATTCAAAAATTTATGAATATTTTTCTAGATTTTTTCGGAACCCAAAATGAAGCCAAATGCGTTTTTCTCTGCGTGGTTCTCTGCAAATCGTCTCTGCAGTTAAAATACACGCAGTAAGTAATCAATTGAGTTGATCACGTGACCAAAACCAGCGGGACCCAACCACGACGGTTGCACGAATACGACGTCGTCTCTTCTTTCTCCTCCCTTTTGCCATGGACTCCAGTGGCTCCACACTCCACAAAGCCCTATCCAAAAACAATGTCCGCCATTTCTCTCTCCCCACCCTCCATTTCCCCGTCCTCCGCTCTCCGCCCCTCGCTCTTCTCCAAGTTCCCTTCCTGCCCCCACCCCCTATCTTCCTCCGCACCAGGACGTAGAATCAGGAGAAGAACAACAACCCTAGTTTTTTCCAAGCCTCCGGAGGAAGCGGAGGCCTCCGCGGCGCAAAAGGACGAGTGGCTCAAGAAGCTTCCCGAGAAGAAGAAGCCGCTGTACTCCCACAGCCTCCCCTGCATCGAGGCCTGGTTGAAGCAATTAGGGTTTTACCAGCTTTGTGCTCTCAAAGCCCTTTGGTTCGTCGAAAAGCCCGACTGGCACGCTCAGTTGTCCCTTGATGTCACCGACCTCTACATAAGGTTTGTTTTGTTCACCTCCGAATTCGTGTGCATGATTAATGGTCTTCTCTCCCTTTTTTCGTGTGTGGTAATTTGTTTTTTTCGAGGTGTCTTGCATGGCAATTATTGTGTTGTTATTCTCATCGATTCTTTCTGGACGTTTATCACATGCACTTGTTGGGTGTTATTCAGTTTCTTTTTCTGATAACTCATGTGTCCCAGCCAGTTTATACTTGACTAATCCCGAGGGCCCAATCCCGGCGCCCACTTGCGGGGAGCCCAATAAAAGCCAGAGCAAAGCTCTTATTGGATTGGGCCAAAGGAGTTGATTGCACCTGAGAGGTTTCGAACCTGACACCTTTTTAGGAGCCCTTAGGAGGGAGCAAACCCCTAAGTCCTAAGTCATGACCACTAGGTCAACTCCTTGGGGTTTCTGGGGATGTTTATTACATGCACTTGTTGGGTGTTATTCACTTATGATTCTTGCTTCGTGTGGGTTAATGGTGAATTGAGGATTATTCTGGGGTTCACTGGCCAAAATAGTAGGTCGGGTAGCTTTGGGGGAAGTTGGTTGTTTTCTTGTTCTTCATGTGAGGGCTCTGGAGTTGGTTTGGCGATTGTTAATTGTACTTGTATGCCAGTTTGGTTTTGCAAAAGTTTTGTTCTTGGATCATTATTTGATTTCTGTATGAAGGGTTCCCATTAAATGTCTCACACTCTCAGATGAATGAAGGTTTGGGTTTTCAGGCAATCGATTTATTAGGATATTGCTTTGTTGGCAAACAAAGCTATGTTTTAGAAAGTTGATTAAGGATATTGCATTGCATTTTACAAAATAGGTTGGAGTTTTTAACAATTGACTGGTTGATCATGATCTCCCGTGGATTAGTATAAGCACTACATTATTCCAGCTGTGATTTGTGTACTTAGCTTCTAGTGTTATTAAACAAGGAAGTAAACATTTCTCTGGGCAATAATCCTATTTCTAGGGCAAGAAAAGTGTGAGAGAAGAAAAGTGCTTTTCAGATATAATTGTGTAGTACTTAATAGTTCTACAGCTTTTTCATTTGATTACCACCCTCCAATTTGTTGAGGACTCATAGAAGTATTTGAAATGCAGGTACCTGAAGACTGGACCTGGAAATCTTGAGAAAGATGTAGAGAGGAGATTCAGTTATGCACTGAGTAGAGAGGATATTGAGAATGCGATTCTTGGAGGACCATAAGGATGATATTTATCAGTCGACCTTTGCTTCGCATTCATGGTTTTCATTTCTGCTGTTGCTAGAAATACTCCATAGTTGCTGTATCGGTTCGTCTTACATTTATATTCGTACTTTTTGGCTCCTTTGTTGTGTGGATCAAAACCTTTTCTGCTGCTATCAATAAAATACTAAATGGCTTTTGTTTCCATCATTATTGCTCAGTATGTTCCTCTTTAGTTATCAAAACCGTAAAATGCACCATGTAAACCTGCTTCCATCGCGTTTATTCCCATCCTAGCTTATAGCCTTGGCTTTCACATCTAATATCCCAGGTCTTTTTCCTTGGAATGAAGGGATTGGGTAAAGGAATTTGATTGCTAAAGACTGGAAATGTAAACCTTGTACTTGGTCTATTGAGATAAGAGAGAAGAATGGAAATGTTAGGGGCATATTTTCATGAGAAGATGGCATTCCAAAAAGCCTGGGGCTTTAGTCATACACGATAAATTCAAGTTGTTGGATTCAGAAGAAAGGGCGATTACCACCTGAACTAGGCAATAGACATTACATTACAGACAAACGAAGGCAATATACATAATACACAAAAGAATAGGCCTTTCGGGTCGCTTCCCCATTCTATGGGGCCTGAATTATTGTTCTACTACAGTACACTACCACAAAATTGACCTCACTTAACTGGATTCTTATGCTAAATTTCTTGGGCGATTTACATACATTCTTTATTTTTCCCTTATTAGAAAACCTTGCCCGAGATGATAGTTCTCAATGACCGTCTATTTCCAACCTCAGAGCATGGGCTGACTGCAGAAAATGGCTTTTGATCACTGGAAACATAAGACGTACATTATCACAAGCAATCACGGACGCACTCCTCATGGGCACTCTCTTATTTTTTGTGATAAAGCTTCAATGAGACTCTGCAGAGTGATAATGAGACCAGTATTCCTTGACAAGCTGCCCAAACAGTGAGCCTTCTCTTTTCATTAGCTCCATTGGCTCATCATACTCTGCTAGTTTTCCTGTAAAAGGATCAAAGCATTGGCTTCAAAATTGTAGAATGCTCCAAAAATGAGAGAACTGCAGGATATGGATACTGTTTATTCGGTGGTGAGGATATAAGGAACAAAACTCACCATCACTGATAGCTAGAACCATGGTGCAATCCATCACGGTTGGGATTCTGTGGGCCACCGTGATCACAGTGCAATCAGCGAATTCACTCCTGATGGTTCTTTGTAAGATGGAGTCGGTCGTGTTGTCAATTGATGCGGTTGCTTCATCAAGGACTAGTATCTTGCTTCTCCTCAAAAGGGCACGGCCCAAGCAAAACAGTTGCCTTTGTCCCATGCTCCAATTCGAACCATCTTCCACAACTGAATTTGGACGGTAGCTAGTTCAGATTTTTGGATAGCAAACAGTGTTTTATAACAAAATAGTTGATAGCAAATAGTTGATCTATGCTTCTAGTGAAAGAGTTTGGGCCAGGATTTGGACAAAAGATAATAGAATCGTTTATCCACCGAAAGCAGAAATATCTGTGGAGACATGTAAGAAGGAAATTATTTGCCGTAAATGTGCTTAGCTCGAATTCCCGCTGTGTGAACCAGTTAGCCTGCGTGAAAGCTACAAAACTACCATTGGATAAATGGAGTCTAGAAAAAGATAAATGGACCCTATGATTTACAATTTCTGGCTTCTTACCAAAAGAGTCTAGGCCCTCTTCCTTCTCCTGAACCACCTCTTTCAGCTGACACTTTCCAAGAGCCTGTCAGGATAGTGGAAAAAAACAATCAAAGTAAGCAATTGCAACCTTAAATAAACAAGACTTTTTCTTCATATGAGCATTTTCAGAACTACAAGAAGGTTTTTAAAAATTACCTCCCATATTTCATAGTCGGTATGTTGAGATAAGGGATCCAAATTGAATCTCACTGTTCCATTAAAAAGAGTAGGATCCTGAGGTATTATGCCCAAACGCGACCTTAAATCATGAAGTCCGAGCTTAGAAATATCAATTCCATCAACTACAATCCTTCCCCTTGAAGGCTCCACCAGACGAAATAGTGCGCTTATCAGAGTAGTCTTCCCACTGCCAGTTCTTCCAACAATTCCAATTTTGTGCCCTCCTTCAAATGTGCAACTTATTCCCCGAAGCACGAGTGGTGCATCGGGCCTGTATCTGATCTGTTTTCACATAAGATTTTCTCAGTCTGTGTGCTAACTGCTAACAACCTTTCCCAGTTGAATTTTTGAATGCACAGAAAATGTACCTGCAAATCTTGAATCTCCACTTTGCCCACACTAGGCCAACTGACTGGGGGCCGGTTCTCTTCTATCACTTCAGGAGCTTCACTTGGTACGTGCATATACTGGTTTAGCCTTTCCACGGAAATAATGTAATTTGCTAGAGTGCATTGGTTTTGAATGGACAAAACTAGGGATAAGTTCAATGAGAGGCCATAGGACAAAGCCATTCCAATGAATCCTGCAATAATAACACAAGTAATGAATTTCATTTGAAAGAATTGCTGGCTGATTATAGTTCTACCAATCAATTTCCAACATCTTACCAGTTTGTGAAAACAGGCCTGCTTACATAACATTCATTTGCATTACATAAATATGGATATGCCATTATAAGAATTTACTTCTCACTCGTCCTTAAATTTCCATCATCTTCATCATCTTTGTTTGTTTCCACAACAGATTTGGTTTTATATCTGTGGTTAAGAAGTCTAGTTTTATTTGCTTCTCTCCGTGTTTCACCTTTCTTCCTATTCTTTCTTCCCCCGTGGCTTAAACCTCTCAATATCTATGCATGTAAGAAGAAACAAAGATAGTTCGTTTTGAAATGCACCCTAATTTGTGGGGGATGTAGTGACAAAACATATAGGAAAGAAAAATAGTTCAATAATACCCACCAGAGGTGAAAGTTCCAGGAGGAAGCAAAACCATGCAGAGTGCTGATGAAGAGAGAACAATTGCACTAAGCATTTCGAGCCGTTGGATCAGCCACTCATTTGCTGCAAAACTGTGGAAATTTGGACTAGCATTTACATCAATGAGGTCAAGATTCTTCACAAAGAATCGATCCTCCTCCTCAAAAGCTCTTATTGTCATAGATCCTTGAATGGACTCAGCCAGATGGTTTGCAACCAAAGACTTGGTCGTGCCATTGATCCGCATCAGTTCTTTTGCAGAGGCAAAGTAGTATCTCTGTGGATAACAAATCCCAGTTTCCAGCAAATTTTAGTCGTTGATATTCCAAGATTTAACACACCAGAACAGCATGACAAGGTTTGCCAACTCAGTTACTTTCCTATTTGGTTTCCAGTCACAAGTAACACCTATGGCTAAACAATTTCTTGATCTCCTACTTGTCAATGTCAGTTCAATCAATTTCACTTCTGTTTCGTTTTTTTGGGCGGAGAAAAGATTTTCTGAGGGAAAAGTGTTTTCCATGGAAAACGGGTTCTTGTAAATGGTCGCCTCCGGAAGCGAGTTGCTATGGTTGTGGTGGGTGGCGCTGGTGTGTGGTATTGTAAGACAGAAAATCGAGCATTCTTATGTGTGATTTTCGTATCATGTAGGTTGGTAATTTCTTTTGCATGTGTGAGGATTGGGATTTTGAATGGCACAACGTTACCCTCATTGAAGAACCTCCAAAGGAAAATAGATTACCTGTAAGAGGATGGCAAAATAAACCATTGGTATGGAGACGAACAGGACTTGCCAAGTAATAACAGCCAAGACTGTAAGATTGGCATAGGTTTGCGTGGTTGTGCCAACGCTGTACACAAAGCTAAACGGAACATCGAGGTCAACAATACTCAAATCAGATGATACCTACATAAAACAAAACCAATCGAATTCACAATGTCAGTTTTAAGAATATCTTAAATACCAAACACGACTGGTTATGTATGAGATACTTGCCCGCGTCAGTATCCTTCCCAAAGGTGTGGAGTCGTAAAACGACATGGGCGCACGAAAAAGGGAGTTCAATAGCTGCGAAAACAGGGACTTCGAGGAGTGCATACCCAAAGCAACTGCAGACAGAGATCTTCCGAGCAAAAACACAATCGTGGCAAATCCAATAACCAAGTAAACGGTAATCAATTGCAACTTGCTAACTTCTGGATTTTCAACATTGGCAGCCATCCAAGAGTTCTGTAGTACTTGACCAGTGACAAATGCAAGCTGACAGAGACAAGCCGTCCCAAAAAACAAGTAGCCCTTGTTCTGATTTAAGTACTGTATGTAAGGGGTGAAACCCTTGTCTCCGACTTCTCTCTCTTCTTGTTTAATCAACTGATCGCCTAGAGATGTTATGGATTTCTTCTCAGTACGAGTTTTGCTGATGATCTCTTTGACTGGAGTTTCGCGATTCTGGGGAGAAGATACCTCTGGTAGCCTTTCGGCGCCAGCTGTCTCTTTGTGTGCATTAACAAGGCCCTGGAATTCAGGACTTGAGGCCAGTAGCTGGTGGTACGGAGCGGCGTGTAGGATTTCTCCATCAGACATCAACTGTCAAGAAAAGGGAACCAATGACTACCGTTGGGCAAAAACAGTAAAATTCATTAACGCTATACTGCTCTGTATGGACACTAACCCTAGGGAAAAACACATTGTTCATATTACGCACACTAAATAACTTTGAGTTCCCTAAACAACGAAACTCGCCACCACATCTTCTAATATGGCTATGAAATCCGTCTGACTCTAAATTATCTATCAAATGAGAAATCAATGGGACATTAGGTATTAATCTGCAAAGATGCATTGCGGTAGAATAAACGACTTGGAAAGAACCGTTCGAAAAGAGGAAAGACGAACTGACCAAAACAGAATGAAATGCAGGAAGAAAATCCAGTTGGTGGGTCACAAGTAAGACTGCCTTCCCTGCAAGAGCTCCCATAACATATTCCTGGCACAATCAAGTAAGCTGGCAGCATAAGATAGCAGGAAACAGGAATGAAATCGGAAAACAGAAGTAAAAATTGGAATGAGAGCAGTACATTAAATAGGCTCGTAGCAGTGTGTGCATCGACGGCACTGAATGGATCGTCCAACAGATATATATCAGCATCTTGATATAGTGCACGGGCAAGTTGGATTCGCTGCTTCTGACCACCACTGAGATTGACTCCTCTTTCTCCTATTTCTGTGAGATCTCCATGCGGTAGCAACTCCAGGTCCTTCACCAAGGAACACGTCTGTAATGTTTGTTGATATCTCTGGTGATTCAAGGCAGATCCAAACAAAATATTCTCTCGAATAGATCCCGTCTGGATCCAAGCTGATTGAGAAACGTAGGCAACAGACCCATGCACTTGAATCTGTAGAAAAGAGCACAAAAGGAACCAAGGCGATCAAAAAACCAATGTTCCTGATTTCGTCTTAGAGGGAGCAAGATTACCCCTTTCACGCATACTGTAATTCTGTGTCACATGGACTTCTTCAAAATATATGGCGTACACATAGCAGACACCTGAAGTGCAATACTAAACACTGCATCAAACATTGCATATTGTGCAAAATATTTACGGGGCATGTAGTTATCTCAATTTAGCTGAGACAGTGAAAGAAATTTGAAAAATGAAATATTTTGCACTGTACAGGTGTCCTTGACACAAAATTAGATGAGCTGACACTTCACCATATACACGTACAGACTCCATGGAACGATATGCATGTAACAGGACACAACCATTACTGATGGTACAGGATGTGTGTAAAAAGAAAAGCTGTGGTTTCTATAGTCAATATGTGCTTAGTAGGAACTGTGAACTAAGGAAGAAAAGCAAGAACTTACAGTCCCCTGGATGGTTGGAACCTCTCCAAGGATTGCAGCCAGAAGAGTTGATTTTCCTGAACCGACCTCACCGCATATAGCCACCTTCTCACCAGGTTGAATCTCTAGATCTACATTTCTAAGCGTGGGACGCTTTGATGCATTCTCCTCCCATGAAAGATCGGCGGATTTAATGCAAATGGCATGGCTTTTCATTCCCACATTGCCCTTCTGCCGAATATTTGCATTCTCCAGCTCAGGCGCCTCAAGAAACTTCACGATCCTAGCGAATGCCACTTTCGCTTGAATCACCACTCCAATTACATCAGGGATATTCCGAATAGGGTCCTGAACAAGTCGTAAAGTTGCCACAAACGTAAAGACATTGCTAGCATACAAAGGTATGCCAAGAAAATAGCATGTCCCAAAAGTGGCAGTCGACACCAACACAGGCGATGACCAAAATAGCAAGCTATTGTATGATTTACGCATCTGAACTGCTGATAGCCATTTATACTCCACTTTCCTCAAGTTCTCTATCACATTCTTGAAATGACCTTCCCATGCGTATAGTTTCAACACCTTCATGTTCACAAGAGCCTCTGAACTAGCCTTGAGCCGCTCATCTTGCGCCACCATAAGCCTACTCTGGAACTTATGTTGTAATTTTGCAAGGGGAGCGTTGCAAAGCACGGTGAGGACTATAACCAATAGTGATGCAATTGTCGCAATTCCTACTGCACGAATAAGTATAATCAAAGCGAAGCAGAGTTGGAGGCTTGTCGTCCAAGTTTGATGAAACCAGAAAGGAAACTCTCCAATCCGATAAGCATCCACGGTGACATAGTTGGTTATCTCGCCGGCTGAGTGCTTCATCTTAGCAGCATTGGATAGTCTCAATTGCTTCTTATAAATGGCTGCAGTTAGCAAAGACCTCACTTTTAGGCCAATGAGCCTGGTTCTGAAGTACCACTGCCTTTGTGCTAAGGACTCTAAGCTCTTCGCCAAGAAGAGCGCTACAGCCAATACGTAACCCTCGTTTTCAAAGCTTTCTTTGCCTTCGGCAACTTCAATAAAGGCGTTGAGAAGGAGTGGACCAGCAGATAGAGTGGTGATCTTTAGAAAGGCAAAGAATCCGGACACAAAAATCTCCTTCCAATGGCATAAAACTATGGTTTTCAAAACAGACGGTTGGGATGATGGATCAGCTTGTTTTTTCTTGTTAAATAGCTCCATGAACAGCAAGTAACAAGCTCCCGCCCGATCTTCCTCGCGCAATTCCGGTACATCTTCGTCCTCAAGGGTTTTCTCCTTGCCATTTCTCATAATTGGATTCAACCACCAAAATGACATTTTGCCGAAAAACCCGGCTTGGGAAAATGGAGTAACGGTAGCAGTTTGAGTTTTACTGCTGCCATTGATCTCATCAGCCAAGGGGGTGTAAGTGTAACAAAGTTCTTCAATTTCTTCAAATTTGTAGCCCTTGTAGGTGCAAAGCAACAACAAACTTGCTCCAATAAAAGACAATACATCTAAAGCTACCTTAGTTGACACTTCTTTTTCATTTAGGACAGCAAAGAGCGACAAGCCGCAAGCAATTGCGGCAAACAAGGACGCAAGAATGGACAAAACGCGCAAGGGGCCTTTTTCGAAATGATTTCCCCTAAGACTTACGGTTAAGCCTACGAGCAACCATATGAATCCCTTAAACAGAACTAATAACCACCAATGTAGAGGAAAAATGCTTTGGGACAACCTCAATTTCTCCACCAACAGCCAAATACCCAAACACAAATAAACCATTCCCAAAACACCATTGAAAGTGGCAGAAATTATCTGCAGAAGTGAACTATCTTGAGTTTGAGCGGGCAAGTACGCAGACTTTGATGATTTCTTCTGAATTATATTGAATATGAATATGATCATGATCAATATGTCGAAACAAATGATCAATGCATGGTTGATGCACGACGAAGGTTGTGTCACGAAAGCGAAATCTAGGCCACAAGGCAGTCCACCTCCAGCCTCACAGCCAAATTCTCCACAAAACACACTCCATAAGCCCTCCATTTTTCTCCCCAACTTTTTTTCAAGCGAACCCTGCACACAGTTATCAACTCCGAAGGTCAGCAATAACATTTATGTGACTACTGGAGGCTTTCAACAAGAATATCAGATATGCAGTAGAGTCTAGACCACAATTGGAAAGGAAAAAAGCCAAAAAAAAAAAACAGAATTAAAAGGCTCTCTGCTATTATGGGACAGACACAGGATTTCTATTTAGTGGGGGGCAAAATCGTACTAAAAAATAACTTAAGAAGGTGAAAGCGGGACAACATAAAAATTGGAGTCCTAAAATAAGAAAAGAGAACTAGTAACTCTTGCTTCTTGGGGGGAGAACACGTGTTTCGAAGTACCTTCTACTATATATGTCCTTGTGAAACGAGTAATTATTCAGTGAACATGGCCGGGCACCTCCACGTGGTGCCCCAAGCCTCCTCTCCACCATGCATTGTAATAGAATCCACACGGTTTGTCTTGAGTCTCATCATAATGTGTGGTGAAGAAAGGGTCTGAACAGCCCCAAGAGCATTGAATAATATTTCTTGTGGAACAGCCCCTTTTAGGGGTCATTATTATTCATTAGTTGACCCTTAATTTATGCCTTGTATCTTACCGTATCCTTAAATAAAAAAGAGATCGAAGTACCTTCTACTATATATGTCCCAGTGAAACCAGTAATTATTCAGTGCACCTTGGGCAAGCCCCTTCTCCACCATGCATTGTGATGGAATCCATACGCTTTGTCTTGGGTCTCATCATAAAGTGTGGTGAGGAAGGGGAATGGATAGCCCCAAGAGAATTGAATAATTTTTCTTGTGCAACAGCCCCTTTTAGGTAAAAGGTCATTATTAATCATTAGTTGCCCTTAATTTATGCCTTGTATCTTGCCATATCCTAATTACATGTACTTAGAGCTATCACACTGGTATAATCAAAATCAAAAGGTTGCTAAAGTTAGCAATATTTGCTCAAAAAAGAGCTTAAATTGAAATAACCAAACTTAGCAGCCTCTTAGCAACTCATCAAATTTTGGTCTTTGGATAATCAAAACTAGTAATCTTTTGCCAATAATCAAATTTAGTTGTCTCCATATTTCCTCAATCAAGTACACCATTATTACACAAAAACATTCTCTCTCTTCCATTTTTAACATGTTTCTAAGAAAAATACTTTTAAAAAACAGTTTTTTTTTTGGGCAAAAATTGTTTTTTTCAAAACTGTTTTTTCTTTTTTGTGAAAATTGTTTCTTTATTAAAACTGTTTTTCCCAAAACAATCTTTTTTGCAAAAACAATTTATTTCAAAAAAAAATTTTTATTAAAACTTTTTTTTTTCAAAAAACTGTTCTTTTTTTATTAAAAAAACTATTTTTTAAAAACTTTTTGCCAAAAACTGTTTTTTTTTTTAAATCAAAGTTTTCAAAGTTTTTTTTCTCTTTTTCTAATAACTTGTTTTTATTAGTTTGAGAACTATTTTAAAAAAATTGTTTTCTGTGTCACAATTTTTAGATTTTTATAAGTTGATAAAGTGACGTGGCAAGTTTTGATTATTCAAATTTGATTGTACCATAATGGATCTCTGCATTATTAACTTTTGCAACTCCTGATTATTCCACTGCGGATGCTCTTAGACTTAGCTTTATGCTAAGTTTGGTTAATGCGATCTGCACATACTTAGGCTTAATTCATGCCCTATTCCCTTGGCTTGTATTCCGAAGGTGAGCAATTACATGTACAAGTTCATAGAGGCACCGAAGAGAGTATAACATAAAGTTTCTGACCAAATGAGAGACGACCAGATCAAACAAGAAAATAATCAAGGGGAATGGTAGTCAAGTATAGGCACCATCTACTCACATCCATTAGACAACTTCAATCCTCCCTAACTCTAGCTAACAATGTTAACTTTCACCGAGCGAAAAAAAAAATGAGGAAAAGAAAATCTCAAAACACAATTTGTGTACAAATAGAATTCTTGAACATAATAGAGTGACATAGACTTTTGAGGTCTTCGAACCATTTCGCACCAAAACACGTACCATTGGTGGGCGAATTCAGAAACTCGGTACAAGGGGTTCATATGTTTCGAAGATGATATAGTATTACTCAACATGAAAATCGAGCAAACTGAAGCTAGACTATAAAATCAGAAAAGATAAAATGAGAGTTATTTTTGAGAGAGAAAAAGATGAAGGAAATCTAATGTTTGCGTTCCACTAAACTAAAATAAGTACTTATTTTTTGAATTAAAAGTAATGTATTGCGAGATAATGAACTGTCTCGTAAAATAAAAAATTAATAATTAAAAATTAATAAACTCAGCAGGCCTTAGAGGTTATTTCTGTTACTCAAGAGTTAAGAGTTTGATCATGTCTAACTACCAAGAGATAAATAAAGGATTACACAAGTTCATAGGGATCTAAATGAGTGTACATAAATCACTCTCTCTCTCTCTCTCTCTCTCTCTCTCTCTCTCTCTCTCTCTCACGTACACACACAGACAGACAGAGATAGAAAAATGATCAGTTCAAGAATCATAATGATGGCAATAACGAACAACTAACCGAATTGCACAAAGAGGTAGGGGACCCTTAATTTCTGCTTTCCGGCCCTCTGCAAACAGTTTTGCCTTTCTTTTGCAAACAGCTAGCAATCTTGTGTCTCCTACCAAAGAGCCCAATTGGCAACCAAACGCGAGTTCAACTGCGCATTTATCCACATTAAACCAATCTCCATTGTCAAACACTCCGTCTTCTGGTTACAAAATAGACGCATGATCATAAGTGTTCGTGTATCTAGTGAGAGAATGACGTCGTGAAATCAAACACAGAAGGTTTAACCATTCCAAATTCCAACAGGAAAAAAAACATCTCAGTGCATTGCAATGGAGAAAAAAAGGGGACGATCTAAAGCTATGGTTACAACATACTATATAGTAACAGTTTGTAATATACATATGTACGTCGACCTAGTGATCGGAGAATGACATCGCGAAATTTAAGTTCACAGCAGAACCATTTGCAAAATTGCATCTGAAAAAAACATCCGAGTACATCAATTGGGAATGGAGAAAAACAGAGCCGAACTCTAAAGCGATAAACCAAAAAAACAAGGAATGGAGTGGGAATAATATTCTTCTCAAATAACTGAATCGTTTGATAATAGTGTTAGTGATGGAGGAAGAAATGCTAACCAGAGACAAAACCGCGGGATTTTAAGGCGCAGAGCGAAGGTGTTTGATGGAATCCGAAAAGAGCGTATCATTATATTATTATATGGTGTTGGCAGTCGTGTGCCTGTTTGTTTGGACAAGTGTTGTAAATTTGTCTCTGTGGCTGGTGCATGTTGTTAATTGTCACTCTTCGTTCGTTTTTATAATGGAGATATTTCTTAACCCGAGGGTTATTTAGGCTGAGTAATCTTGGTTCAGGACTTACGAGTTTGCTTTATTTTTTTGTTTTTTTTAAGGTTTAAGGTTCTTTTTTTTTTTTTTTGCAGTAATTTTTGGGATCACTTTACCTCCACGCGTAAAGCGTGTGAAACAACTATGAGAGAAGGGGTAAAGATTAGTCCGAGGTGCATGTAAACTCGTCTACGACATCTTGCATTAAAAAATATGGAGATATTACTCATGGATTCGGGTTTCTACGATCAATAATGAACTTGGAACTTTGTATACGAAATCTAATAGTATTAATTTAATACTATTAAATGAAAAGCTGTCCTTCCCAAAAAACATTTCCCTAAAGTTTGGGTCCGGAGGCAAATTATTGAATCTTTGTGGCCACCGTCATGATGTCTTAAACACTTTCTATAATCACATTTTTCCCATAATAAATGGATGTTTAGATGGTTCGTGTGCACCTCGACTAATTTTAAAACCTCGAAGTTGAGAGAGTCGGACAAATCTCCTGTGGCCCCATGATTAAAAATGTTAACCTTCGTATGATTTGAACTTGTGATCTTTTAACACCTTGCTCCTCCGGTTTCTATGCCACGAATACCTGCCCACTCCTTTGTATGTGAAAAAGGAAAGTTCCTTTAGATTCCTTATTTTCCTTCATAATCTCAAACGAGTTATTTTCAAGGGAGACTTAGCTAAAAAAGATTTCATATTTATATTTTTCGAACTCAAGTACATTCGCTTTTTGCAATAAAGACAAGTGTACTATATGATTACTAAAATACCCTTTTTGCAAAACTAGTGAAAGTGCCTAAAACCCAGGGTACTGTATGAAAGTGCGTAAAATTCTAAACCCTAAGGTACTCTATAAAAGTGCATAAATCACTAAAACCCTATAATAGCTAAAACCTTATGAAATGGCCTAAACTCTAGGGTACCCCTACCCGTAATTTTGCATGTGAAAACATGTTTTGGCCTTATCGCTAAACAATTCAAAAAGTTGAAGGACCTCTACTAAATTTTTTTGGCTGGCGTCCTTCTCCTAAATAAAAATTATTTTACCGCGGCACTTATGGCTTATTATTCCTATATATAGGAAGCGGAAGCGGGGGCTGCTGTAGGCATAACACAGCAGCGTGCAATTTTACCGTCCAAAACTCTTTCTTGAAATGGTGTTTTTAAAATTTAGACTATTAATTGCCAAGACGGACGACAAGATGAGGCACATGAATCTCCTCTAGAGAGGATTGACGTCAGCTCTTAAGGACACCAAGCACCCTCTTCCAAAAAAAATTAAAAAAAATTGGTGGGATAGCAGATGAACTGTCTAAACGCCCTTGTTAAAACACAAAAGCAAAACGACTCTCATAAGTCGATGATGTTGAGAAAATATAATCTCATATTGTTTAAGAGTGAAATAAGTAGTCACTTGATATAATGTTTGGGATCACTATATTTATTCTTAATTAATTTTGAGATGGATATAAAATTTTCACATATTATCATAACGGGGCTCATTCCACTCTATATTTTAGAAAAATCACAATCCGCATCAGACGATGACAGACCAACAAAAAGACTGCATAATGATAAACCCAAAAAAAAGTTGCCTCAAAAGCGACTACACGCAAAGAAAATGTGAAGGAAATATAATATAACATTGCTTGAAAGTAGAATGAATGGTCACTTAATAATGTTGAGACCACCACTCCACTCATTACCATTTTAAGATGAATATAAATTTTTTACAGATAGATCTCCCCATCCCGCCGGCCTTTCTCTTTCAATTCATGCCAATATTTTTCCTATACCAAAAAGTAGAAGAAAGTAAAAATGGGTCTCATCAATCTCAGCATCTTAATGCATATATGTGGCAGATCTTTCAACTTGGACTAGGGAGTGTTCTTCCGAAAACAAGATATCACTTGTGTTTAGTTAAAAGTTTAGTTTAGTTTTAGTAGTAGGTAGAGAGAGAAATAGAGTGATGATTGAAAATATGGACAATGATTAGAGAGAGATAAATAGAGATGAAAAAGTAATAATTAAAAAAATAAAATAATAATTGAAGAAAAAAATAGAATAATGATTGAAAACAAAACAAAACTGTAAACCGAACAAAGCCACTAGTCTATCTCTATCTATCTATACCTAAAGCCGGACCATCACATGAGAGTCTGAACCGTCCTCTTTCACTTTTGGTTTCGTACAAAGGGTCCGGAAGGAAACTTCCTTTCTCGTCCGTACGTGCTCGGAAAGCAACGGTTGTACTCGTAGAGGCTGACGCGAGAGAAATTTTCTCTCGTCCGGAACTGGTACGTGCATGTTTACTCCCATCTTTTATACGGCCGGTTCTGTAGTTTTTCTTTGTCAATGTACCGACTGTTGAGGATAACGACACAAGATCCAAATCCAATTCTTTAGTTGTGTGGCAGAGACGAGAGATCGATCGTGTTAACTGTTTATTCGAATTTTGAAGGGGCCCCATTTCACTAACACTTTTAGGACTTTTAAAAAAAAAAAGTGATTATTTTTCAAAATATTTAGATAAAAATGAATATTCTTTGATTTTTTAATTTGTCTTTGTCGAGATGAATCAATAATTCAAAAATTCAACAAATGCACGTAAGTGTTCGTGTATCTAGTGAGAGAATGACATCGTGAAATCAAACACAGAAAATTTAGCCATTCCAAATTTCCAACCGGAAAAAACATCTCAGAGCATTGCAATGGAGAAAAAAACGGGACGATCAATCTAAACCTATGGTTACAACATATATAGGAGTAACAGTTTGTATATATATGTACGTCGACCTAGTGAGAGAATGACATCGCGAAATTTAAGTTCACAGCAGAACCATTTGCAAAATTTCAGCTGAAAAAAACATCCGAGTACATCAATTGGGAATGGAGAGAAAAAGAGCCGGAATCTAAAGCGATAAACGAAAGACAAGGAATGGAGTGGGAATAATATTCTTCTCAAATAACTGAATCGTTTGATAATAGTATGAGCGATGGAGGATCAAGAAAATGCTAACCAGAGACAAAACCGCGGGATTTTAAGGCGCAGAGCGAAGAAGGTGTTTGATGGAATCCGAAAAGAGCGTTACGATCATTATATTATTATACGGTGTTGGCAGTCGTGTGCGTGTTTGTTTGGTTGGACAAGTGTTTTAATTTGTCTCTGTGGCTGGTGCATGTTGTTAATTGCCACTCTTCCTTCGTTTTTATAATGGAGATATTACTTAACCCGAGGGTTATTTAGGCCGAGTAATCTTGGTTCGGGACTTACGAGTTTGCTCTTCTTTTGTTTTTTTGTTTTTAAGGTTTTAGGTTCTGTTTTTCTTTGAAGTAATTTTTGAGGCCACTTTATCTCCACATGTAAAGCGTGTGAAACGACTATGAGAGGGGAGGTAAAGATTAGTTCGAGGTGCACGTAAACTCCTCTGCGACATCTTGCATTAAAAAAAAATGGAGATATTACTCATAGATTCGGGACCAATAATGAACTTGAAAGGTATATGAAATCTAATAGTATTAATTTAATACTATTAAATAAAAAGCGGTCCCCCCCAAAAAAAAAATATATATATTTCCCTAAAGTTTGGGTCCGGAGGCAAATTATTGAATCTTTGTGGCCACCGTCATGATGTCTTAAACACTTTCTATAATCACATTTTCCCCATAAACGGAGATGTATAGCTGGTTCGCGTGCACCTCGTCTAATTTTGAAATTCCGAAGCTAAGTGTCGGGCAAATCTCCTGTGAGTCCCATGATTGAAACTGTTAACCTTCTTAGGATTTAAACTTGTGATTTCTTGAGAGTGAGCCTTTGAATTGCTTTCTACAATCACAATTAAATGAGCTAATAATACACTCGGTTTTTGATTCAACATAAACGCGTTTTTGTAGAGGGGATTGGAGTAGTAGTATCAGGCGACGGTACCCTACGAAGAATATTTTTTTCCCAAGCTTTATAGGGACGCTTTGCTCCTCGATCCAGTTTCTATGCCACGAATACCTGCCCACTCCTTTGAATGTGAAAAAGGAATGTTCCTTTAGATTCCTTATGTTCCTTCATAATCTCAAACGAGTTATTTTCGAGGGAGACTTAGCAAAAAAAAAATTCATATTTATATATTTTTTGAGCTCAAGTACATTCGCTTTTTGCAATAAAGAGGCAAGTGTACTGCATGATTACTAAAATACTCTTTCTGCAAAACTAGTGAAAGTTCACTAACAACTGAAAGTTAGTGAAAATGCCTAAAACCCAAGGTACACTATGAAAGTGTCTAAAATTTTAAATCTTAAGGTATCCCATGAAAGTGTATAAACCACTAAAACACTGTAATAGCTACAACCCTATGAAAGGGCTTAATTCCTAGGGTACCCGTACCTGCAATTTTTTGTATGTGAAAATATGTTTTGGCTTTATGGTTAAACAACTCAAAAAGTTGAAAGACCTCTACTAATTTTTTTTTGGCTGGCGTCCTTCTAAATAAAAATTATTTTACTGTACTTATGGCTTATTATCCCTATATATAATCGGGGCGGTTCCGGAGACGACTAATTAGACACCTAAAAAAATACCTTATAGCTCCCGATCAAATTTTGATGATCCAAATCACTCAATGTGATCAGAACGTGATTTTAAGGGTTTTCGCAAGAAATTAGCAAAAAAAAAAGACCGGAAAGGGCTTGATTTGAACAATTTTCTAGCTTAGGTTTGATGAACGGTTTAATAAAAAGCTGCTCAAAATAAGCACTTTCTGGTCATATTTTTTGCTAATTTATTGCGGGCGCCTCTAAAATCACATTCTGCACACATTGAACGGTTCAGATCATAAAAATTTAATCGAAAACTATGAGATTGAGATTTTGAATATTTTTTTAGGTGTTTAATTGGTTATCTACGGAACCGCGCTGATATATAATCACACAGCAGCAAGTGGGTGGATGGGTGCCGGTGTCATGAAAAGCGAGGAGCAAATGCGGACCCCAAATTGCATGCATAAGCAATATGTACGTACGTCATAAAAATACACACAAACGTATAGGAAGTGCAGCGGTGAGCAGCATACATCAGTGCGCAATTTCACCGTCCAAAACTCTTTTCTAAAAGGATGTTTTTAAAATTCAGACTATTGATTGTCAAGATGGACGGCGAGATGAGGCACATGAAATTCCTCTAGAGAGGATTGATGTCAGCTCTTAAAGACACCAAACACCCTCTTCCAAAAAAAAATGATGGGATAGCAGATGGATTGTCTAAACGCCCTTGTTAAAACACAAAAGCAAAACGACTCTCATAAGTCGATGGTGTTGAGAAAATATAATCTCATATTATTTGAGAGTGAAATGAGTGGTCACTTGATATAATGTTTGGGATCACTACACTCATTCTCAATTGAATTTGAGATTCATATAAAATTTTCACATATTATCATAACGGGGTTCATTCCACTCCATATTTTAGAAAAATTACAATTTGCACCCCACGATGATAGACCAACAAAAAGACTATATGATGATAAACCCAAAAAAGGTTACCTCAAACGCGACTGCACGCGAAGGAAATGTTAAGGAAATATAATTAACATTGTTTAGAAGTGAAATGAGTGGTCACTTACTCAATAATGTTGAGACCACCACTTCACTTATTACCATTTTGAGATGGATATAAAATTTTCACAGATAAATCTCCTTGTCCAGCGGGCCTTTCTTTTTCAATTCATGCCAATATTTTTCCTTACCAAAAAGTAGAAGAAAGTAAAAATGGGTCTCATCAATCTCAGCATCTTAATGCATATATGTAGCAGATCTTTCAACTTAGACTAGGGAGTGCTCTACCGAAAACAAGATCACAGTCTCTATCTAAAGCCGGACCATCACATGAGTTTCTGAAAATAAGCCGGAAGGAAACTTCCTTTTTCGTCCGAACGTGCTCGAAAAGCAACGGTTGTACTCGTAGAGGCTGACGCGAGAGAGACTGTATTTTCTCTCGTCCGGAACTGGTACGTGCATGCTACTCTCATATTTTGTACGGCCGGTTCTGTAGTTTTTCTTTGTCAATGTACCGACTGTTGAGGAGGACGACACCAGATCCAAATCCAATTATTCTGTTTTGTGGCAGAGACGAGAGATCGATTGATTGTGTTCACTGTCTATTCGAACTTCGAAGGCCCCATTTTACCAACACTTTTAGGACTTTAAAAAAAAATGTAATTATTTTTCAAAATGTTTGAATAAAAGTGAATATTTTTTAATTTTTTGATTTGACTCGTCGAGATGAATCAATAATCTAAAAATTCAACAAATGCGATTTTTTTCTGAATAAAGACAAAACGTGCACTTTTTCTGAAAGTCCTAAAAGTATTAGTGGAACAAGGCCCAAGTTTAATTATTCAGAGGTCCAAAAACATGATTGGGTGCCTAAGGCTGCAAATGAAATGAGAGGCTTGACTTTATTCATTAGTAAATAAGGCCGCTTGTTTGTATTGACTCGGTTGATTTATGAAGGTTCGGCTCGTTTATGATCTTGTCAGCTCGAGTAATTTTAGTAAACGAACAGAACTCGAGCACTGCAAAACTCGATTGGCTTGGTTTGTTCGCACCTCTCTGACGCGCCACTTCCGAATTCCTAGTCACAACATATTTTAGTGAAATTCTTACTGGTTATGAAACAATTTATTGTGTAATAATTATTAAAACCTGGAGCACCATTCAGTCATGCATTCCCAGTAATACCAACTCCAATAGTTTTCCCAAATTCTTTTTTTCAATCCATCACACTAATGGCGGATGGAAAAATTCACTGGAAGAACCGAAGAAGTATCAAATTCAAAAGTTATATGGAGATTTGGAGGGACTAAAGTGTAAAGAATTTAATTTTGGTCTAAAAACATTACAAATTAAATTAGAATTTCCAAAATGATCAAAACTTAGACCACAATTAAATTAAAAATTTCCCAATGGTCAAAATCGCTAGATTTACTGTAAATGCCCAAATATACGATTTTTTCCTGCATGTCGCCCAGTTATACATATATGGAAAAAAAAAAAATGAGACTACTAGGAGTTTGGTGTGCCCTTCACCTAAAGCTTTCTGAAATCAATAAACTCGATTGCTGCACGACACATATGTGTGGTTGTGGAGAAGGATTGTTTGCTTTTGGTGGTGTACTTTGTCGAATATTGAAGCTTTTTGTAAATCGCTTTTTGGTTTAAAAGACGTTGATGCATTAACAAAAAGTGTTGGGTCGAGATGGATCCCGATCCACGCCTCTAAGTACAAGCACCAAATAATCAAACGCAATTTAGGAGACAAACACTGAGAAAATACTCTTTGTATACATACAAATGAAAAAACCTCTCCGAAAGAGCCACAAACCGGCTCTCCACTCTTCCCTCAGTCCTCACCCTCTCTCTCTCATCCGGTGGCTCTCCGACGGAGGATTCGAGCATCTTCGACTCCTCTCGATGGAGGAGCCTCACAAAACTCTCCCACTCTCCCTCCAGTCACTAGCACACACTCACTATTTCTTCAAAAAAACAACCGAGTTATGTTCTGTATTCCTAAAAAAAAAAAACCGGACTAAAAAGAGAGAAATAAGGTCTCGGGGTCTTAGGGTTGCAAACGAGCCGAGCTTTACCGTGCTCAAGCTTGTTTATTAAGTTTTTTATGAATCCGAGCTTGAGCTCAATGAAAATTTAACAAGTCGAGCTCGAGTCGAGCGGGCGTTGGCTTGACTCGAGATTATTCACGAGTCTTAACGAACTAACGAAAAATGTATATATATCCTCGCATAGGCCTAATACAATCAAAAATATTTTAATTGTGAAAGTATATATCTTTTATTTTTCTATACTCTTCAAGAAAATAATCTCAATTTTAGAATAATAATAACATGTAATATGTTTTTGTAAGATTCTGCATCAGGGTATCAAAATGCTAATGCTAATTGTAATTGTAATAATTAACGTAAAAGGTCTACCAAGTCTTGGCTTGCGAGCCAACTCAAGCCGAGCCTTTATTGGCTTGTGTTTGGCTTGATAAGGAAACGAGCCTAGAATTTGAGTTTGAACTTGTTTATTTATGTCTCAAGTCGAGCTCAAACGAACTTTTACCAAGCCAAGTTTCCAACGACTCGCGAGCGACTCTATTTGTTTGCAGCCCTATTGGGACCCTACAAGGATGGCCCCCAACAAAAAGAGTGAAAGAAGAGCAAAAAGACTTGACTATTCCTTGAGAAATTACGACAAAAGACAGAAACTGTTGATGGGGAAAAGACTTACCAAAAAGAAAAAATTCTGTTGACGGGGAAAACGAAATACAACCCGCGCACTGAGGCCTCTGATACACAGTAGAAGTACTCTCTTTAAAAAGATTTGCCGCGAGGGTGTTGGAAGTTGCACTTGTGTCTATCACCCAAGAAAAACGACTAGAACCACGATCAGCAGAACACTACCGAAAATCGTCTTGGCAAACTGAACCTTGTTTGCCTTTCTTCTCATACAAAGAATGAATATATCATAAATATACTGTATATATGGATTCCGAACTTGGTGAAGAACGTAGAAACAGGATGCCCCAATATATATCAATGAGGGACCTTTGATATGCAGCCATGGATTCGGGCCACGAATGTAATACAATCAATTTGGGAGGCTAGGGAAAACCAAAAGCTTCTCCCAGTTCATGCAGTACCACTTCCATGAATATGAAACCATGTCCGAATTCGATGAATGAATGTTATCAGCAAAATTTTTCAGTTGCCTGAAGAGACCCTCCGAATGCCTAAAATATTCATTGACCAATTATTCCGAAAATTCCAACGAACGTAATGGGAAAAGCTGTTCAACCAACTGTGAAACCATGTGCATCACGACCAAATATGTGGTTAGGCTATGGGCCTCACAAGATTAAATGTTTCTTCCAAGCTAGAAATTTTTGGGTGCAAATAGGGTATAGTTGACGTGGTATTCGTACAACACATTCGAGCGGTCCAAACATGCAACTGACGGTTTAGATTGAAAGGTACCAAACGGATTTTAAAAAAAGGAAAATAGTGTTTCAATCCGAGCCGTCAGTTGCATTGTTTGGACGGCTTGGATGTGCTGCATGAGTACCACATAATACCCGATTTGCAACCGTGCAGCACATGGTACCCGATTTGCAACAAAAAAAATCTCATATCTAGCTCCCACCACCATACATGATTGAATTAAATTTTTCAAAAGCCCAGCCCACATGATTGAATTCCGTTCGTTTTGTAATTGACAAAATGAGTGGTCCAAATTTTTGCAGGTATTGGCTGTTTATAAAATAATAATCAAATAATAACATGTTGAATATGTGCATATATGTAGGGTCAACAAAAGATTCGTTCATTGGCTTTCATTATTTACTGAATATTGTGATCACTACGAACGTTCATTGATAAGTTATATGAGCTCGTATTCATTGTCACGTTTTCTTTTAGGGAATATATGTTCATGGTCACAACCCCTAGTGGTTGGCTGAGTAGTCTTGACCTAGAACTTAGGTATTTGCTTCATTTTAAGGTCTCATGTTCGATTCTCTTTACAAACAACTCTTGAGACCAACTCACCCCTCACAGTACGCATGTGAAACGGCTGTAGGAAAGAATGTAAGAATTAGTCCGAGGTACGCGCACGTTAACTTAGGACATGCACCCTGCATTACAAAAAAATATATGTATATATTCATGGTTGTGTAAACCTACAAGAATAAACGAGAGCAGTGATTCTCGCATTATTATTTTAACCATCTGCACTCTCTTTTTTACTACTATCATTTACACTCGAAGGGAGTGAAGGGGGATAAAAAAGAAAAAAAAAAAACAGTAATCCCTGCCCATAAGAGAGTGCCGATGGTAAAGTCATGCATAAGAGGCATGGTATTTCCTGATGCAGAAGCTGTGGGAGAAGAGTACCTTAGGCATTTTAAGTTTAGGGTGGCAAAAGAGTAATTATACGATTACGGAATTTTACGTTGGGCCCGCCCATGTTCGATCCGAAACAGCCCCGGTCAAGACCCATCGCTTTGACATAGCCTAAGCCGCTTTTCGGGCGTTCGTCACTGTTAGGATCCCCAAATGACCAAATTTGTTGTGTTTAAGGAAAAATTTGACATTAATTACTTGGGTAAGGAAAATTTGAATATCTATACTTTGGTGCATGTGCACATCAAAATGAATCCCTCGAATGACTATGTTTGGTTTTGGTGCCCAAAACCAACATCTCTCTCATAACACAGTTTTTAATAAATTTTCTCTCAATTAATTACTCTGATCTCTCTGCTCTACCCATCTTTGTCTATTACCCCATAAACCTTTCCTAATCTTATGGGATAGTTCGAGATGGTCACATCGATCTATGATGGGCCGCTACATCAAGTATTGCTTCAATCTCATAACCTAATTATGCTATTTTTAAGCTCGTTTTTTGTTTAGCTCTTCTGGATCAATCTAAAAATTTTACGCAACACGAAATTTTTGCATCTTGAAGATTCTATCATTAAAAGAAGGCGCGTGCTCCACCGAGAGAAGGCTGGAGAATTGCATTATCAAGGGCAATGGGTGATAGAGACACTGGTTGGATATATGCTAGCTAGGGTACGCCCTGATAAAGAGGATAAGGCCAATTTACAGTAAAGGATCCATGTGCTTGTGTTGGAGTTTTATTAGATTTGTGTGGTGGGTTCTGCTAAAAGTTAATTTCGACATAGACAGAGAGAGAGAGAGAGAATGGACGGTAGCTAGCAAGAACTAACAAGGACAATAAGTACGAACGTACCGTCCATATCTTATCACAGATCAGAATATCAGATACTACTTCCGTTGCCGCTTTTAATTTATCCTTGCTCGGGCTCTTGCTTTTATTTTTTCATTCCTGCAAATTTTAGTGGTTTAAGATATTTTTGAAAGATGTTTTGACGTTTACACTGTTTCTCGTGCCCAAGAGTCAAGCACGTTCCTTATGTGACTTGACTTGGGTTTGGAGTACGGTAGGGGAAAAAGCAAGAAAATCTATCAAAAGATCAGTTACCAATTCATTACATAGGGTGTTTGAAAGTTTACTTTTTTACTTTTCATTTTCGGTCTTTTAAGTTTTTGGCCTTTTAGATTGTGGTCAGAATGTATTTTGATTTTGATAGAGGGTTTGGATGATACGTACAGAATGCATTTTTTAACATTAGTAGTATTTGAAAGATATGGAATGAAAATGATTTATGGATTGATTTTTTACTATGTTGCCCTTGGTTATTAATAATGATGTATAATGTATATAAATAATATTTTAATCAAATTTTTTAAATTTTCTTTTGAATTGCTTATTCTTCATTAATTGAAAGTGTCACACTATTTTTTAATTATATTTTTATTGTTTCAATAATTCTTTGCTCTTACTTTTCTACCAATAATGTTTTTGCCACTATAAATTCCATACATACTTTCATTTCAGTAGAGGAAAAGAACAAGCAAAAGAGAAAATTAATCAGATTAATATCAGCTAACAAGAGGGCCGGGGTAGGAGAGAAAATGGCGTGGGCATTGCCAAGGGTATTGATGAATTATCCAAAAAAGGAGAGGGTATAGATGTCTTTTGGCAGGCTGAGAGAAGAAACTACGAATGGAAAAAGCTCCTCCGGAGCACTTTTTGCCTTTTGCTCTCCATCTTCAAAATCTGAAAATGAGTTTCGAAAGAATGGGTTTTTGGGACAAACAGCCAAACACCTGGAATGGAAAAAGGAGAAATGAAAAATGGAAAAATGAAGGATCCAAACACCCCCTATGGATTGTCGGGACCAGCCCTCAAACAAAGCTTACAAAATCGAGAGCTCCAATTTTTCCGGGATCTTAATTATAATTGTCCTAAAAAATAAAAACAGTTCGTCATTAATTAATCCTCTTTTAGGCTCCGTTTGTTTCGATGTAAAATGTTTTCTCAAAAAACAAATTTCAAACTTTTATTTTTCGGTATTTGGTTGGCACTTTAAAATATTTTCAGAAATCAACAAAATAGTGTGAAGAGAGAGATAGGGAGCTTAAAAGGTGGAGATATATGAGATTATTGGAATTGAATGTGAGTCAGGACCGACGATTAAGGAAACTGAGTAGTGAGAATTACAGTGGAAGGTAGCGGGTTCATTTCGGAAAATAACTTACGAAAGATTTAAGGGTAAGTTATTTTCATCCAATTGATGCAAAATGTTTTACATGTAAAATGTTTTTCTCATTTTTTACACAACCAAACATTGGAAAATAGGTAAAATATTTTACCAAAAAATATTTTACGTCCAAACATACGGAGCCTAATCGAGAGCTCCAATTTTTCCGGGATCTTAATTATAATTGTCCTAAAAAATAAAAACAGTTCGTCATTAATTAATCCTCTTTTAAGGTTCCAATATCCAAAACTAATGGAGAAAATCTTTTACCAAAGGAAAATACAAAGACTAGTGCTGTCGAGAAGGTACAGTACTGGTCATACTTGATTTTGGGGGTTTAATTAGTACTTTAATTAAAGAGGAGGACAACATTTTAGTGACAGCTCTTGAATTAAGTATGAAAAGTTCTTGGAATTCTTTTTTTATATTCTTATTACATTGTCGTAATTTCTTAATTGTCTTTTCCGTTGGAAATTAGGAATTTTTTAAAGTTGATTTGATCTTATTTAATCTTTGTTTTGCAAATGTCTGGATGGGTCACATTGTCGTAATTAAAAGAAGCATAGCCCAAAAAGGAGAAAATAATACAGGTTTTTTTTTATTTAAAACCAATAATACAGGTTAATTGAGAAGTTATTAACCATAGCCTTTTTTTCTTTTTTAGGCAAAAAGGTCATCCCAATTATAACAAAATACAAAAAAACAACAAAACAAACAAAAAGAAGGGCAATACTACGTACCCCGACAAATTACTCCAAAAAAAAAAATTAAAGGTTTAAATTACTCCGACGGGTTGAGGACCGGGACCCATGCCCGATGCAATAATAAGTGAAATTGTTTATCAGTTTTTAAAAGTTAGAAGAGGTTAAATGTGTATATATATTGACCACAGTTACAAGGGCTGCAAACGAGTTGAACCAAGTCGAGTTTTAGAGTGCTCAAACTTGACTCACCAAAAATCGAGTCGGCTCGAGCTCACGGCGAGCTGCAAGACGTGAGCTCTCGGCTTGAGATATATTTACAAATCTCAAGCTCGACTCGCTTAGACTCGAAAAATGCGTTAGAGTTCACTGCTCAAGGGAAATAAGTTGAAGCCCTCAAGTTATAAAGCATTCCGTGGTGTTTTTCCTTCTGAAGTAGCGATGTGGGAGTGAAGGAAAAGCAAAAGAAGAAGGAAGGGGTTTCATGGACTTGTCCCACATCGAAAAAATACAAATTGAAGAGCAACTCAGTACCCGACAAAGCTTCCTGATGGATCTCATCTTTCCACGTACAGCCATTCCTCAATGACTCATGGACAACCATCGGATTTGGCAATCAAAGAGAAGTTACAGTCGTGATGATATATATTCAATATATATATATATATATATATATATATACACACACACGTATACACACATACATACACACACGATACAATATATATAAAAATATAAAAATATTTGGCATGGGCTTGTGAGCTGCGAGTTGAGTTTCGACTAGCTCGAGCTCGGCTCGTTTATGAATTGAAAAACTCCTTGTATATTTACACACATATACAAAAGAAATCTTCCCTGGAGAGCCATAAACCAGCTTTCCGCTCTCCACTCTCCTCCCTCATCCGGTGGCTCTCCGACGGAGTATCCGAGCATCTCCGACTCTCGAAGGAGGAGCCTCACACAACTCTCCCACTCTCCCTCCAGTCACTAACACACACTCACTATTTCTTAAAAAAACAACCGAGTTATGTTCTATCTTCCTAAAAAAAAACAAAAAAACAACCGGACTAAAAAAGAGAGAAATAAGGTCTTGGGGCCCTAGGGCGGCAAACGAGTCGAGTCGAGCCGAGTTTTACCATGCTCAAGCTTGTTTATTAAGTTTTTAATGAACCCGAGCTCAATGAAAATTTAACGAGTCGAGCAGGCCTTGGCTTGACTCAAGCTCGAACTTGTTCACGTGCCTTAACGGATCAACCAAAAATGTTTATATATTCTCGCGGAGGCCTAATACAACCAAAAATAATTTAATTGTGAAGGTATATATCTTTCATTTTTTTTATACTTTACAAGAAAATAATATCAATTTTAGAATAATAATATGTAATATATTTTTGTAAGGATTCTGCATCAGGATATCAAAATGCTAATGCTAATTGTAATAATTAACGTAAAAGGTCTACTAAGTCTTGGCTTGCGAGTCAACTCGAGCCGAGCCTCTATTGGCTTGTGTTCGGCTTGATAACGAAATGAGTTTAAAATTTGAGTTTGAGCTTGTTTATTTATATCTCGAGTCGAGCTCAAATGAATTTTTACCGAGCCGAGTCTTGAGCTGCTCGCGAACGGCTCCGTTCGTTTGCAGTCCTATGGGCCCCACAAGGGTGGACCCCAACAAAAAGAGCGAAAGAAGAGCAAAAAGACTTGACTATTCCTTGAGAAATTACGACAAAAGACAGAAACTGTTGACGGGGAAAAGACTTACCAAAAAAAAAATACACCATGGAATACTGTCTTCGTTAACTGAACCTTATTTATCTTTCTCTCATACAAAGAATGAATATATCATAAATATACTGTATATATGGATTCCGAAATTGGTGAAGAATGTAGAAACGGGATGCTCCAATATATATCAATAAGGGACCTTTGATATGGTGCCATGGCTTCGAGCCACGAATGTGATACAATCAATTTGGGAGGCTCGAGAAAACCAAAAGCTTCTCCCAGTTCATGCAGTACCACTTCCATGAATATGAAACAATGTCCGAATTCGATGAATGAACGTTATCGGTAAGATTTTTTGGTTGCCTGAAGAGACCCTCATATTCATTGACCAATTATTCCGAAAATTCCAACAAACGTAATGGGAAAAACTGTTCAACCAACTGTGAAACCATGTGCATCACGACCAAATATGTGGTTAGGCTATGGGAAAAAAATCTCATATCTGGCTCCCACCACCAGACATGATTGAATTAAATTTTTCTAAAGCCCGGCCCAGATGATTGAATAAAATAATAAGTAATCAAATAATAACATGTTGCATAAAGTTGAATATGTGCATGTAGGGTCAACAAAAGATTCGTTCATTTGCTTCAGCCTTCATTATTCATATTGACTGACTATTGTGATCACTGCGAACGTTCATTGATAAGCTACATGAGCTCATATTCATTGTCACATTTTCTTTGCGACACCTTTGCCGACGCTTTTGGCCGCTGACAAATCCCGTTTTTCTTGTAGTGGAATGTGATACAATCAATTTGGGAGGCTCGGGAAAACCAAAAGCTTCTCCCAGTTCATGCAGTACCACTTCCATGAATATGAAATCATGTCCGGATTCGATGAATGAACATTATCAATAAAAATTTTCAGTTGCCTGAAGAGACCCTTTGAATGCTTAAAATATTCATTGACCAATTATTCCGAAAATTTCAAAAAACATAATGGGAAAGCTGTTCAGCCAACTGTGAAACCATTTGCATCACGACCAAATATGTGGTGAGGCTATGGGAAAAAAATCTCATATCCGGCTCCCACCCCCAGACATGATTGAATTAAATTTTTCAAAAGCCCGGCCCACATGACTGAATAAAATTATAATAAAATAATAACATGTTGCATAAAGTTGAATATGTGCATATATGTAGGGTCAACAAAAAGATCGTTCATTGGCTTCATTATTCATATTGACTGTTGTGATCGCTACGAACGTTCATTGATAAGCTATATGAGCTCGTATTCATTGTCACGTTTTCTTTTAGGGAATATGTTCGTGGTCACAACCCTTAGTGGTTGGCCGAGTAGTCTTGACCTGGGACTTACGTATTTTCTTCATCCTAAGGTCTCAGATTCGATTCTCTTTACAAATAATTTTTGGGACCAACTCACCCCCCACAGTACGCATGTGAAACAGCTGTAGGAGGGACTGTAAAAATTAGTCCGAGGTGCGCGCAAGTTGACTTAGGGCACTTTGCATTACAAAAATATATATTTATATGTTCATGGTTGTGCAAACCCATATTTACAAGAATAAACGAGAGCAGTTATTCTCGCATTATCATTTTAACCATCTGCACTTTCTTTTTTTCTACTACGATTTACACCCGAAGGGAGTGAAGGGGGATAAAAGAGAAAAAAAAACAGTACCCTAGGCATAAGAGCCATGTTATTTCCTGATGCCCGTAAGAGAGTGCCGATGGTAAAGTCATGCATAAGAGCCATGCTATTTCCTGATGTAGAAGTCATGGGAGAAGAGTACCCTAGGCATTTCGAGCCAACGGTAGCAAAACAGTAATTATGCAATTACGGAATTTCATGTTGTGCCCGCCTATGTTTGATCCGGAACAGTCCAACGGTTAAGACTCATCGCTTTGTCATGGTCTAAGCCGCTTTTCGGGCATTCGTCGCTGTTTGGGTCCCCGAATGACCAAGTTTGCCGTTTAAGAAAAGATTTGACTTGTTAATTACTTGGCCAAAGAAAATCCGAATATCCTTACTTGGGTGTGCACATCAAAATGAGTCCCTCGAACGACTCCGTTTGATTTTGTCTACCCAAAGCCATCATCTCTTTCATAACACTGTTTTCAATACATTTTCTCTTTCGTTTATTACCCCAACCTCTCTATCCATCTTTGTCTATTACCCCAGAAACCTTTCCCAAACAAAATCCGACCCGAGAGGAGACGGGAGAATTGCATTATCAAGATTCAAGGGCAATGGGTGATAGAGACACTGGTTGGATATATGCCAGCTAGGGTACGCCATGATAAAGAGGATAATGCCAATTTCCATTAAAGGCTCCCATGTGCTTGCTGGAGTTAGATTTGTGTGGTGGGTTCTGCTAAAAGTTAATTTCGACATAGACACAGAGAGAGAGAGAGAGAGAGAGAGAGAGAGAGAGAATGGACGGTAGCTAGCAAAGAACTAACAAGGGCAATAATTATAAGTACGAACACACCGTCCATATCTTATCACAGATCAGATACTACTTCAAGCTAGCTTCCAGATACTTCCATTCCCACTTGCGCCATCAGAATTAAATTTCACCATCTCACCCTCATACTTCTATCTCGTTCGGTCGCATAATCTTGCAGTAGGATCTTTCTTCGATACCGCTTTTAATTAACCCTTGCTCGCGCTCTTGCTCTTGTTTTTTTGCTCTCACAAATTTTAGTGGTTTAAGATATCTTTGAATGACGTTTTGGCGCTCGCTCTGTTTCGCATGCTCAAGAGTTAAGCACGTTCGTTATGTGACTTCGATTAGGTGTACGGTGGGAAAAATGCAAGAAAATCTATCACAAGATCACGTACCAAATGTGTAGGGATTGTCGGGACCAGCCCTCAAACAAAGCTGAGATTACAAGCTAGGTACTGGGCCCTCCAATTTAAGTGAGATCTTTCAAGTCAAGAAACAATGATTAGTTTTGTTAGACTTAATCTAAGTCATCTAAATTTGATTAATATATTCTTGAGGTTACACCATCTACAGCCAATTGATTTTAGGTTGAAACTCTTTAAAAAATTTAACAAGTTAATTGGAGTTTTTTATATTCTTATATTCTCGTAATTGCCAAAAAGGAGAAAATAACACAGACTAATTGACAGGTCAATCGAGAAGTTATTAACCATAGTTTTATTATTTTTTTAGCAAAAAAATCATCTCAGTTACACTAGTACGAAAATAAAGTACAGCAAAACAAACAAAACGAAGAGCAATGCTACGTACCCCGACAAATTACTCTGAAAATGCACCGAAAAGAGAAATTAATGGTTCAAATTTACATCACAAAGAATCTCAACTGTTAATTTCTCTTTTCGATTCATTTTCGTCTTTAAGCCGATAAGCCAATTTTTTCCTCTTTATTAAAAAAAATTGGATTTCGATTGTAATTTTCATTTTTAAATTTCTCTCGTCGTGACAAAATAATAATTCTCAAAAAATCGACAAAAAACTAACAAATTCAAAAAAAATTGAATAAGAACAAAAAGAAGAAGGCCAAATAGCTTATTTAGCCGAATAAGGCCTCAATACATTTGATCCAACGACATAAAAGGCATGGGATAAGTATTCTCTGTTTTATCCTTTCCCTGGACAAACAATTTACACCGTAGGGTAGGGATGAAATTTAAACCGAAAAACTGAACCAATCGATTGAACTAAACATTTTTTGGCAATTTCGGTTGGTTTGATAGGTGAGTCGGTTCGGTTTGGTTTTAATCCCAACCCTTCAATTAATTGTTCCAAAACACATCTTGCTCCACATGGCGAGGGCACAGAAAGTAGAAAACCCTAAACTTATATACCTGGACCCATCCATCTTTTGTTCTCTCTTTTTTTTTTTTCTGGTAAAAATCTCTCTCTCATGGTGGTGATCTGTGTTCATAAACCCTGAACACATCATGCTCCCCGTGCCCTCACCTCAGAAAGTAGAAAACCCTAGATAATTAACATGCTGTGGTAGTAATATTAATTTTGTATAGTTTGATGATTAGAAAAGACAAATATGTATGTTTCATAAATTGACATTAGTCACACGTAGACAAATTCGCATTGCAGGGGCCGGGTTTGCAAGTATTATTAGTATTATTAATCGCAAAGATCTTGTTTGTTTGGTAACCATTAATTTATTGGCCACATGCTGTGGTGGCTAGCCTATATACTATGTCACACGCATATCACACTTGGTCACTTGGTGAGCGGAAAAGATGCTAACAAGGATGTAATATATATTTGGGGGGTTCCTGACAACATGCATATTGTCCCCCATTCGAGTCGTTTGTGTTCGGCAAGGGACAGCTCAGATTTCATCTCAGTCGAATAGATCTTAGCCGTCTACCAAGATAAAATATGAGCTGTCCGTTGCTGAGCACGGATGGCTCGGATACACGCATGTTGTCCCTTGCGGACAACAAGACATCATTTCCGATTACAGTGATGCTATATATCATAAATTGTATGAAAATTTAACAAGCTTTTTTGATTACTGCATGTGTTAAAAATAATCAAGGGCGGCTCCAGGATTATAGTTCATTGGTGACAAAAACATAAAGGAGATTTTTGTATCTCACAAATTTTAAGTGAGTTTTTATTATTTTAGCTACGTATAAACAATTCAGTACCGACAATATTAAAGGAAAATGAAATTACATGTAAAAAATACAAAAGGAATTAGAGCATTTTTTGGACCCAGAGGGTTCCCTTGAGCCCCTTCATTCCTTAGTGCGACCGCCCCAGGACCTTGGAGTCAATTAACGTGCGCGCAAAATGATTCATACATCCGATTATCAAAAAATGCGTAACTATAGAGACGTTGAAAACATCAAATCCATTTCTCTTTAGTACGAAAAAAGTAACAGACGCTTGACAGGAAAACAGATTCTCTCATAATCCCAGCAAATCTCAGACTAAATTAGAATTTGATACTAATTATTTTTTATTTTATAAATCATTTTATTATTTAAAAAAAAGCATTAAACCTCGTATAGCAAGACAGCAAGTTTAGTGCTGAGGGTCTAACTCGTATACTAGGTTGGATCATCTGCAGATACACCTATGGGCCGGTCCAGTATCATGAATGGGCGACTTAACTGTGGCTCCTAAATCCCTCAACTGTTGGACCCCTTGTTCTGTCCAATACGTTTCCGGGCTCGATTTACAGCAGGGTCAATTTTGTCCCCTCGGAGCATCTCCAACCATGCTCTGTAATGCTCTAAATTTCTATAGAGGTGTAAGTATGTAAGTTATCCTCTTTTTTCTTCAATTTTTTGTATTCTATGCAAAAATCTTGGAGGGATCCATTGTCGTTTCTAGAGAACCGGTCTCCAATTTTTTTTTGTCTCCATTTTTTTTGTAATGCAGGGTGTTTCGGGCCAGCTTGCGCGCTCTTCAGACTAATCTCTATAGCCATTTCCACAGCCATTTCACACGCTTACGTATGGAGTGAGGTGGCCTTAAGAATTATTGATAAAGAGAATCGAACTTGAAACATTAGGATGGAGCAAATACCGAAGTTTCAGATCAAGACATCTTGGCTAATCCCTTGGAGTTTGATCTCCAAATTTACTTTTAGGTGTCAAAATTAAAGACCTCCTATTTCATTTTGGAGTCCAAATTTCTAAAAAGAATTAAGTACCCAAAAAAAAAAGAGAAAGCAAAATACAAACACCTTCTTTGGTTCCTATCTCATTTTTTCAATATTTTTCTCTCTACACGTTTTTTCAATATTTTTCTCTCTATTTCTCTCTACTCATTACTACTCATTACGTCAAAAATAACTTTTAAAAATTAAAACCAAATAAGGTGAAAATCTCTCTTTGGAGATTTGGAGTAAAGCATGGTTGGAGTTGCTCCTACAAACGGTGAATTGGGGGTGTTAAAGAGGACAGCATGTGTGTTTACGTGTTTGACCATCCATATTCGGTAATAGACGGCTTAGATTGAATCTTGACTGAATAGATTTCGGCCATTCATTGCTGTTCGGTTAAAATAAAATTTGAATCATCTATTGTCGAGCATGAACTACTCGAATTGACCCAACACGAATGGGACAGCACACACACCGGGGTTTGGGTCGGCCTGGCACCATCTCCCAACCCCTTGCAAACCTCACGAGGCCTGCTTTCCCCCCCCCCCCCCCCCCCCCCCCGCCCCCTCTGACACCCCCCCCTCCCCGGCCCCACACCTTATTTTCCCTATTACCCCTCCCCCCGCCCCCTTCTCCTGCTCCCCCTTCCGATCATTTATTTTCTTTTTTCTTTCTTTTTTCTTCTTTATTTTTTTTTGTTTTTTTTCGGCTAATTTTTTTTTCATTTTTTTTCTTTATTTCCTTTTACTTTGAATCTTCTTTTATTTTTTTATTTTTTAATTATTTTCTTTATTTGTTTCTTTTCCCATTTACCTCCCTTCTTATTTTTTTTGATTAACTCAAATTCTATTTTCAATTAAAATTGACTTTATACTCAATAAATTTATATTATTTTAATTATTTAATTAATTATTCTTAACAATGAATAATAAAAATAACTTGTAATGAACAATAATAAATTGAAATAAAATTTTATTTTATTATAATTGAGTACATATTGTCAAAATATTAAAATACATAAAAACACAATAGGTAACCATGCTACTAATCAAACTATTATTTCTTACGTTTAAAAAATTTGTTCTTTCTTTCTTACACAATAGGTTCAAGTCTAATTTTAGGATTTGTAAAGTAATTGAGAGAAAAAAAAAGTGTTTCAATTGATCATGTTTATCCGATTGTTTTTTTCTCTTTTTTTTTCTTTATAGATTAAAAAATATAGTTACAAAAATAAATGTTCAAATTTTCAATCCGTTTGAACCGGTGCAAAGTTGTTACTTTTCTGATCATTTCATCTTAAATGGTCATAATAAATTTTTGGCTCAAAAGCCTTTCAATGGACACCCTAAGCGAGTCTTAAAACTAAATAATGAGTCTTAAGGTGTTTGTTGAAAGGCCTTAAACCAAAAAAAATTCACTATGACCATTTAAAATAAAATAAAAAAAACGATCTTTACTCTGATTTAATTGAATTAAAAATTAAGTACTTAATTCTTGAATTATATTTTTAAATATACAAAAAGTGTATTTATAGAAATTAAATAAATAAGATATAAGTAATTAAATTAAAAAGCGGGGGGAAGGGGGGACCTGGGGGCTCTGCTGCCCCCATTGGCACAGTAGCCCCTACGAAGCCCCTAAAACGTTTCCGTTTTAGTTATAAAAAAAATAGAAACCAGCCTTTTGCAATCCTATGGAGTAGAAACGTGATTTGAAACAACATACTACTGAATCAGTTAAGATGATCTATGCTAAATAATGGTTAACAAATTTATTAAATTGTACTATAGTTAAAAAAAAGTAATCCTAAATACAACATTTGCTTTACGGCTTTTCAACGAGCACCCTAAGACTCATTATTTAGTTTCAGGACTCTATTAGGGTGCTCATTGAAAAGCTTTAGAGCCAAAAATTTATTACAACCATTTATGATGAAATGATCAGAAAAATAACATCTTTGCACTGGTTCAAACGAATTGAAAATTGAAACACTTATTTTCGTAACTATATTTTTTAATCTATGAAGGACAAAAAAAGAAAAATAAAATAATGGGATAAACATGATCAATTGAAACACTTTTTTTTTCTCTTAATTACTTTATAAAGTCTAGAATTAGACTTGAACCTATTATTAAAGAGAAAAAAAAATTTAAACTAGAAAAAAAGAAAAGGAAATAAAATGAAAAAAAAAAAAAACCGGAAAGAAAAAGAAAAAAATCAAACTGTATAAAGAAAGAAGAAAGAAAGAAAAGGGAGGGAGGGAGAGAGAGAGAGAGAGAGAGAGAGGGAGGGGTATTCTGGGAAAATGGTGGTGGGGCCGGGGGGGGGGGGGGGGGGGGGGGGCGCGGGCGTGTCAGGTGGGGGGGTGATTAGCAATTTGCAAACCTCACCTGAAAATGAAGTCACACTAGTTCCGCCCGGGCACTGAATTCGGAGACCAATCTAGCAAGTTTGGTGGTCCCCAGGCCTCGTCTTCGAAATTTTTTTAATAAGTTCAAACAAATCCTACCTGTAAATCTACCTTCTTGTTAATTGGAGTCGATCGGAGCCAATGATCAGTCGGTTGGAGGAAGATCCGTCCCCGTTTGCAACGTTTCGGATCGGTTGAACCAAACTCCAACTCGATTGGAACGAAAATGCAGAGCAAGGGATCGAGCAGTCGGCTCTCCGGTACTATGTATACATCTCGCATTTCAACTCTCATGCTCTCCATGCTCGCCACCATCGCCTCCTTCTACGTCGCCGGCCGGTGAGCTTTTCTCTTCTTCTTATCGTCTTTCTTGGAGTATTTGACCCATTATGTAATCTCTGTTGCTTGAAATCTTCTTCTTCTTTCCTTTTTTTTTATTTATAAGTATTAGTTGAATTTAGTAATTTAGCTTAGTTTTGCCATGTTAATTTGTCGTAATTTGAGTACATAAGCTCTTTGGCACCCTCTCCTGTAAGCCTGTTGTAATTTGAGTACATAAGCTCTTTGGCACCCTCTCCTGTAAGCCGGTTTTCTAGGGTGAATTTTACCCGTGAGTTTGTAACATTGGTATCAGAGCTAGCCATCGCGTTGGGATTTGACCGGCGGAGGGGACAACCTATAGGCTGGATTAAAATACTTGAAAGTATTGAGTACTGATAGGTGAGTGGAGCCGCCGAAAAAGAGAAAGGGCTACCATCGGGTTAGAGTCGATAGAGTGGGCCGCCGTGGTCGTCGGTTGCAGAGCGTAGTGGTATGTTACAATCATAATGTCCCAAACCGCCCAAGTATGGACTTGACCTTGTGTACATAAGCTCTTGGTCATGCTCCCCTTGTAAGCCGATTTCTAAAGGTGAGTTTTATTTGTGAGTTTGCAACATCTTATGCGCACCTCGACTAATCCTGGGGTCCAATTCCAATGCCCACTTGCGGGGAGCCCAATTAAAGCCGGAGCAAAACTCCGTATGGACTGGTCCTAAAGAAGTTGATAGCACCTGAGAGGTCTCAAATCTGAGATCTTGGGAGAGAGCAAACTCCTAAGTCCCAAGACCACTAAGCCAACCCCTTGGGAGTTGATAGACCTATTCTACTTGCATAACTTCGTCTTATTGTCATAAATGTGCTTAAAAGGTGTATCGAAGTGCACATACATATTTGACTAGAATATAGAAATCCAAACATTGCACCTCTCCTTTTTTTTTTGTCTTCATTGTAGCGCTTCCACCAAGAGCATGAAAATTAGAGAAACTTGGATACTTTTTCTGTGCAATATAAAGTGTCTTTTATGGAGGCATCTTTCACTGTCTTTGTGAACGGGATTGAGATGTGAGTAACACCTATGAGGAAAAAGAAAGAAAGGAAAAAAAGAAGAAGAAAGGAATTTGGGTGACCAAACTCATTTCACAACATTCATAGCTAGCTTTTTAGCTCATGCAACAAGCACATCTATAATTGGCTCATCACCATTGTGGGGGTTTGTGTTCGGAAGAGTGGTCCTCGTCGAGCCCTCTGCTTAACCTCTTGCTCCACCTAGCTCCGTCCACCTTAGCCTGCACAAGTAGCGCACTGTTAGTGCCAAACCGGTCGGAGGCCAACCGGAAAGGCACTCTGACCGTCTAGTAAGTATGTGCTCAAGAGAGATAAAGTACAGGACTAGGTTTTGGGAGTCAACAGCCAAGTAGAGCGTACCTCTCTAGGGTTTATCCCTATACCTCATATAGACTCTTGTGACTTGCTCTCCAAGTTGTGGTGTGCCTAGCATGCATGGTAACTGCCTTTGGGTGACGTCACAAGTGACGTATGAGATAAGGTTGTGAGTTGTAACCATTCACGTGTGTGAGCTGTCATCACATTGGCTCTTGCCAGCTCGTGCTGTAACCGCTCGGATGACGTTAGTCAGGACATACTGAGCAAGGCAGTTAGGTGCACACGGACGAGCTGGCACCAATGAGTTGTCCGAAGCATGATGTCCTAGCCAACGAGGCATGGATGCACCTGTTATTCAATGATCAAGATACGCTCTGTCCGAGCATAGCGTTGCCCGAGCCCTGAGCACTGAACTACGGGACTTGGAAAATTGTCCCGTTGAACCGGGTGAATGATGGGTTAGGACCGTTAGGTTCAAACCCTTTGCTGAACAAACCATCTGGTTCGAACTGTATTATTTGGCCTGCTACAACCACATTTTTCCTTCTAATATCAGATTTACTAACTATATCTTTCTGGCTTTTCTTTTATTTTTTGGGCGATAGTTTGTGGCAGGACGCAGAGAACCGGGTCTATATAATCAAAGAGCTTGATAGGATAACTGGACAGGTAATGGCACATTGATTGTTCATGAGTTTTTTCAGTGTTGATGATGTAGAAAAGATTATGTCACAATGTACAGGAAAAGCATGCCTTTCGGGTCAAGGCATGAGGTATGATATGTCATAGCTAAGCTTACCTTTTTAGTGAAAGGTACATGTGAAGTGTCACATAATCAAACTGCTATGCATTGAGATTTTCAGAACTATTTATTATAACACTAGCGATGATTGTCAAGTTATTGTCGAAAACCAAACCGAACCGAGCTTTAAGTCCCAATCAATTGGGGTTGGCTACATAAATCCGTATTTTCCATTTAGCTCTATCAAGTTATCGTCGATGTGAGGTTCAAAATGGGTTATATTGACGTTGTTTGTGAAGTGGACTATTCTGCACCAATAAGGGTTTTACAACCGTGGCTTCGTGCCTGCTCACATTGAAGCTGATAAACTTTTGTTTCCACACACGTGCACACACTTGCATGGAACACGTAAAGCTTTCTTTGGATTAGTTTAATTTTAACACTTCCTTTTGTAGGGGCAATCTGCAGTATCCGTGGATGATACATTGAGAATAATAGCCTGCAGGTAAGGTAGTTGTGACTATCATTCAGTAAGACCCAGAGAGCTGCCTTCACTTTACTTGCATTATTTTCTCTTTTCAAAACCAGTTTGTAAAAAGGATCTTATGCTTGTCAGGGAACAACAGAAGAAATTATCAGCTCTTGAGATGGAACTGGCTGCTGCCAGACCGGAGGGTTTCAAGTTGAACCACTTGGCTGTGACTAATCAGCCACCTAAGAAAAGGCCTCTAGTGGTCATAGGAGTACTCACAGGGTTTAGCCGCAAGACCAATCGAGATGCAATCCGTAAAGCATGGATGGGAACTGGTAGAGTACCATTCTCCTATGTCACTTGATAGTTGATATTAGATCCTCCTCTATCATGGACTGTTAAGTTTTTTTTTTTTCATCTGTCCTACACACGATGGCATTCTTTTCTGTATAAAGGGTGAAGTATTAAAATGAAGAGAAACGTTGGTAAAAGAAGCTGCAGATTTACAACTCTGGGTGGCTACTGAATATCCAGGGGTTATAGGATGATGGTAGGAATATGCATTTGATGACAGTTTGCATTCAATGAAGAAATCTACATGTTACCATTTTTGTTTTGCACCATTTGCATTACCACTTCTGTGCTTCAACATATGGGAAGAGAAACTAGTGAATGCAAAGATTGATTTCCATGAGGCAAAGATTGATTATGAGATATATTTCTGTTATAGGACTAGATTATGCAGTTTTTACAAGCATAAAACTAGTTACAGAAAAGCACTTGCCAATCATTTGATTATGTACTTGAAAAAAAAGTGAGTGAAGGAGATGGAAGTTAAAAGAAGGTGAAATGAGGCGTCAGTGCTTTTGGATATACTAAAGATGTCCCATGACATGGTAAATGGAGGGAAATTGATCTAACTAGATACCGACGGTGTTCAGACAACGGGTTATGCCCTTCATTCTTGTCAAGTCTAATTTTCTTCTTTTCAAGTCTCTTTTCGTTTATCTTCTGAAATCCGCCTTCACTTGCCAAAATTTTGGTGTTTATAATCGAGGGAACTCAATCATGGGCGTAAAGGGCCTCATCTGCTTTTAAACTGGTGGTTTGTTCCTTAGTTTTCTTTCAATTATGGTGCTGTTTAAGTTTGACTCGGCAAAAATCATGATTGAAGCAAACCTACCCTGTATGATGTCTTCCGTAATACTAACCAATTGTGGATGAGATTTTCCGTAGGATTTGTCATGCCTCTATGATTTGTTAGCCCTGGCCACAGTTTCTGTTGTATGTTCTCATAAAGAATTCCCTGTACTGAAGAAATTTGGTGGTTTGAAGTTTTTTTTTAACGAAACTGTTTGGCTTATTGAAGTATAAATTTAGCATGTTTATCATCTTCCTAAGTACCAAACCGTGCTCCTTATCTTTCAGGTTCGGCTTTGAAAAAGATGGAAGATCGAAAGGGCATCATTGTTCGATTCGTCATTGGAAGAAGGTTGCTTTTATCATATTCTTTTTTCACATGCCTATATTATATGGTAGCTAACTGGAGCTCAATATGATGGTGGAGTATTAACATGCAGCTCTAATCGTGGGGACAGTCTGGAAAGGGCCATTGACAGTGAAAATAAGCAGACCAATGACTTCATTATTCTTGTATGTTGAAGAGCTCTTTGAATGCATTTACCATGCTTTATCTTTACTCTGAGTTGCATTTCTAGTGGTTCTTACTTTTGTCATGCCTTAGCAGATATAATTGTCTCTTGCATGTGCAATTTCCGGTCAACATATGCTAATTGTTAGCATTTGTTATATTTTATTTTTGCCCTTTTATAGGAGAACCATATAGAGGCGCTTGAGGAGCTTCCAAAGAAGACAAAGAATTTCTTTGCTCAAGCCTCAGAGAAATGGGATGCTGAGTTCTTTGCCAAAGTCAACGACGATGTTTATGTAAATATTGGTTGGTAATCAAGAATTTCTTAATGCTAATTGTTTTTCCAATATTTAAAATCTAGTGTAGAACCCTAAAGAACTTTGCAAGGTGGCTACAACTCAAACCTCTGTCCTTAACCTGATATGCCTCAACTAGAACAATTACCTCAGCAATTCAATTAAGTAAAAACCCAGCTAAGCTCTATCCAACAAGTCAGTCTTCTACTTGAACGATGGCATGACCTGGTCACATGAAAAATGCTATGGCCAAATGAATGAGCCTACCTTCGTGGATTGTGATGCTTAAAATATGTTTTCTGCGCAGATGCCCTGGGAAGTACACTTGCAGCTCATTTGGACAAGCCTCGCGCATACATTGGGTGTATGAAATCAGGAGAAGTTTTCTCTGAACAGTGAGTGGCTTACAAAGTTTAGCTCAGTGACAATGGTTATAAACAATTGTCCTTAGCTTTTTGGGTGTTTTGGCCGTTTTCACAAAAAATTGGTGTTTATTAGTTTTGCGCCAAGCTTTTGTGGATTTTGATTCGTCTCGACGAGAGGAATCGGAAAAGTAATTTTTTTTTTTTATAGCTTTTTGGCTTTATCTTGGATTTTTCCAAAAATATTTGGATGAAAGTCATAATATTTTACTTTTCCGATTTGTCTCGACGAGATGAACCAATAATCCACAAAAGTTTGACACAAGACTAACAAACGCGAAAAAAATTTGAATAAAGACAAAACTGAGAAAGCCCAAATGCTCCCAAAAAAGCTAAGGAGAACAAGAATCAGTGTAGAATAGGAATATTAAATCTTATCTTTACTTACGAATTTGCCTTTTCTGGAATTTGGTAGGAGCCACAAGTGGTATGAACCAGATTGGTGGAAATTTGGGAATAAAAAATCGTAAGTTGTACTGGATCTGATTATGTCTTGTTAGTCATGTGAAGATGAAGTTCACAATTCATTATTTTCCACACCCAGTTTCTTAGTTCTGTCTCAATGCAAGGAAACCAGTTTTGCGATTTTTATCCTGACTGGAATTCTATTTGCTTGTCATTGACCTTATTCTTCTCCAGCTGATAAATGGAATTACCTATGTGAATTACAATTGAAAAGCAGTACATGATCCTTCATTTTGCAGTTTCCTGTTCTGTTATGTTACTACAGCATCCGACTCATTAAACACAGATGCTGCTGATATGCTTGGTCTTACTCTTACAGCATGGTTTTCACTTTTCCCTATATTAACGATTGGCTTCTCATATGCAACAGGTACTTCCGTCATGCTTCAGGCGAGATGTTTGTCATTTCCCAAGCATTGGCTAAGTTTGTTTCAATAAACAGGTCAGTGCTTTTGTTGCTTACTGCTTCAGGCCCGCCGTTTTATCATCCACTACATGTGGAACAGTTACAGATCTCTGCACTATTGAATTCGCAGATCTATTCTTCGTACTTATGCCCATGACGATGTTAGTGTTGGTTCCTGGTTTATTGGGCTTGATGTTAAACATGTTGATGAGAAAACTTTTTGCTGCTCATCCTCATCTTGGTCATCAGGTCTCTCTCTCTCTCTCTCTGAGTTTTTGTGATCAATTTTTTCTCTTTGAATGGTTGAGAAAACTGCTTTGAGCTGAATGGACATGCTATTTTTGTGTTTCAGGAGCTGTCTGCGCAGGTGTATGATCACACCAAAAATCATGAGAAGAATAACTCGAACAACAAATTCCAGACATATTTGAAGGATGCTAGCTATAACATGATTCTTTTGAGTAGACATAAGCATAAGCCGTATCAACAGTTGATTTTTAACTAGGATGCCTGTCAGATGGAGAGAAAATGAAGCAAATAATCTAATAGAGTTGACTACACATCTTGTCATCACATGTAAATGTTGTTGTTAACCACAAATATGTTTTATAATTGCCCATTTGTTTGTTGGAATCTTTTACAGCTAATGTTTACCAGAGAGCATCTGGAAAAAAAGATTGTCTCATGTGGGAGTATCCAAGGGAATTGATTCTTTTACTTTGTATGCGCTGAATAGCCTAAAAAGTTTGAAACACCATTTGCTTCAGCTTGATGACAGCAATTATGTGTAGGTTTGGATTAAAAAGGTAGGTGATTTTTTTTTTTTTTTTGTCATTATTCAAATTTTTTTGCATTTGTTTGTTTTGCATTAAAATTTTGTGACTTATTGATTCGTTTCGTTAAGAGGAATCGGAAAAGTAAAAAAAAATATGATTGAAACTCATAATTTTTTGAATAAAGACAAAAATAAGTCAAAAACTAACAAATGCGAATCTTTTTCGAAATCATTATATTTCAATATCTATCTCATGCTAGTTCTTCCTGCATGAATCCTGGGCCTCCTGGTGAAACCCATACCTTCTAATCAAGATCTTCTCATGTGACTCAAAATTGGATTCATCACGGTCTTATTTCATGATCCAAACCGTTTATTTTTACTGGTCTAGACGTATACACCATATATGAAAAATTCAAGTTAAACGGACATTGATATCTATTAGAACGAACCATACTTATTTTAAGAGCAATTGATGGTTAGAGTCTGACAGTTCATTGCTCGCAAAAAAAGATCTGATTTGACCAAACTTTTATCATTGCCTCATTAGTCTAGTTTTTTGCTTGGATGATTAACATAACATGATCTACAAAATGAACAGGTTGTCAAATGGGACCACAGTGGATCTAATTTTGTGCAAGTGGGATCACGCGATATTGTCACATGAGAGGATCCTAACTCCATAATTACAAGGGAATGCAAAGCGATAAGCGTACTTGTCTATCTGGTGGATTGTTTTACAAGCAAACATACCTACCTAATATCTACAAGAAGGCAAGAACTATCGAGCCACTGCAATAAGTAAAGAAAACTGACTTGCTGTCAAACTAACTACTCATACAACAAATTCTATGAATGCAAGATTGCAAAAGGCGAAAACTTAAAACGAAATTAAGAATACCAACTACCTCATGGGGTTGCAAGACTACAAACCGAATAAGTCGGCGCCACCAAATATAGCAGCACTGAACTGTCTCGTATTCAGGTCGCTCCCATCCAGAGCAGAACCGAATCGGTCAAGCCATTGAGTGGGGCTTGAACTTTCAGCTTCCTCTACCCACTCTGAAGTCATATCGATGTCATCAAGTTGAAGTGGGTCGGATTCGGGAGACTTGGACTTTGTTGATCTAGACAACTTGAGGTTGTAACTTATGTAGGCGAGGTCATTCAGTGTTTCCTTATCAATCTTGTTGCGCTTCTCTGAGTGTATTTGCTTAAATGTGTTCCATTGCTTCTCTACTGTAGGAGTGCTGCAAACCTGACTGAGTATTCTAATGGCAACTCGTTGCAACGTCGGAGCAGCGTCACCATACTGTTCCCACCAAAGCCCTGCATTAATGTATTTGCAGTATGTTTAGTATTTCAACAAATAGTACTCAGTAACTCGTACCATACACACATATACGCAAGAATGTCACACACACACACTCTTCGTCCCCCATATTTTAGTTTTCTATCTCTGATGCATGCAATAAGAAAACAACGAGAACAAATCAATGGCTTAACAGCTTAGCCTGCACAAACTGTATACAATTGACAACAGTTGACAAATAGTTTGAGTGACACGGAGCTTAAATAAAAGTTCAAGTGAGGCTTGAGGAAAGAACCTGTTTATATCGCTATGTGCAGTGACAGGCACTAAAGAGGTCACTATGGCTAAAATTGAGGATAAATTTGGTTATCAAACTGTTTTTCCCACTAATATATATCACAAGAATTAGCAAACAAAAGAGTGTAATGTATGAAAGTTCTTAATATAACCATATACCCCACCGAAAACTATATGCTTACCAGGTGAGACTGTATCAATTGCCTCCTTTGCAAGGTTACAACCAAACATCCCGGTTGCCCTTGTAAACAGCAGAATCTGATTGGTAATGTCTCGTCTTAATTCAGGTGTGGGTAGTAGCTTCTCCAGAACTCTCAAAAAATCTTCCTTTATAGACCGAAGAAACTTGATTTCAGGATTATACTGGATGCTAGGGTTCAAAAATGCGGCTGCTGCATGGAGAGGTGAATGGAGGTGGTTGTGCCAATTTTTATCAACAATATCTAAAAATGTCTTGCACTTAATCTCATCCATAATGTAGTATGTCCTTATCGACTCTTTGGCTCTGGTCATCAGCTCATATATATATCCCATGGCGGGTTTCCCTCCAGATACTTCCCTTAGCACTTTCAGGAATGGCTCAGAAAAAGCAACACACTCTTCAACTGCTCTCCAGAACTCACCATCGTCCAGTATTTCAATACAAGTTATGCTTTGAGATTTATTTGCATAAACAGGATTTGAAGAAAACTCAGGGCTGTTGAACATATGCTTCAATCTTGACCTCTGCTTCAATATAGACTGCAACGAAAGAAAGTTGGAAACGGGTTTTGTGATACCAGTCTTAATGATTTCTTGCCCCCCCGTGAACTTCTTCATCAGATCAAGAACCCCTGAGTTGTTATATACAAACTTGGAAATAGCTTGTGCTTGCAATATGCATCTGTTCACCCAATCTACCTTAGAAAACTCCTCCAAAATCGCATTCACACAGTGGGAAGCACAAGGGGACATAAACATGGTTCCGTAATTCTGCAGGAGATGGTTTGATAAACCAATGCAGTTGAGATTATTATCCACAATTATCTGCACAACATTCTCTGGGCCAAAATCTTGTAGTACGGAATCAAACAAATCAGGGTAGAATTTTATGTTCTTGTGATGTGAAGATACATCTACTGATTTGTGAAAAAAGGTTCTGGAAGGAGATGAAGCAAAGAAGTTGATCAGAGCTTTTGATTTGTTATCTGTCCATGTTTGGGCAATTATAGTACAACCTGTTGTAGCCCATTCTTTCTCAATGTCTTTTGTCTGTAAGCTCACTTCAGATTTGATCCTTTCCAGCCAAATGGTCTTCAGGGTTTCTGCAGATGGACCCCTAAATCCGATACCACATTTTCCAACTGCATCAATCATGAGCTGGTACGACAGCGAACGAGCTGCACTGATGTCCAGTTTATTCTCAAAAAAGAACAAAGCAATACTCCTGTCTGCATTTTCTTGGTCGTTTGTTGCAGGGGAAGAGGCCACCATTGTGAGGGGTGGAAATATTTTGGCAATGGGAGATGGCGTGTCCATGGAAATGAGGGACTTGCTTGCAGAAGAATTTACAGGAGATTTTGCTTCTACTGGCTTTTGCTTCTTAGCAATAGAATTCTCTTTGCCATCATCCTTTGATGCTATTATTGCCCTCACCTTATCAGTGACATCATCCCTTACTTTGCTACATGGATTTACACCTTTACTAGGAATCCGTGAAAGATGATGCTTTAATCTGCTAATGCCACCATTTAGAATTCTGGAGCAGAATTTGCATCTCACCTTGTTACCATCTAACTTATCGGCATATTCCCAACAAACATCTTTTTCTCGAACCACTGCCACGAAAACAATCAACCAATTTATTTACAAGGTGTTATAGCCAATTTCCTTCTCTCCACTATTCAACCTTAAACTACTATTTATGACGAAGAGAAAAACAAACTGAAAATGAAATATCACCTCATTTCGGAAGCATATCAGTGCTTTTAAGGTTTTTATTCTTGAACGCAAACATTGATAATTCCTCGTCCTACACTAAGACTACTCGTATGGTTATTTGTAGATTACTGGGAGGAGTTAATAGACTCCATACTGACTTCTCTTGAATTCTGCTGGTGACTTTGCCGTCTACTACCTTTTTATGACTATAGTTGAGCGTCGCAAACTCCAAAAGCACCAGATCCGTATTTATAAGAGAGAGACATAACCCATACTCTATTGTACAAATCAATCTACCAGTCTTTGACAGTAACAGCAACTTGTTCACAAAAAGTGTAATTATACAAAAAAAAATCTTTTTCCTTCCTTTGGTCAGTAGAATTTTGCATGGGTAGCTTATCTCAACATACTAAAAGGTTTGCAGAAATTTGACAATACTGCTGACATGAGGTGGATAAGCCCCAACTGTAACAATAACCATGCTTCAGGATGCATGCAACTTTTTATGTAATGTTCTTTTTTTTTTCAAGCGAAATTTGTGACAAGAAAAAGGCAAGGACTTACTGACGAAGCAGATGCCCTTCCGTCCTCTATACTTGCTAAAACCAGACATAAGATCAAAGTCAGCAAACAATTTTCAGGAACCACCAATTGAGGAAATGAAGTAGATCAACCACAATAACGACAGAGAAAAAGAGTGCCAACCATTGTTATCAATACCGTTCCGTACCGGCCGGTACCGGCCGGTACATACCGTTTTTGACAGAATCCGGTATCCCGTACCTCTAATTTCATTCCGGCTCAAATACCGGTCGGTACCGGCCGGTACCGGATTACTTTTAAATTTATTTTTTTCTTCAAGTACCGTACAATACCGGTCAATATCGGACGGTACCGGACAAATACCGGACGGTACCGGGCAAATACCGGATGGTACCGGAAAAATACCGGATTTTTTATTTTTTTTTAATTTTTAAAAAATATATATTATACTATAAATTCTTTTAAATAGGAAAATAGTACTAATAGCGATCAATCCGAAACGGTACCCGGTATTTGACCGGTACCGGTACGTACCGTACCAGTAAGAAAACCGGTACCTTGGCCGGTACGGTATTCATAACATTGGTGCCAACAACAGCAATGTATGGAACAATCTGATTGATATTCATAAATACACAGTGAACTTTAAGGAAGTTAAGGTGCACACAATCAACACTCACGAGCCTCAACCTTACAAGCAACACCAGCAGGATAAATATGAGCAAAGTGTATGAAAAAAAGAAGAAATGCTAGGCTACCAGCAATAAATATGTTTCAACATTAGATGGTCCATAATCATAAGAGAAAGAGAATGCTTTGGCTTGTGAGTGTTAATGCTGCCGTGATCTAATGGACAAGTATGATTCTAGCGGGGAAGTACATGAAAACCCATGAAACCAAGAATATTTTATTGTTTCCAAGAGACAATCAAAGGAAAGTACTTAAGTAGCCGCACTAAAAAACGCAATGCAAGAAATCGAGGGTACAGAGATCTGGCTCCTACGCTGTGGTATCTCCACACAATCACCACATCTCCTATAGGCATGTCGCCACATGTTAGCCTCGTACGTGACAAGTGGACCAATCATATATCTCCACGTGCTCACGTATAAGCAACGAGGGCCCCCTCCTCAAGTCTTCAAACCTCGTGGTTTTACCTAGCTGATCTACTCCGTCATGGCAATAAAACACGACATCAACCTGATTATATTTGGTTTATTGTATTGTATGACGACGGTTTTCTATTGAGAAGTATGTTGATTAACTGTCTAAGTTGTGATCCAAAACAGTTAGTGTTCCTTTAGACATTTTCCCTTCAACATTTCATACAGCTTTCCATAAAAATGCCTATCTCCTTCGCACTTAAATGGTTTAAAGCTCCTACAATCAACCTTCAAACCAGCAGTCATCCAAATAGGAAGTATGTGTAGCCCCAAAACAAGCAGATCTTGCTATGGGAACACAATTCCTGCAAGCCCAGTCTAGGACCATTCCTCTACTGATTAGCCATCATTTTATTCCTCAGTCCTCACAAGTTTTTCAATTCTCCGAGTAACATTCTTACATATACTTTTTAGTTCAGATAAGTTTTTGTGCCGAGGCATTTACTCTGTACAACAAAATGCACAAGAACCTTGTGGGTTAGTCCAGGTAGTCGGTGGGGTGCTCCCCCCACAATTGAATGGGATCGACTCTTGGCTCAGTGATTTAAAAAGTGCGTGCCTCGCGCCATGGCGAGGCAAGCAACAAAAAAAATATTTTGAAACACCGCTTGGGCTAGACTGCAAAAAAATTGAAACACTGTTTGTGTAGAAAACTTGTTCTAATAAATCGTGCTTCGCTGCCCAGCAAAAAAATAAAAATTTGCGCTTTGCGTCAATAAAGTGCGCGCCTCGCCTTGCGCTAAAGCTCTAGGGGACCTTGGCCCCTCGGTGCACTTTTCGCCATTTAAAACACTGCTTGGGCTAAATCGCAAGAAAGTAAGTTCGGGTGAATTCCTTAGTCTTGACGTAAATGGCCTGCCTTTGACCAGATTGGGGAGGGGTTTAGTCGAGGTGCCCTTGAGCTAGCCACCCATCCCTGACCAACATCCCCAAAAAAAATTCATATAAAAAAACTTCTCTCAATGACAATTAGACACAGGAATTGGCCAAAATCTTATAAGACTGCCCAAAAATTTGATATTCCTCGAAAAATTTGACATTCCTCGAAATTTTTCAGAATTCAGCAATCTGAACTATTGAATCTTTCAATGAACAACTTAATGAAACTCAGAAATGAATTTCAAAACTACGTCAACAGTTTGACCGAGCATATTTGAAGTTGAACGGAGTGGTAGGGTTGAATATCTCTCTAGCTTCACTCAATCAGTGCCTAAACTCTCTAATTGTATCTTCGTACTTCATCCTCACACAACCTCAGAAATTTAACCTAGATCAAAAAACTGAGACAACCCAAAAAAGTTAAAACAGTTTCAACGCTCTTGTTTTTTTCTTTCCCCCTCATCCCCCCTCCATTTTCTCAGGAACCAAACAGGTTATCACAAGAGCACTCAAACGAACGTAATTGAATCCCTTCCAGATTTTCGTCAATTGCAGAGGGATATACGTATACTGAAACGATATATTTGAGATGTATATAATGCACATATATGTGAGGAGGAGTGAAAGAAAAACGGTGAAAGAGAAAACAGCGAGAAATAGTATAAGGAAAGCTTACAGAGATGGAAAGAGAGAACTCGTCGGGTACTTCGGAGAGAGAGAGAGAGAGAGAGAGAATCGGAAGTTGCAGATTTTAGAATTTTTGGTGATTTATCGCGATATTTTGTGAGGGTTAGGGCTTTTTTTTAGGGTCTCTCTCTCTCCCCCTCCTCATGTCGTCGTACGCAGCTCCCTTCTTCTCGTTTTCTTTTCTTAGAGTATTAAAATTCGTCTCTAATTCCGTTATCTGTTTTCCTAATGTTTCTTTTAAGTAGCCGGCGATATATCGCGTTTCATTTGTACACGTGGACCAAATCCGAACGTTTATTGGTGGAGAACAAACAAAATGTGAGTACTTTCTTTGTTTGGCCTTCAATTTTGAGAGTAAAAAATCTCATAAGTCTGCTTATTTGACAATTTTTTAACAAATTTTAACAATTTTTTTTAATTTTTGGATAGAGATACGCTATATACATCTAAAAAGTTTATAAAAAATAAGTAATAATTTTGATAAAAAATTAATAGAGACGAAAAAAATGGATTACGAATGTCTAAAATTTTTGGAGAGAATTTTTTTTGAAGGAGAACCAAACAAGCCGGAGTGATCTTCACGCACACTACGATTCATTCGAATATCGCAAAGTTAGTGGCGACACAAATTTTTCAAAGACTAATTTGTTTTTGTTTTTTTTTGACACGTAATTTAAATATGTAGTAAACCCTAAGCAATAAACCCTTCATTTGCTGTCATGATATCACTCTCCCAACTACTTAAGACTGACAATGCATGCAAAAGTGATCATAAGGGTGTTTTACATGTCACTCATCCATCGATAAGATAAACCCTGCTTGGCCTACCTCATACCAATAAGCCAATAATTAACGGTGTTCGGACAAATAAGTCACTTTGGTTTATTTTTTGTCCTTATTCAAAATTTTTTCGTATCACTTGGTTTATTGTCCTTTTTTTGGAGATTATTGCATTCTCAAGTCAAGAGGAATCTAAAAAGTAAAAATTTTTGACCGAAATTCAATTTTTTTGAATAAAGATGAAAAAAAATTAATAAGCCAATTTTTTCGTCTTTATTCAAAAAAAATTGAATTTCGGTCAAAATTTTTTACTTTTTAGATTCCTCTTGTCGTGAGAATGTAATAATTCCCAAAAAAATAACAATAAGCCAAGTGATACGAAAAAAATTTAAATAAGGACAAAAAATAAGCCACTGTGGCTTATTTGTCCGAACGGGTTACACATGACATGACACTCACAGTACTCTCACCAAATATAATCATTTCTAGAATAAGCTTGTTCCACTTCCACAACTTCAAAAGTGTACCAACATTACCAATCACTCCTTTTAGTTTAGATACTGCAGAGATCTACTGCTTGAATCCCCCCCGTTAAACGATGGATTCGTGTCCAATGAAAAATTACGAGGAATGTTCAATCAATGGTTGGATGATTAGTTTAATTTTTGTTCAGGATATTATTAATTTAAAAAAAATCTGACATTAAATGTTAATTTCGTATGTGAGAGAAGATGTGAAGCGACATTTATTAAAATTACATTGTGATTGGAGCTAACTCAAATACCAATCTATGGACTTGACATCATTGACGTGAGGCATTGTTTTGCCGTCAAAAAATGGTGTCATCGTGAGTCCAAATAATTTAAATCGTTCAGTTGTAGTAACTTGTAGAGCTTGACGAGTAGAGCAGTTTGCCACAAATCAAATCGATCGGATTTCGGTCCTTATCAAATGAAATTTATTTTGACGTGCCGTCCCTATTGGGTTCATGGGAAAAAAAAAAGTGCCGTCCCTAATAATCTTGTGGTCTTCACCTCATACGGCTTTACACTTGATGTACACAATTGGATTTCGGTCCTTATCAAAGTGGTTTTTGCGCTTCACTTTTTATTGATGACGCTCTACTTTTAACGTGAAGTTACTAGTAATTTGATGAATAAAATAAAGTGTCATCAATAAAAAGTGGAGTGCGAAAATCAAATCCCAATTTTATACCCTTGTTCCAATAGCTACTTTTAGGACTTAAGAAAAAAGGTCCTAAAAGTTGTTTGATCCAAAAAAAAACTTCTAGGACTTTTTTCAATTTTGTCCTTATTTTGAATTTGTTTCGCGTTTCTGAGTTTTATACCTCATTTTTTTACTTTTTCGATTCACCTTGACGAGACGAATCGGAAAAGTAAAAAAGTAAGGCGTAAAACTAACAAACGTGAATTTTTTTTGAATTAGGACAAAACCAAAAAAAAAGTAGAAAAAGTAGAAAAAATGTTAATGGAATGGGGTCTTACCGTAACAAAAATAAATCAACCCGCGAGAACTTAACGGTAATTTTTTACCTTTGAATTCACCAATTTATCTGAAGGGTGAACAAACGAAAATGCTAGAGCAACTGACCCCGGCCACTAATGGCACCCGAGGATCACTTCAGGCCCCACACGGATGATCCGAGCCGTTCAAAATTTTTTAAAAAAAATTCCAAGTGGGCTCTCAAAAACTCAACTCCACCCGATGTGTGTAGGTGCTCGATCCAATCATTCCATTTTTCTCACTATCTCCTCTTAACCTATCATATCCATCTCATCTCCAAACGATTTTACTTTCAAATCTCAAAACATTTGTTCTTAGTTCCCTTCCTCCCCTTACGGTAAGAATAGATTGCGCAATTTTCTTTACTTTCGATCCTAATATTATTCGATCCAATAGGAAATTCGATCCAATAGGAAAAGACAATTACCCATATGTCGCAATAAAAGTGGAACACCAAAAGAAGAAAGCCATGTTAGATTGTTCATCTTACATAACAAGAAGTTGAGCCGTGAAAAGAGCATCCACAACTCTATACGTAATGGTCATGTTAAATTGTACTATGCACTAATCATTCTGATGGAGGCTGCTATTATGCCTCTAATTTTTACACGAATATTTTGGTTTATAATACTATACTAGGAAAAACGGACCCGTGCTATGCACAACATGATTAGCGCATAATTGTGATTTTAAAATTCACATTTGAAAGTAATGTTTTGATGTAAGGCACCATATTTTTTGTTTATGTTTAAATTTTCTTAGGTGTAAAAAGTATGCCCTGTTACCACCAGTACATAAATGTGTTCATCAAGAATGAAATCGATTAATTCTATTAATCAAATCACTAATTTAGCATAGGTTCGGTGTTATTATCCATGCATAGTACGGGTTCATCTAGCAAGGTTGACGATGTTATCTGCTGAATTAGTGGTAGAGTGCAGTGACATAAGTTCCAGAGCGTGTGCAATCCTGGGTGACAAAATTGTTGTCACTAAAACTGTCTAGTGATAAATTTTTAATGTTTAGTGGCATGTAGGCTCCGTTTGTTTCGATGTAAAATGTTTTACAATGTAACAAAGAAAGAATGAGAGGGGGAAGACATATTAAAGAAGAAATCGCACGAAACTGGGGGATCATCAGCTTACCAATTTGCTAGTAATTGATCTTGCGATTGAAGTTCTTCGTCATCTATCGAGATTGATGGAATATGGCGGATCTTGTGCCACTCTGGGCCGATTTCCTTCTTGCATCTTTCCTTGAGAAGCGGACAATCATAAAAATACAAAGAGCGTAACTTGGTGAGGCGTTGCATTACTTCTGCTTCGGGCAGTTTCATCAGTTCGTCTGCATAACGAATAGAGAGAGACTGAAGAGAGGAAAGGTTTCCCAGCCACGCAGACAGAGATTCCAACCCACGAAAATGTTCCAGTTCCAACGCTTTTAAGGCAGTGAGATGCTGAAGGTGCTCTGGCAGAGACTTGACACTTTTCCACCCTCTTAACGTCAGGGACTCCAGGGAAACCAAGGGGTACTGAAGGTGGTTTCGTTGTGGGGTGATGGCTTCATCTTCCTCCTCTTTCTCTCCAGCAGCAGCAACAAAAGGATCAGGCCAGGGGAAATAATCAAGCTCAGTTGAGAAATAACCAATTACCAAACTTCTAAGGCCAGTGAGAGAGAGCAGGAACCTGGTCCAGTCAGTTGTCAATGTCTCAAAGCCATTCAACGTAAGCTCCTTGAGGGACATGGGCTTGTTAGGAACAGGGTTGGCCACCATTAGTTTAGGGCAATGATCTATCTGTAAACTCTCAAGAGATACAGGGAGGTACAGCCCACTTGGAAAACATGTCAGACTAGAGCAGTACCGCAGACTAGCTTCTGAGAGATACGAAAGATTTCCTAGCCCACCGGGCAAGAATGACAAGTCACGGCAAAAAGCAATTGAAAATTTTCTTAGAAATTTGTTTTTTACCAGCATTCGTTCGAGTACCAAATTGAGCTCTGGCCCTGAGGCTTTATAGAATTGCAAGCGCTCTAGTGTGGTAATTGTGCTGCTCATCTTTTCTAATGCCTGGCTTCTGGAAGAAAAAATTATCAATTCCTTAATTGATGGGAAATGACTTGGAGCAGTAATCAACTTCCCACATTGTTCCATCTCCAACACCTCAAGGCAAGGAAAAACGGATGCAGCACACTCATCTACACCCATCCATTTCACTAGGTTGAGTACACGTCTTAGGATGAGCACTTTTAATGATGGAAATACAGCTGCACCTTCACTAATAGGACCATAGAACTCAGCACCAATACGTTCCAAGTTCTTCATCTCATCTATCACAACCTCCTCAAGACAAGGAAGGTGCCCCAGTGAGGGAACTTGTTTGCATTTGTTGCAGTTCATCAAGTTTATCTTAACCAAATTACAAAGCACCAACGTGGGACTTGGTGTCATCATCCAAGATGCAAAATTTTCGCCCTCAAAGCGCGTAATGCGTAAGCCTTTTAAACTGTTGTGTGGTAGAAGGCCTTCCAACACATCTTCGTCATTGTTAATCTTTTCTTCTCTTTCATCGCTCCAGCTAAAACTTAGCACCTGAATGTATGGCTTGCATGACAAATTTGCTTTCTGTGCTTCTGCTCTGTTTGCCACATTCTCCAGTCCGCAAATCCCTAATTTGCCTCTGAGGTTGGTTAAGAATCCCAGCTCTTCAATTCGGCACCCTTCGTCTTGTCCCACAACAAAAAATGGTAATGTTTGAAGAGACGTTAATTGTCGTATTCCTATGGGCAATGAAATTGGAGATTTTATGTAAAGATGTCTCAAACTGATCAACTTGCAAAAGCCTGTAGGAAACTCCTTGAATTCACTGCTTCTTGACACATTCAAAGTCTGCAAATTATAGAGCTTACACAGAGAATCAGGCAACCTGTTGATTAGTGTCTTTGAAACATTGAGATACCTTAAATGTTTCAGCTTGCCAATTGACTCTGGCAAATTTTCAGTGCCAAAGTCAATCAAGTCAATTTCACGTAAGCCCTTAAATTTCCTCAATTCACAGTCAAGGAGATCGCCTGATAAACGCAAGGTTCTCAGTCTTCGAGCTCTTACTTTTGGAATGCTTATGCCTTCCCCTGTCCCAGAAAACAATGATAAATGGAGGACCTCAGGAACATCGTTCACCTCTCTAGACCTTGAAGTTATGCAGTAATTATTTGAGACATGGAGTGCAAGATCATGTACAAGATCATGCATCTTGCAGCTTTTTATATTTCCATACTCATCCTTTTTGACATCTTGTAATAAAGAGTTCCACAACAACACACAGAAATAATCATTACCTATATCCTCCATCAACCGATTACTTTCTTGGGCAGGCTGAAGATACCCCTGGGCCATCCAGCGCTGGATTAAGTCATCCTTTACAATATTATCATCCTTTTGAAAAAGTGAACAATATGCAAAACACTGTTTCAAAGATGCTGAGGGTAAGTGATTAAAACTCAATAATAAAGCACTTTCCACATTATTGTCACTTCCAAGTGAATTCCATAATCCACTCTCCTCCTGGATTTTCAACCACTCATGTTCAAGCTTCTTTGAGTACATCAAACCTCCTATTGCCTTTACAGCCAGCGGCACACCCCCACACCTTTCCACTATCTTTTTACCAACCTCCTCCAAATATGAAGTTTTTCTTGGCCCTCCAGCAGCAAATGCTCTTTTACAAAACATTGTCCAACTATCATCAGGTGATAATTTACTTAAACGGTAAACAGAAGAATTTTGCAGGGCATTCACAACTTTATAATTGCGCGTCGTGACTAGAATTCGGCTTCCCTTATCACCACTTATTCCAATCAAAGCACTCAAGAGTGTTTCCCATTTTTCGGGGATCTCATTCCACACATCGTCAAGCACCAGCAAATACCTTTTCCCACCGAGCTTTTCTTTAAGCTTTTGGACCATTCCCTGAGTATTTGACTCGTCAAGTTTAGTTCCACCAAGAGATAATTCCATTTGATTCAGTACCATTTCGACTCGAAAATCGTCAGACACACAAATCCACATTCTATGATCACTAAAACTCTTCACCACCTCCGGATTATTGAAAACCAGCTGAGCAAGGGAAGTCTTGCCTAGCCCTCCCATCCCTATAACCGCAGTTACAGGGATATAATTCTGATCGTTGCTTTCGGAGTTTTGTAACATCTCTACTACTTTTGTTACATCATCACCTCTTCCCACAATTTCAGATTCGCTAATATAGGGGTGCGTCTGCACAACTGTGGGAGCTTCTACAGAACTGCTACTTGTTAACTTTACTGGGCTAAGACCAAGTTCACCAGTTGCACTTATGTAAAGTTTATCTAGTGATTGATGGATATTCTTGACCTTATAAGCCATCTTGAGACGAAACGCCAACGGGTTTGAGAGGGAAAAGAAGTTGCGTACCTTATTCCTAATTCTGTTTTCCAACTTCCTTCGACAAACTTCATATGCATACTCATCCAGAATGTCATCAGCTTCACACGTCACCACCTTGAGTTTCTTCAGCCAATTCTGCACCGTTGGTGTCCCCATCATTTGCCGTTTTTCAGCATCATTTAATAAAATCTGGGCAGTTTCAAACCTTTTGCTGAGGCTTTCAAGCTCTTCCTTGAAACCCCAAGCCAGGTTAGCCCCTTCAACAGCTAGTGGAAGCACCTTCTCTGCGATCCCCTCAACTGCAGCAATAACGAGAGATTCCATCTTTGTTCTTGGTTTGTGAAGATAATTAAGCACCAAAAAGTATGTCAGTTAGGAAACTTTGTAGTGCTTGCAGAGTTTTTTTTTTTTTTGATCCGCGTGCTTGCAGAGTTGAGGAGGGCAACAACAAAAGAAGTTTGAGGTGATGAGAGAAAGAGAGAGGGGGAGAGGAGTAAATGTCAAGTAATAGTGGTCAAGGCACTACCAGCTCAGCTCCAAATGAGTTAGATGGTGTTCCATTTTTTCAAAAAGTACTTTTTTTCAAAAGAATGTAATTTTAAATTTAAATATAATGAAAATGAAAAATATTTTTTCAATTTTTTTTGCACCGTTTAAAAGATCTTAATGAAATCTATCAAATAAGATCTATATTGGTAGGAAAATTATTTGCGTAAGCACATAATTTTTGAGCTTGAAATTGTCTTCTTTTTCAAAAAGTTCTTTTTCCACAAAAGTGAACGGCTTCGGCTTTGTTCGTTTCTATACTTAACTTTGTTTTTTAATCATTATTCTATATCTTTCTCCAATCGTTATTCTATTTTTTCAATTATTACTTTCATTTCTCTTTTTATCTCTCTCTACTCATTACCTCTATCTCTAATCATTACCATATTTCTCTTTCCACCCACTAACCAAACTAAAATACTCAAAACTCGCAAACGAACAAGGCCTTAGAGTCTGCTCCACCAATCGGTCAAAGTCCAGCTGGCAGTTAATTGCAAGTTAGATTGAAATGCAGATTGTAATTTTTCATTGAAATGTAGAGTGAAATTCCTTTGATTCTTTGTATTTCATTTCATGTTCATTTCGGGTGTAATTTCGTATAAGTAGGGATACTAATCATTGTAAAGTCAAGTTCAACTTTTAGGACTTTAAAAAAAAAAAAGTCCTAAGAGTTGTTTGACCCAAAAAAAAAAAAACTTTTAGGACTTTTTTTAATTTTGTCCATATTTGAATTTTTTTCAAGTTTCTGAGTTTTACACCTCATTTTTTTACTTTTCCGATTCACCTCGATGAGACTAATTGAAAAACTAAAAAAGTAAGGTGTAAAACTTACAAACGTGAATTTTTTTTGACTAAAGACAAAATAAAAAAAAGTAGAAAAAATGTTGATGGAATGAGGTCTTATTGTAACAAAAATAATTCAACACGTGACTTTTAGAGCTTAACAGTAATTTTTACCTTTGAATTCACCTATTTATCAGAAGGGTGAACAAACGAAAATGCTAGAGCGACCGACCGTGGCCACCGACCCCGGCCACAGACGGCACACGGGGATCACTCCGGGCCCCACACGGATGATCCGAGCCGTTCAAAATTTTTAAAAAAAATTTCAAGTGGGCCCGCAAGAACTCAGCTCCATCCAATCTGTGTAGGTGTTCGATTCAATCATCCCATTTTTCTCACTAGCTCCTCTTAACCTATCCTATCCATCTCATCTCCAAACAATTTTACTTTCAAATCTCAAGCATTTGTTCTTAGTTCCCTTCCTCCCCTAACGGTAAGAATAGATTTCGTAATTTTCTTTACTTGAACGTTAATTCGATCCAATAGGGAAAGACAATTACCCATATGTCGCAATGAAAGTGGAACACCAAAAGAAGCACATCATGTTAGATCGTGCATCTTACGTAACAAAAAGTTGAGCCGTGAAAAGAGTATCCACAACTCTATACGTAATGGTCATGTGACTCATGTTAAATTATTTCAAATCATATACTCCTATTTTCTTTGCATTTGCTGTTTGAAGTGCTTTTTAAACGTATGTTTTTTTTTTCCATAATGATATTGCAACAATCCAAACGGTTGGTACGTCTGACGTACGGAGAATTATAAAACTGAATGATGTAGAACCACCCGGTAAGTACCTGAAATATATGCACTAAACATTGTGATGGAGGCTGCCATTATGCCTCTAATTTCTACACAAATAGGTATTTTGCTTTATACTACTAATAGAAAAAACCCGTGCTATGCACAACGTGATTAACGCATAATTGTGATTTTAAAATTCACGTTTAAAATAATAGTTTGATGTAAGGCACCATATTTTTTTGTTTATGTTTACATTTTCTTAGGTGTAAAAAGTATGATGTGTTCATCAAGAATGAAATCGATTAATTTTATTAATCAAATCACTAATTTAGCATAGGTTCGGTGTTATTATCCGTGCATAGTACATGTTCATTGCTAGTACGGGTTCATCGAGCATGGTTGATGATGTTATCTGCTGAATTAGTGGTAGAGTGCAGAGGCATAAGTTCCAGGGCATGTGCAGTCCTGGGTGACAAAATTGTTGTCACTAAAACTGTTTAGTGATAAATTTTCAATGTTTAGTGGCATGTAGTCTTTACAGCTTATGAAATTTATAGCGTGGGGGCTGTGAAATCAAACAGGACCTGTAAAATGCTTGAGTGGTGCCAATAAATTTTTTTTTTTATCTGTGGATCTTTTATTCTGATCTCCAGTTCAACTAGAAACTATATCAAAATGATAAAAGTTGTGTTTGTATATCAGATAATCATATACAAGTATCCGGCGAAAAATGGGACTGGCACACAAGACTTTGGGAGAACCGCGAGAGATGGATTGATTTAGTTCGGTTTCTAGGCGTACCAAAAACTTAACCGGTATGGTGGTATACCGGTACCTACAGTTCCAGAGTTCTTGGACCAAAATTGAACAGTTTAATATCTGGAACCAAATTCGCCCAAGCCGCAAAAAAGGTTCGGTTGTGGTTCAGCTCTAAAATTTTACACTCAAAATATCAGCGCTGTGTCCAAACTAGCTAGTTCACCAAAAGTTAATTCTGCCTATGGAGGCATTCTAAACAACCTATAATCGTACTTCAAATTTCCAATCGCACAAACGATGCATAACTCACATCAGTGTATGTTTTCTGCAGTAAAAAGAAAAACTGGAAGTTCAAGATTATTTAGGGAGGGCATAGCCCAGGAAATTAATGAAGCAGAAACAAGCAGCTAGCAATAAGGAAAATGTGACAGAATATCCAGATGAAAGCAAGGGCAAAGCAAAAAACCATCAAATAAAGAAGATCAAAAGGAGCAGCAACAAACAACAGGAGCAACCACCAGAAACAGGAGCAAATGAAGCACAGGAAAGCAGGAAGCCAGAGTGCAGGAGACAGAGGCCATCCAGATTACCACTTGACTAAGCATAATCAGCAGAATTCACACCTTCAATAACATGAGCAATAGGGCCAGCAGCGAATCCAGTAATGACTGGGAGAAAGAAAACACACAAAATCGAGTCTAAAGACATTAGCCATCTGTATAACATCTAGTTGTACAACCCATGCACAAGCAGATAACTTGAGCAGACAAAAAAACATCTAGTACTATAACCTCACATCATAGCCTCAGGCCCTCAGTTATGTAATGTTGACACGAAAGGGTCTAGTCATTCCCATTACAGTCAAGTTGTCATCTGTCGTCCTAAGAAAGTCCCTATGTCAAGTACTTGGAAGATGGTGTTTGTAGTTACAAATTGCAGGCGATCACCATATATAAGTACAGTAGCTTCTAAAATCAACATGATGACTACATAGCAGCAAATTGTGCAACAAGAAGCAATGGTCCCTTCCTGCCGGCTTATTTGCCCATTTTAATTTACTATCCGGATATCTTCTAGTTTATTTCTTTTTAGATGATTTTGAAATCTTTGTCTGCAAGAGCAAAGTGAGATCTTTTGAGTGGGAAATCTTTTAGATATCAATTGTCGACCTAATTAAAGGTCACAACTGCCCAAAAGGGACAAAGAAATTGGGATGAAGGAGCATTTAAATGCATAAGAAAAGATAGAAACAATAATCAGAAAGAGCGAATTGCATATTCCAAATAGAAGAAATAGAAGAACCTAGTAATGCCTTACGGTTGAAGACATTATAATAAACATCATATAGCAGAAAGCTGAGCAAAGCATTATCTCCTCCACTTCATAAAGACAAACAGATAAACACAAAGATAAAAACTAGTTAACTTTGATAAAAAAGAAAAAAGTGGTTAGCTTTGATATATCATATACATACACTTGCACGCATATATAACTAGCATCGTGCCGATTCAATGCACGAAAAAAAAACATTGGTATTTTTTTTGACCCCGTGTATTGATCGGTCACAATGCTAGCCGATAAAAAAGATAAAAAATTTTTTTTGGCTCCGGGTACGTGCACACTACCCTTGTTTCCATTTTCCATGCACATGAAGACATATATCTACTATTATAAATTAACAATTTGAAGTGTAAATAAAATAAATTCAAATTAATTTGCAATTGAAAAAATAAAAAAAGTAAAATGAAAAAATTAAAGCTACAAATCATGATATTTATTTATCTTTTTTATCTAATAGGGTAAAACTTAACTCCCATTTCCCTAAAATATCTCTCTCTCTCTCTCTCTCTCTCTCTCTCTCTCTCTCTCTCTCTCTCTCTCTCTCTCTCTCTCTCTCTTTGAATTTTAAAATATTTAAAAAATGAAAAATCCAATAAATTAGGAATGGGTGTTTAAAGGCTTGAGAGCACACAACACATTGCTTAGTATATTGATCGATTGATTGGTTAACTTTGATAAAAAAAATTGAAATTTTTTTAAATTGAATACTGCTGATGTGAAATTGAATACGAGTTAGTGAGTACGTAAAATTCGTAAACACATTAACCGAAGCTTTTAATTCAAAGATACCATTAGCCATGAAGTCAATGTCAATTTGCAAAAAGTTGACAAAGAGAAGGTTTTACCTAAACATCAATGACAAACCACTTTCTCATCAGATTATATAAATCACAGTTTCTTTGGGCCAAAAGAATAAAACAGATTGTTAAGTGTCAACGGATAGCTATCCAACAAAAAAATTATGGAAGTGCGAATTAAGTAAGTCTCTTAATCAGCATTATCTAATCACAAATATGGCATCGATAAGTCAGTAAAGTATATGAAAATGACAAAGAGGGAGTGTATTTTGTAAAAAGTAGAGTACCAAAATCATTTCCCAAACTCAATTATATCAGTTGATACAAAGAAGTAGCAAGTGCATATTGAATGGATAGAAACAAGAAATTAAATGACATGTATAAATGCAATTTGCTGTTCTGGTCGGAGCAAAAGAGAAGTTAAATGATCGGCAGGGAATGAAGTTGTGGTTACCTCAAAAGTCCAAGTAGAAAAGGTTGGATTGCGGTTATTTCTCCATAATCTGCAGAGAGAGAGAGAGAGAGAGAGAGAGAGAGATCAGCAATGAATCAAAGAAAGCATGAGAGGGGAAGACATATTAAAGAAGAAATCACACGAAATTGGGGGATCATCAGCTTACCAATTTGATAGTAATTGATCTTGCGATTGAAGTTCTTCGTGATCTATCCTGATTAATGGAATATGGCGGATCTTGTGCCACTCCGGGCCGATTTCCTTCTTGCATCTTTCCTTGAGAAGCGGACAATCATAAAAATACAAAGAGCGTAACTTGGTGAGGCGTTGCATTACTTCTGCTTCGGGCAGTTTCATCAGTTCGTCTGCATAACGAATAGAGAGAGACTGAAGAGAGGAAAGGTTTCCCAGCCACTCAGACAGAGATTCCAACCCATGAAAATCTTCCAGTTTCAACGCTTTTAAGGCAGTGAGATGCTGAAGGTGCTCTGGCAGAGACTCGACTCTTTTCCTCCCTTTTAACGTCAGGGACTCCAGGGAAACCAAGGGGTACTGAAGGTGGTTTCGTTGTTGGGTGATGGCTTCATCTTCCTCCTCTTTCTCTCCAGCAGCAGCAACAAAAGGATCAGGCCACGGGAAATAATCAAGCTCAGTTGAGAATTTACCAATTTCCAAACTTCTAAGGCCAGTGAGAGAGAGCAGGAACCTGGTCCAATCAGTTGTCAATATCTCAAAGCCCTCCAACGTAAGCTCCTTGAGGGACATGGGCTTGTTAGGAACAGGATTGGCCACCATTAGTTTAGGGCAATGATCTATCGTTAAACTCTCAAGAGATACAGGGAGGTATAGCCCACTTGGAAAACATGTCAGACTAGAGCAGTCCCTCAGACTAGCTTCTGAGAGATATGCAAGATTTCCTAGCCCACTAGGCAAGAATGACAAGTCGTGGCAAAAATTAATTGAAATTATTCTGAGAAATTTGTTTTTTACCAGCATTTGTTCGAGTACCAAATTGAGCTCTCGCCCTGAGACACTAGAGAATTCCAAGTACTCTAGTGTGGTAACTGTGCTACTCATCTTTTCTAATGCCTGGCTGGGAGTAGAAATTATCAATTTCTTAATTGATGGGAAATGACCTGGAGCAGTAATCAACTTCCTACAATGTTCCATCTTCAACACCTCAAGGCAAGGAAAAACGGATCCAGCACACTCATCTGCACCCATCCATTTCACTAGGTTTAGTGCATGTCTTAGGATGAGTACTCTTAATGATGGAAATACAGCTGCGCCTTCACTAATAGGACCATAGAACTCAGCACCAATACATTCCAAGTTCCCCATCCTATCTATCTCAACCTCCTCAAGACAAGGAAGGTGCCCTAGTGCTGGAACTTGTTTGCATTTGTAGCAGTGCACCAACTTTATATTAACCAAATTACGAAGCCCCAACGTGGAACTTGGTGTCATCATCCATGATGCAAAATTTTCGCCCTCAAAGCACATAATGCGCAAGCCTTTTAAACTGTTGTGTGGTTGAAGGCCTTCCAACACATCTTCGTCGTTGTTAATATTTTCTTCTCTTCCATAGCTCCAGCTAAAACGTAGCACCTGAATGTATGGCTTGCATGACAAATTTGCTTTCTGTGCTTCTGCTCTGTTTGCCACATTCTCAAGTCCGCAAATCTCTAATTTGCCTCTGAGGTTGGTTAAGAATCCCAGCTCTTCAATTCGGCGCCCTTCGTCTTGTCCCACAACAAAAAATGGTAATGTTTGAAGAGAAGTTAATTGTCGTATTCCTATGGGCAATGATATTGGAGATTTTATGTAAAGATGTCTCAAACTGATCAACTTGCAAAAATCTGTTGGAAACTCCTTCAATTCTCGCCATCTTGACACATTCAAAGTCTGCAAATTATAGAGCTTACACAGAGAATCAGGTAACCTGTTGATTAGTGTCTTTGAAACATTGAGATACCTTAAATGTTTCAACTTGCCAATTGACTCTGGCAAATTTATTTTAGTGCCAAGGTCAATCAAGTCAATTTCACGTAAGCCCTTAAATTTCCTCAATTCACAGTTGAGGAGATCACCTGAGAAACGCAAGGTTCTCAGTCTTCGAGCTCTTACTTTTGGAATACTTATGCCTTCCCCTGTCCCAGAAAACAATGATAAATGGAGGACCTCAGGAACATTGCTCACCTCTCTAGACCTTGATGTTATGCAGTAGTAATTATTTGAGACACGGAGTGCAAGATCATGTACAAGATCATGCATCTTGCAGCTTTCTATATTTCCATACTCATCCTTTTTGACATCATGTAATAAAGAGTTCCACAACAACACACAGAAATAATCATTACCTATATCCTCCATCAACCGATTACTTCCTTGAGGGGGCTGAAGATACCCCTGGGCCATCCAGCGCTGGATTAAGTCATCCTTTACAATATCATCATCCTTTTGGAAAAGTGAACAATATGCAAAACACTGTTTCAAAGATGCTGAGGGTAAGTGATTAAAACTCAACAATAAAGCACTTTCCACATTATTGTCACTTCCAAGTGAATTCCATAATCCACTCTCCTCCTGGATTGACAACCACTCATGTTCAAGCTTCTTTGAGTACATCAAACCTCCTATTGCCTTTACAGCCAGCGGCACACCCCCACAGCTTTCCACAATCTTTTTACCAACCTCCTCCAAATATGAAGTTTTTCTTGGCCCTCCAGCAGCAAATGCTCTTTTGCAAAACATTGTCCAACTATCATCAGGTGATAGTTTACTTAAAGGGTAAACAGAAGAATTTTTCAGGGCATTCACAACTTTATAATTGCGAGTCGTGACTAGAATTCGGCTTCCCTTATCACCACTTATTCCAATCAAAGCACTTAGGAGTGTTTCCCATTTTTCGGGGATCTCATTCCACACATCGTCAAGCACCAGGAAATACCTTTTCCCACCAAGCTTTTCTTTAAGCTTTTGGACCATCCCCTGAGTATTTGACTCGTCGAGTTTAGTTCCACCAAGAGATAATTCCATTTGATTTAGTATCATTTCGACTCGAAAATCGTCAGACACACAAATCCACATTCTATGATCACTAAAACTCTTTACCACGTCCGGATTATTGAAAACCAGCTGAGCAAGGGAAGTCTTGCCTAGCCCTCCCATCCCTACAACCGCAGTTACAGGGATATAATTCTGATCGTTGCTTTCGGAGCTTTGTAACATCTCTACTACTTTTGTTACATCATCACCTCTTCCCACAATTTCAGATTCGTTAATATAGGGGTGAGTCTGCACAACTGTGGGAGCTTCTACAGAACTGCTACTTGTTAACTTTACTGGGCTAAGACCAAGTTCACCATTTGCACTTTTGTAAAGTTTATCTAGTGATTGATGGATATTCTTGACCTTATAAGCCATCTTGAGACGAAACGCCAATGGGTTTGAGAGGGAAAAGAAGTTGCGTACCTTATTCCTAATTCTGTTTTGTACCTCCAACTTCCTTCGACAAACTTCATATGCATACTCATCCAAAATGTCATCCGCTTCGCACGTCACCACCTTGAGTTTCTTCAGCCAATTCTGCACCGTTGGTGTCCCCATCTTTTGCCGTTTTTCAGCATCATTTAATAAAATCTGGGCAGTTTCAAACCTTTTGCTGAGGCTTTCAAGCTCTTCCTTGAAACCCCAAGCAAGGGTAGCCCCTTCCACAGCAAGTGCAAGCACCTTCTCTGCGATCCCCTCGACTGCAGCAATAACGAGAGATTCCATCTTTGTTCTTGGTTTGTGAAGATAATTAAGCACCAAAAAGTATGTCAATTAGGAGACTTTCTAGTGCTTGCAGAGTTGAGGAGGGCAACAACAAAAGAAGTTTGAGGTGAGAGAGAGAGAGGGGGAGAGGAGTAAATGTAAGTAATAGTGGTCTAGGCACTACCAATTCAGCTCCAAATGACTTAGGTCCGGCCGATTCAGCAAAATAAATCAATTGGTTTATTTTTTTTGTTTTTATTTAAATTTTTTTTTATATTTCTTAGTTTTTCTTTAATTTTTTAAAAATTATTGCATTATCAAGACAAGAAGAATCTAAAAATAAAAAATTACGATTGAAACTTAATTTTTTTGAATAAAGATAAAAATAAGTTAATAAGTCAATTTTTTCGTCTTTTTTAAAAAAAATGAATTTCGATCATAATTTTTTATTTTTTAGATTCCTCTCGTCATGACGATACAAGAATTCCCAAAAAATGACGAAAAACTAACAAATACGAATTTTTTTTGAATAAGGACAAAAAAATAAATCAGTTAATTTATTTAGCTGAACGGGATCACCAACCAGTCAAAGTCCAGCTGGCAGTTAGTTGCAAGTTAGATTGAAATGCAGATTGTAATTTCATTAAAATGTAGAGTGAAATTCCTTTGATTCTTTGTATTTCATTTCATGTTCATTTCGGGTGTAATTTCGTATAAATAGGGATACTAGTCATTGTAAAGTCAAGTTCAACACAATGAAATGAAAATCAAGATTCATTGGATTCATGCCCAATGAAAAATTACGAGGAATGTTCAACTAATGGTTAGATAATTAGTTTGATTTTGTATTTGTAATGAACTCTGTTATGTAGGTGTCACTGGACAATTATATATTAATATATCTTCTCAATTTTTGACAATAAAAAATAAAAAATGGATCAGCTTAAAATGCTGATTGTGTACCACTTAAACTTATCTTGAATGCATTGGCAGTCCAAATTCTTCAAATGCTTATGCAATCCATTATGAGTTCTAGCTCAATGATCTCAATCATGCATGTATCTTATAGAGAATCTCAAGCTGAAGCTGCTTATTCACATGTCAAATTTATGATTTTCGTATGTTATTCACCTTAGTCTGGTTTTTATTTGTCATTTTATTCAATTTTTTAGAATAAAATAATTTTAAAAAAATCCAACATTACATTTTAATTTCATATGTGAGAGAAGATGTGAAGTGACATTTATTAAAATTACATTGTGATTGGAGCTGGATCAAATACTAATCTATCGACTTGGCATTTCATGTCAAATTTGACATCATTGACGGTAGACATTGTTTTGCAGTCAAAAAATGATGACATCGCGAGTCCGAAAATTTAAATCGATCAGTTGTAGTAACTTGTAGAGCTTGACGAGTAGAGCATTTTGCAAGAAATCAAATCGATCGGATTTCGGTCCTTATCAATGAAATTTATTTTGGCGTGCAGTCCCTATTGGGTTCATGGAAAAAAAAAAGTGCAGTCCCAAAATAATCTTGGGGTCTTCACCTCATACGGCTTTACAGTTGATGTACAAAATTGGATTTCGGTCCTTATCAAAGTGACTTTCGCGCTCCACTTTTAACGTAAAGTTACTGGTAACTTCATGAACAAAGTAAATCGCCATCAATAAAAAGTGGAGTGCGAAAATCAAAATCTCAATTTTATACCCTTGTTCCAATAGCAACTTTTAGGACTTAAAAAAAAGAAGTCATAAAAGTTGTTTGACCGAAAATTTTTTTAGGACTTATTTCAATTTTGTCCTTATTTGAAGTTTTTTCGCGTTTCTAAGTTTTATGCCTCATTTTTTTACTTTTTCGATTTACCTTGACTAGACGAATTGGAAAAGTAAAAAAATAAGGAGTAAAACTAACAAACGTGAAAAAAAATTTGAATAAGGACAAAATCAAAAAAAATAGAAAAAGTAGAAAAAATGTTAATGGAAAGAGGTCTTACTGTAACAAAAATAATTCAACCAGCGACTTTTAGAACTTAACAGTAATTTTTACCATTGAATTCACCTATTTATCAGAAGGATGAACAAATGAAAATGCTAGATCAACCGACCGTGGCCACCGACCCCGGCCACAGACGGCACACGGGGATCACTGGGCCCCACATAGATGATTCAAGCCATTCAAATTTTTAAAAAAAAATTCCAGGTGGGCCCGCAAGAACTCAGCTTCATCCGATGTGTGTAGGTGCTCGACCCAATCATCCCATTTTTCTCACTATCTCATCTTAACCTATCCTATCCATCTCATCTCCAAACGATTTTACTTTCAAATCTCAAAACATTTGTTCTTAGTTCCCTTCCTCCCCTAACGGTAAGAATAGATTGCGTAATTTTCTTTACTTGAACGTTAATTCGATCCAATAGGGAAAGAAAATTACCCATATGTCGCAATGAAAGTGGAACACCAAAAGAAGCACGCTATGTTAGATTGTGCATCTTACGGAACAAAAAGTTGAGCCGCGAAAAGAGTATCAATAACTCTATACGTAATGGTCATGTTAAATTATACTATGCACTAATCATTGTGATGGAGGCTGCTATTATGCCTCTAATTTCTACACAAATTGGTATTTTGCTTTATACTACTACTAGAAAAAATCCGTGCTATGCACAACATGATTAGCACATAATTGTGATTTTAAAATTCACATTTAAAATAATACTTTGATGTAAGGCACCATATTTTTTGTTTATGTTTACATTTTCTTAGGTGTAAAAAGTATGCTGTGTTCATCAAGAATGAAATCGATTAATTTTATTAATCAAATCACTAATTTAGCATCGGAAATCCTACAGGTACCGACCGGTACCGTAGGGAAATGTAGGGACTGCCGCGCCAGGCCGTCTCCTGCCACCGGATGGCCGATCCGAGCCATCCAAATGGATTGAGCACCCTACACGCGTCGGATGCCATTGAATCCCGCAAAAACCCCCTCATTTTTTTTTATAGAATTTTTGAAACTGCTTAGATCGGCCGTCCAGTGGCCGGAGACGGCCCGGCACGGCCGTCCCTATGATTTCCCTACGGTACCGGTCGGTACCTATAGCAATACTCGCTCCCCATCTCTCTCTCTACACTATTTTGTCAATTTCTGAAAATATTTTCAAGTGTCATCCAAACACTAGAAAATAAAAGTTTGAAGTTTGTTTTCAGAATAAACATTTTACATGAAAATTTTCACATTGTAAAACATTTACATTAAAACAAACGGAGCCTAAAACTATTTAGTGATAATTTTTTAATGTTCAGTGGCATGTAGTCTTTACAGCTTATGAAATTTATAGTGTGGGGGCTGTGAAATCAAACAGGCCCGGTAAAATGCTTGAGCGGTGCCAATAACTTTTTTATCTGTGGATCTTTTATTCTGATCTCCAGTTCAACTGGAAACAATATCAATATGATAAAAGTTGTATGCAAACCAAAAAAAGATAAAAGTTGTGTGCAAACCAAAAAAAGATAAAAGTTGTGTTTGTATATCAGATAATCAGATACAAGTATCCTGCGAAAAATGGGACTGGCACATGAGACTTTTGAAGAACCGCGAGAGATGGATTGATTTGGTTTGGTTTCTAGGCGTACCAAAAACTTAACCGGTATGGTGGTATACCGGTACCTACAGTTCCAGAGTTCTTGGACCAAAATTGAACAGTTTAATATCTGGAACCAAATCAGCCCAAGCCGCAAAAAAAAAGGTTCGGTTATGGTTCAGCTCCAAAGTTTTACACTAAAAATATCAGCGCTATGTCCAAATTAACTAGCTAGTTCACCAAAAGTTAATTATGCCTATGGAGGCATTCTGAACAATTGTACTTCAAATTTCCAATTGCAGAAATGATGCATAACTCACATCAGTATATGTTTTCTGCAGTAGAAAGAAAAACTGTAAGATTATTTTGGGAGGGCAAGTAAATGGAGCACAAAAACAAGGAACATCCTACAAGGGGCATACCCCAGGAAACTAATGAAGCAGAAACAAGCAGCTAGCAATAAGGAAAATGCGACAGAACATCCAGATGAAAGCAAGGGCAAAGCAAAAAACCATCAAATAATGAAGATCAAAAGGAGCAGCAGCAGACAACAGGAGCAACCACCAGAAACAAAGGCAGTGAAGCACAGGAAAGCAGCAAGTGGAGCACCATCAAGATGCCAGAGTGCAGGAGACAGAGGCCATCCAAATTACCACTTGACTAAGCATAATCAGCAGAATTCACACCTTTAGTAACATGAGCAATAGGGCCGGCAGCGAATCTAGTCATGACTGGGAGAAAGAAAACACACAAAATCGGGTCTAAAGACATTAGCCATTTGTATAACATCTAGTTGTACAACCCATGCACAAGCTGATAGCTGATAACTTGAGCTGACAAAAAAACATCTACTATAACCTCACATCATAGCCTCAGTTATGTAATGTCGACACGAAAGGGTCTAGTCGTTCCCATTACAGTCAAGTAGTCATCTGTCATCCTAAGAAAAGTCCCTATGTCAAGTAATTGGATGATGGTGTTCATATATAGTTACAAATTGCAGGCGATCACTATATATAATTACAGTAGCTTCTAAAATCAACATGATGACTACATAGCAATAAATTGTGCAACAAGAAGCAATGGTCCCTTCCTGCCAGCTTATTTACCCATTTTTACTATCCAGATTCTATTTTATTTCTTTTTAGATGATTATGAAATCTTTGTCTGCAAGAGCAAAGTGAGATCTTTTGATTGGGAAATCTTTTAGATATCAATTGTCGACCTAATTAAAGGTCACAACTGCCCAAAAGGGACAAAGAAATTGGGATGAAGGAGCATTTAAATGCATAAGAAAAGAAACAATAGTCAGAAAGAGTGAATGTATTCAAACACAGAAGTATATTTCAGCTGCATAGTCCAAATAGAAGAACCTAGTAATGCCTTATGGTTGAAGACATTACAATAAACATCATATGGCAGAAAGCTGCGCAAAGCATTATCTCCTCCACTTCATAAAGACAAACAGATAAACAGAAACATAAAAAATTATGGAAGTGCGAATTAAGTCATTCTCTTAATCAGCATTATCAAATCACAAATAGAGTATATGAGAATGACAAAGAGGGAGTGTATTTTGTAAAAAGTAGAGTACCAAAATCATTTCTCAAACTCAATTATATCAGCTGATACAAAGAAGTAGCAAGTGCATATTGAATGGAAAGAAACAAAAAATTAAACGACAAGTATAAAATTTTTAGAAAACTTGTCGTATGCCATCAAGAAATGGCAACAGAAGTTAGAAAGGAATTCTTTTACGGATAAGTAAATGCAATTTGCTGTTCTGGTCGGAGCAAAAGAGAAGTTAAATGATCGGCAGGGAATGAAGTTGTGGTTACCTCAAAAGTGAAAGCAGAAAAGGTTGGATTGCGGTTATTTCTACATAATCTGCACAGAGAGAGAGAGAGAGAGAGAGAGAGAGAGAGAGAGAGAGAGAGAGAGAGAGAGAGAGATCAGCAATGAAACAAAGAAAGCATGAGAGGGGAAGACATATTAAAGAAGAAATCACACGAAATTGGGGGGATCATCAGCTTACCAATTTGCTAGTAATTGATCCTGCGATTGAAGTTCTTCGTGATCTATCAAGATTGATGGAATATGGCGGATCTTGTGCCACTCCGGGCCAATTTCCTTCTTGCATCTTTCCTTGAGAAGCGGACAATCATGAAAATACAAAGAGCGTAACTTGGTGAGGCGTTGCATTACTTCTGCTTCGGGCAGTTTCATCAGTTTATCTGCATGAAGAATAGAGAGAGACTGAAGAGAGGAAAGGTTTCCCAGCCACTCAGACAGAGATTCCAACCCACGAAAATCATACAGTTTCAACGCTTTTAAGGCAGTGAGATGCTGAAGGTGCTCTGGCAGAGACTTGACACTTTCCTGCCCTTTTAACCTCAGGGAAACCAAGGGGTACCGAAGGTGGTTTCGATGTTGGGTGATGGCTTCATCTTCCTCCTCTTTCTCTCCAGCATCAGCAACAAAAGGATCAGGCCAGGGGAAATAATCAAGCCCAGTTGAGAAATTACCAATTTCCAAACTTCTAAGGCCAGTGAGAGAGAGCAGCAACCAGGTCCAGTCAGTTGTCAATGTCTCAAAGCCCTCCAACATAAGCTCCTTGAGGGACATGGGCTTGTTAGGAACAGGGTTGGCCCCCATTAGTTTAGGGCAATGACCTATCGTCAAACTCTCAAGAGATACAGGGAGGTATAGCCCACTTGGATAACATTTCAGACTAGAGCAGCCCCACAGACTAGATTCTGAGAGATATGCAAGATTTCCTAGCCCACTGGGCAAGAATGACAAGTCGCCGCAAAAAGAAATTGAAATTTTTCTTAGAAATTTGTTTTTTACCAGCATTCGCTCAAGTACCAAATTGAGCTCTGGCCCTGAGACACTAAAGAATTCCAAGTGCTCTAGTGTGGTAATTGTGCTGCTCATCTTTTCTAATGCCTGGCTGCTGGGAGAAGAAATTATCAATTCCTGAATTGATGGGTAATGACCTGGAGCAGTAATCAACTTCCCACAATATTCCATCTTCAACATCTCAAGGCAAGGAAAAACGGATCCAGCACACTCATCTGCACCCATCCATTTCACTAGGTTTGGTACAACTCTTAGGATGAGTACTCTTAATGATGGAAATACAGATGCGCCTTCACTAATAGGACCATAGAACTCAGCACCAATACATTCCAAGTTCTCCATCTTATCTATCACCACCTCCTCAAGACAAGGAAGGTGCCCCAGTGCTGGAACTTGTTTGCATTTGTTGCAGTACATCAACTTTATCTTAACCAAATTACAAAGCACCAATGTCGAATGTGGAGGCTTCGGTTATTGCCTCGGTAAGTAGGCTCCAGATAACCGAGGACTTGTGGTATGGATAATCTGTAGTCCTATACGGGCAAGCCCTTGAAGATACACTTACTTTCACCGGCTCGGTAAAGATCCTCCTGTTAGCACTTCGGTTAATTACTGAGACATGCGTTCCTTTGAGATCTCTGGAAAGAATGTAACCTAGCAGGAGGGGACCAAGGGCATTACGTGGCAGATAGGATCACCTTGGCCATGTGCTTCGTAACCGCCTTATCCAGTGCATCACCTATGACGTCACCAGAGGCGGTTTCCTAAGCGTGACTCCCACGCGCTACCTTGGAGGCCAAGTAAACCTAGGTCTATAAATACAAAGGGACTCTAACCTAAAGAGGTATGCCATTCTTCCCTAACCCGAACTCTAGACCTAAACCTCTCTCCCTACATCTAACTTGATCGTCGGAGGGTCACTGGGCCGTCCAAGCCCTAGTGACTTGCTGCAGGTTCCAAGGCGGATGAACGGAGCAACGGAAGAGGAGTATTGAATCAGGCGAAGGTCCCTCCAAATCTGAACCCCGACAAATGGCGACTCTGCTGGAGATCTAGCCATCAATCCAACATCCTCACTTTTTCTTCTGCTCCATTCAACGATTCCTGGTTCAAAAATGGTCGAAATCGACGACGCTCACCACGGAGGAACCACCCACGGGCTCGGTTCCCTCATGGATCACAGCCCGGCCTCCGGCGGAGCAGCCGCCCTGGGAAAGACCCACGTATCCATAGGAATCGGCGCCGGAGGACCAGAAGCTAGCCCATCTTCCGAGATCCATTCCTACATCCGCCATCTCGAGCGGAAGATCGATGACCTCACAACGGTCATGGAGCGCGACCGTCACGTTAGAGATGAGTTGGCGGAGATTAAGCATCTCCTCCAAATCTCCCCGTCTCATTCCTCCGGAAGCCGCGGCGGAAGAAAGGACCGTCGCATATCCCCTCGCAGTCATGAAGTCGGCCACCTGCTAGAGCATAGAGCTCGCATTTCCGCCAAAGATCGTCTCGAGTCACCTAGAGCAGCGGACACTCGAGCACCGAGAGATGCATCCCACAGAGACCGTTCCCGCTCCCCCGTGCAACTTCGAAGGAGACCGTCGGCCTTCGAAAGGCTCGGTGCTGGAAGCGTCTCTGCCTCCTCCACTGACTTGGTCCAGGTGGGCAAGGCAGGCCGGGAATCTACCCCTAGCCTCACAAGGGCAGCCAGGGGAGATGACGGCCTTGTAGAGATCCAGACCAGGGGATACCGCGAGCGCCTAAAGGGCCCAGGAGCCAGAAGCCCCATCGTCACAAACGTCGCCGGTGCACACAGCAGGAGCCCGATCACCGAGCGCCTCGAGCCCTCTGCTCGGGATAGCTACCGCCACCACCGCCAGGACCGCTTTCCCAGGAAATCGGTTAGTACTGCCCCTGATAAAAAGGAATATGAACGATTGGACAAACTTGTTCCCAAGAAGCGTACAGCGACTAAGCGTCCAGACAGTCCCGACCGTTCGATCCGACCTCATCGCGACGCACGACTTGCACGACTTACGACCTCTCCCTTTACGAGAGAGATCGATTCAGTTACCCCACCCAAAGGATTCACCCAACCCAAGTTTGCCAAATACGACGGCAAGACCGAGGCGTACACCCACCTAGTCCAGTATAAACTCGTCATGTCTTTGTTCCTTCGGAATAAACCCTCGGACGACGCCTTTTTATGCAAAGTGTTTCTTGCAAGCCTCGGTAACCTAGGACTCACCTGGTTCAACCAACTCCCGGCTCGGTCAATCTCCTCATTTGATTCCCTCTGCGATGCCTTCATGGCCCGATTTGTAACAAGCAACAAACACGAGAAGGAAATCGATTCCCTCTTAGCCCTCCGCAAGAGAAATGATGAAACCCTTCGGCAGTACGCCGGTTGTTACTGGGAACTGTTTAATGAGATAGAGGGTTGCAACGGTGTCATTTCTGCCTGAGGATTCAAGCTCGGTCTTACCTCCCAAGATGAGCAAGTCTATGACGACCTCACTCGCCATAAGCCAAACTCAATGAAGGACCTTATGACTCGTATCGAAGGTTGGTGCCAGCTCATTGAATCGAAGGCAGAGAGAGGCATCGGGAAACCGACAAGTTCAAAGGCAACAAACGCCTCGGCCTCCACACTGGCTCCCCTACCTGTCTCAACTCCAAAGAAGCAGGTTAACACCATCAAGCAGTCACCGAGAAGAGGACCGAAGCCCAGCGATTTCAACGCTGAGAAAACCGTCTTCACCATACCAATCTACCGAATCATCAATCAAGTGAAGGATCAGCCCTTTTTCTCCTTCCCTAATCAAAAGATGGGAACTGAAAACGGCAAAATCAAGAATCCCATTGTGCGATGCAGTTACCACAGTGAACAAGGTCATTTCACCATAGCATGCAAGCCCTTCAAGGCATACTTGGAACAACTTGTTGCTGCTGGCCACCTCGGCAACTTCATCGATCAGGAAAAGACAGCGGCTCAGGCACAACGGACCGAAGCAAACACCGAGGAAGAAGCACAGACAATTCATGTCATACACGGTCCCCTAAACCCCGAAGCCGCCCGCATCATCCGAGCGGATCTCAACGAAGCTTCCTCCTCTAAGCAGGTCATGTTGGTCAGTCCCGAACCAAAGCGCCCCAGAACCGATGACGGTTCCAAATGGACGATAACATTTACCGAGAAGGATCTCGACCGCATCCAGCTCCCCCATAACGATGCCCTCGTGGTCACACTACGCATCGAAACTTTCAATGTTCGACGTGTCCTCGTAGACCATGGCAGCTCGGCCGAAGTAATGTACTACTCTCTGTTCAAGGAACTGAAGATACCCGACACCGACCTCCATCCCTCTGAAGTTCCTCTTATCGGCTTCAACGGAGCTCCTGTCTGGCCCATCGGTACGATCACTCTTCCTATTCGTGCCGATTCTGTGACTCTGGAAATGGAATTTGTGGTAGTTGACATCCCTAGCCCTTACAACGTCATTGTCGGACGCACCTGGTTGCATAGACTCAAAGCAATTGCCTCCACCTATCACCAAGTGGTCCGTTTCATTGGCATTCATGGGCAACAGGAAGACTTGTACGGAGACCAAACAGCGGCCAAGAAATGCTACATCAACGCTGTCCGAAATAACAAACAGACCTCTCGGATTAACCTCATTGAAGTCCCCGAAGCCCCAATTTTGGAAGACGTCGGTAGATTCCCCGACGATAAAACCATTGAGGACGTGGCCACCATCCCAATAACCGAAGACGATTCTCGTTTCTTCCTTGTCAGTTCCTCACTTTGTGATACCGAGCGGAATGAAACGGTAGCTTTTCTCAAACATAACATCAAAGTATTCGCTTGGACCCCATACGAGATGCCTGGAATCGACCCCTCCTTCATTTGCCACGAGCTCAACATTGATCGAGCCAAACGCCCGGTCTTACAAAAGGCACGACGGTCCTCCCCTCATCATTCCGAAGCAGTTATTGAAGAAGTGAACCGACTCCTGAACGCAGGGGCAATCAGAGAGGTTTAGTACCCTAAATGGTTGGCCAACACCGTCGTAGTCAAAAAAAAGAACGGTAAATGGCGAGTCTGCGTTGATTACTCAAACCTCAACGATGCCTGCACAAAGGATTTCTTTCCACTCCCCCGTATCGACCAGCTCGTCGACGCCACTGTAGACACCCCATTCTGGACTGTCCAGATAACGTTATTTGTCGATCTTTTATTTCCCCAATGATGATTATAGTCGAAAACAGATCAAGGATAAGGGTGTGCTTAAGCCTTGAGCGTCCAAAACCCTTTTTAAACCCATTTCAAACCCTTCAAACCAGAGCTAAACGGCCACAGCAAAACCCAACTGGCATACGCCAGTGCATTGGTGACGTACGCCAGTGAGCTGCCACGTGTCAGTCATCGACCATGGGCCCAGCTTTCACTGGCGCACGCCAGTAAGAAGTGGCGCACGCCAGTCAAACCCAGTCAAATCAACTTTATTCAGCCACTTGGGCGGGACTTTTGTGCCACCCTGACGTCGGCCACAGTGTCCCTGATGATTGCTTTCGGCTGGGGACGTCCCCTCTCTCTCCTACACCCCCCATCAACTAGTCCCATGCATTTAATGCATGGAAGGCCTCTTTTGTTCCTAAGACCAGCCAAACAAGGCCTGGCCTTAACTGATCTCAATCCATTTCCCCTCTATAAATACCCCCCTTGCATTCATTTGCAAAGGGTTAGCCACATTAAGAGGTGCAATCTCTCTCCCTCTCCTTCTTTCAAGCTCTCTATCTCTCTTCTTCCATTAAAAGAGAAAGGTGAGCAGCCCACTTCCATACACCCTCCTGACACCCAGTCATCACCTCGTCCTCCATCTTCAACCTTTGAGTTCAAAACAACCACTAAACCACAATACCAAGAGGTATACCACCTTTGCGTTCTTTTCTGTTTTCAACTCCTGAGGGGGGTCAGTAAGGCCCAGGCTAGTAGATAATACTAGTCCTGGCCTTAAACTGATAAAATACAGCAGTCGTTTGAAGCGAAACATGGCGCACGCCAGTCATTATGTGCCGTACGCCAGTTATGGTAATACGTGCAATACTGGCGTGGGGATCATGGATCGTCCCTTTACTTGGTTTCATTCCTGTCAATCACCTCTGCATGCTAATAACTAACTTACTGCTTTCCATATTTAAAACTGTTTAGTGGTGGCATCCTATCTTGCTCATTTTTGTCATATAAAGGCCTCTAGGATCCTTCTGGTCGTGTTCCAGAGCCCAGATGATGCAAAGCCAAACACTGAAATCCAAGGAAAAGTGGCGTACGGCAGTAATATACTGGCGTACGGCAGTGTGTTTCAGGGTTCAGTGGCTGGCCCTTGCATCTGAACATAAGCTAGGCCAATCTTCTGTCCCCACACTGTTTTTGGGGTGTTCTGCTCTCTTTCATGGCCTAAAGCCATTCATTCTGCCTGTGGTTATGTATATTCTGCTATATTAAACTGCGTGGTTTGCCCTGGGTGTGCGCTGGTCCTTCTCCAGAGCCCAGAGGGTTGCAAACAAGGACTGAGAAATTATACAAGTGGAGTACGCCAGTGTCTTTGTGGCGTGCGCATGTCTGGTCAGCATGCAGTGGCTAAGCCAGTGCATGCTGGCAGAACCTGCTCAGGCTCCTTCGGGACAGCGTACTGCAGTTTGTTCAGTTTGCTCAGTGCTTGTTCTCAATCAATACTTAGCATTGCAATCAAATCATTCATAAGCACTTGGTCACGTAAACTGCAAGGTGTTATCGCTTTCATCCCCATTAAATGTTCCCCCGCCCTAATTGGCTAAAAAAAAAAAATGATAAAATGAGAGAAAAATGCAAGTGCTTTTACAAAATGCCCGAGTAGAGACCGATCTCCGGATTGGGCGAGAGGGGGTGCCATAAAAACCTTCCCCTCTCGTAACCTGGCTCCCGAACCTCAGATATCGAAGGTGACGACGGACCGGTCTACGCCTTTTTCAAAATCAAACAAACGTGGCAAACGTTTTCGAGTTCGGTTCCTTAGGTGTTTCCACCGCTAAAACCCGAGTGGCGACTCTGAATCGAGGCGTTTCGCCGCGCATTTTCAAAAGAGGGCCGCACACCGATACCGAGCGATGATTTTTCGGGGCGCGTGCCCACAGCCACCTCCAGACACGAGCGCCTTAGCTTCTTGGACGCCTACCGGGGCTACCACCAGATTGCCATGAGTGAAGGTGATGTTGAGAACACGGCCTTCATTACTCCCCATGGCATCTTCGGGTACCTGGTTATGCCCTTCGGTCTAAAAAACGCCGGGGCCACTTTTCAGCGAATGATTACCAAGATGTTCGAAGCACTACTAGGCGACACTATGCTGGCCTACATCGACGACATGGTGGTTAAAAGTCTGCGCACCGGCGATCATCTTACCCACCTCGCCGAAGTCTTTGAGATACTCAAGAAACACAAGCTCCGCCTCAATGCCGAGAAGTGCGTCTTCGGTGTTAGCTCCGGCAAATTCCTTGGCCACTTCGTCTCTCAACGCAGTATTGAGGCCGACCCTTCCCAGATCCTTGCTATTACTCAGCTCTCGGCCCCTCACAACAAGAAAGCCGTTCAGCGTTTGACCGGCATGGCCGCAGCCCTGAACCGATTCATAAGCCGCTCCTCAGATAAATGCCAGCCATTTTTCACACTTTTAAAAGGCAGCCAACGGAGCTTCAACTGGACAGAAGACTGCGACCGAGCCCTCCAACAACTCAAGGAGTATATTTCCAAAGCTCCCCTCCTCGTCACTCCTCGGGACCAAGAGGACCTGTTCCTCTACCTAGCTGTCTCTCAACACGCCGTCAGCTCGGTCCTCGTTTGCCAGGAGAATCGGGATCATCAGCCAATCTACTATTCCAACAAAACAATGACTCCAGCCGAGACGCGTTACCTACCATTAGAAAAGCTCGTTCTTGCCCTCGTCTCAGCATCCAGGAAGCTTGCTCCCTACTTCCAGTCTCACCGTATCATTGTCCTTACTGAATTCCCTCTCAAGTCTCTCCTGCGGAAGGCCGACCTTTCCAACCGAATCTCACAGTGGGCCGTTGAGCTAGCAAATTTTGAAATCCACTTTCAAGCTCGGACAGCAATAAAAGCTCAGGTGCTTGCCGACTTCATCGCCGAGCTCACCTCGACCAATACAACCGCTTCGGTCCCCACACCAAGCACGGAGGCATTACTCCAGGCCAACCCTAGCACAGCATGGCAGCTCTTTCATGGAGACGTTTGGAAAATGTACGTTGATGGCGCTTCCAATAGCCGAGGCGCCGGTGCTGGCATCGTCCTCCGCTCACCCTCCGGTGTTCTGCACGAAAGCTCAATCTCTATTAACTTCCCAGCCTCCAACAACGAGGCCGAATATGAAGCATTAATCTCCGGACTCAAAACTGTCGAAGCCATCGGCATCGAAGAACTCGTGGTTTACAGTGATTCCCAATTGGTGGTTAACCAGCTCTCCGAAGAATATGAAGCTCGGGACGACCGCATGCGAACCTACCTCAGCGCCGCAGTCCAGCTCATTCAACGCTTCAAAGCAATCAGAGTCGAGCACATCTCCCGGGAACAAAATGCCCACGCCGACGCCCTTGCAGGACTCACTTCGGCATGCTCATCTTCGGGACACCGTTCTATCTCCTTTGATTCCATTGACAAGCCCAGCTTCAAGCTTGAAGAACTAGATAAGGAATACTCAACATAGAGCTCGGCCCGAGTTGGATGGACGAAATTGTCCTTTACCTAAGAGATGACTCTCTTCCAGCTGACAAAAAAGAGGCTCACCGACTCCGAAACAAAGCCGCTCTCTTCTGGCTCAATCCCAACGGCAAGCTTTACCGAAGATCATTTACCGGGCCATACTTATTGGTTGCACACCCACATCAAGTCCCGGGCATCATCGAAGAGCTTTATGCCGGTGACAGCGGGTGCCACTCCGGTGGACGATCCCTGGCCCACCGAGCCCTCACTCAGGGGTATTGGTGGCCAACAATGAAGAATGATTCAGAAGAATTTGTCAAGCGTTGCAAAAAGTGTCAGATGTTCGCTCCCATTATCCATCAACCGGCCCGGGACCTCAGCCCCCTCACTAGCCCCTGGCCCTTTTCCCAATGGGGCATGGATATCGTTGGAAAGCTCCCAGTCGCTCCGGGTGGATTCAAGTTCCTCCTAACCGCAACTGATTATTTCTCGAAATGGGTCGAAGCCGAGCCCCTTGTCACCATCGAAGAAACAGACGTCATCCGCTTTGTATGGCGAAACATCATCTCTCGTTTCGGTGTACTGTTCGCCATAATTACAGACATTGGCAGGCAGTTTACAGGACAGAAGTACTGGGCCTTGCTTGACGAGTATGGTATTAAATGGGACACTTCCACTCTGGCTTACCCCCAGGGTAATGGACAGGCCGAGGCTGCAAACAAGGCTATTTCATCTGGACTTAAGCGACGACTTGAGTCACACCGGGGAAAATGGGCCGAAGAGCTACCCAGGGTACTCTGGGGCTATCGTACTACTCCTCGGCGATCCACTGGTCGCACGCCCTTTTCCTTGGCATTTGGCATGGAGGCGGTCATCCCTCTTCAAGTCGGACTCCCAACAATGCGCACGGAAAATTTTGAAGAGTCGGTCAATAATAACAGCATTGCCTCGGACCTTGATCTAGCCGAAGAAGAGCGAGAAAATGCAAGAATCAAGCTCGCTTCCTACCAGCAGGAGGTCGCAAAGGGTTACAACCGAAGCGTCCGCCTCAGGTCATTTAAGCCCGACGACCTTGTCTGGAAGAAGGTGGTGGAGAAATCCAAGAAGAGAAAGCTCATGCCCAATTGGGAGGGCCCCTACCGAGTCCTCAAACACCTCGGATCAGGAAACTACAAGTTAGAAAAGTTGGATGGTTCCCCCATTGCCAAAACATGGAATGCTAACAACTTGAAAAAGTTCTATGGGTAGAGTTCGGTTACCGAAGCCCGCTTAGTTTTTTATCCTGTTGCACTCTCTTTTAACAAGTTTGGAAGGCAATTTGCTTATGTATTAACAGCACCTCAAGTTTGAATGAAAATTCCTACTTTGGCACCATTCGCACAAATTTTGGCTATTTACATTACTTACTCGATCCGTTCTTGCCCGGACCGTTTTATATCGACTTTAGGGATATTGCTCCCCCGTAGGTGTTACCTTCGGGCAAAATTCCCACCAAGTCATCCTGGCCTCTTCGGTCATCTGGATTTCTGGTCACTCGTTTTAAGGATACTCGGCCTCCCCCCGAGCCCCTTAAACCGACCCGCCAGAAGCTCCACACTGCTCGGACTCGCTGTGTTACGAACCTATGGTGCAAACCATAGCCCCTCGTAACCCCGGCCTACGTCCCCAAGCAGTAATACAACCTCGAGTTTACTCGTTAGACTCGATTCCATTAAACGGGCGTGCAAACCCAAAATTCATTAAACTCCTGATTCGGTCCCTACCAACCCTGCTTAAAGTAGGGGCTGCGGATCCAAGCACTCTTCTTGATTAAACATCTCCTTTTATAATTGACAACTCTCTTCGGTTCATGCTTCTGTCACACCTGTTTCTACAAACTACTCAAGTTTCACCAAAGCAGGGGCATCGTAACCTAGGGAGCAAACCAATCATTCAAACATTCCAAAGATAACATTCAAGAAAAGAAAGCATTCATTCACAGAAGCACTATGGGTTTCGACAACAATCCCTAAACAAAGTTACTGCTTCAATATCAAATATTTACAAACTCTGGAACAGCAAACTCCTACTGTCTAGAGTTGTCCAGTCAAAAGTTGCAAAAACTAGAAACATAAAAGAAAAAAAAGACTATCCTAAGAATGAGCTAGGTGGTCGAGCTGATCCTCGGACACAGGGGCATTTGGATCGCCTTGATTCCCGAGACCATGGCCCTCGGACGCAGTCTTCACCACCTCTTCCTCTTCCTCAAGAAGTACAAGCTCCTTGGGAGGCGCCTCAGGAAGTGTTCGAAGGTCAGAGTCTTCAGGAAGATTCAGCTTCATCACCAAGGCTTCATGGCCATACCGAAGGCCGTCCAAAAAACGGTCCCGGTGCAGCTCAGCCTCAATTTCCCGAACCTGTTTCTTGTATTCTACTCCGGCCGCATCCCAGCCTTCATCGTAGCCCCTCTTCCTCGCAAAGTCAACCTCTGTGGCCCGGGTGACTTGCAGTGTGTTGGCATCCTTCTCGGCCTTGGCGGCTCTGGCTTCTGCCTCCACTCTCTCCCTGTCGCACCTTTGAAAGTCTGTCAGGTAAAGATTGCATGTCTCCCGAGCCAGCTTGAGGTCTTCCTTCTTCTGAGCCAGCTCTCGAGCAAGCTTGTCGCTCCTCTCCTCCTGCTTTTTGCATCGGTCATTGATAGCCAATGCCCGAGCTCCAGCCTGCAAACAAAAAAATACGAGAAGTTCAATGAATGCAAGCCTTGAGATTGAAGAAAATGGAACGCAAACCATTAACTTACATTGAAGAGGGCCTGAGCTATCTCGACTGTGATGTCCTCGGTCAATCCGATGACAGCCCGGGCGTCCCTCGGGAGGATGCTTCCTCGGAGCATCCCGAAGGCTACACCGAGGTTTTTCACGCTATCGGCGTGGTGGATCGGGCGACCAGCAAAGTGCCGGAACTCCGGATCCCAGGGGAGCTCCCTGGGATTTACCCATTCTCCGCCTTCCTCCCCGGTGTTCCCAGCTCCTCCGCCCTGCTCCTCTCCCTCGAGGATTTCTATCGTTTCCTGGCCGCCCTCTCGGCCATCCCCTCGGTCCTCAAACCGCTGTCTCTTCTCTAGGGGCTCCTAGGGGGAAGCGGGAGGCGCCCTCGAAGTCCCGGCACCAGGTGTACCGGGGACTGTTCCCCTCCCCCGACCAGCCAGCCTCCGGCGCCTCAAGTTCAGCACTTCGCGAGTTCCGGGTCCCACCATCTCCTCGCTCAGCCCGGTTCTCTCCGGGGTCTCTTTGTCAATCTCCTGGCGAATAACTCCCCGAGGTGCTGATGTGCTGCCCTCGGTTTCGTCCTCTCCGCCTGTCCTTCCCCCTCTCCCAGCTCCTCTCCCGGCTCTTCCTCCTCGGCCTCGTCCTCGGCCGGCCCGTGGGACCCCTTGTTGCCTTGGTTTCTTCTTTAAAAAACTGGTATAAGTCGGGACGTACCCGAGCAGTTCGGGAGCGTACCGACTAGTGATTGGGATAGCGTAAGCCGCTGAAATTCGGGCCCGGTCAGCTCTCTCCCGAAGCTGTTGGACGATTCCCTCAGCTGCAAGGCAAAATGAAAACAAAGGATCAGTATAAAACACGCAGAGCATATCAAAAAGCATAAGTATTTGCAGAAGAGAAATTTCTACCGACCAGGAGCCTCGGTCCCGTATTGCACCCTCGTAGTGGTGTCAGCATTTTCCCCTGGCCCGAACATAAAATTCCCGGTCACCGAGATATAGATATTTGCCCACTCCTCGGAGTCGGGGAGTCGGTCGACGAGGAATGTATCGTACCCCGTCCTGCAGGAGAGATAGTACCGGTTGCTCTCCCGGTTAACTCCTAAGAGGTACACTCCGAAGAGCTCCTCAACGCCGAAGGTTAGGTTGAACTGCCTCCTCAATTCAATGATGCTTGTAATGATTTGGTAGGAGTTTACTGTAAGCTGGGAAGAGGTGAGAGAAAGGGTTCAGAGGACTCGTCGGACAAACTGGTGGAGGGGGAACCTGATCCCTACCTCATTGATCGCCATTAAGGGAAAAATCAACTCCCCTGGTCGGTGAGGGAGGGTCTTGGGATTGTTCTCAGGGAGAAGTTGGATCTCTACGTCCGAAGGGATACTGTAGACCCTTCTGAACTCGGCAAGGGCAGCCGAGGTCCCATTGAAGTATTGGTGAAGATAGGGACACGGCCTCATTGGCCTCCTTTGTCCCCTGACCTCCTCGGAGGCATCGGCAAATGGGCCCGGACCGTGGCCAGAAGTGCTAGGAGCTTCCATCTCCCAGGGGGCAAAGGTTGTAACTGGGCGTAAGGGTCTGGAAGGGTCCGAAGGCTCGATGATGTCTAAAGGGAGTCGGTAAACGGCCTGGGCGCGACACTCTGCAAAGATCTCCTCAAGCTCGGCAGAAGTGTTGCTACTGGTACTGTCCGAAGAGACTTCAATGACCATTCGCTCCTACCTAGCAAAAGATGTGCAAAAACCCGTTAGCTATATGCCCAGGGAAAAGCAACACGACTAGTAATAAGGGGGGCAGAACGGTCATCACTCTTCGGTATATTTCAGGGAATCTCTCCCCGGGAGAGGTCTCCAAGGCCAATAATTGTTTCTGTGGTCTCGGGTTGAAGATTGGCCTCGGGAAGAATATAGGCCTCGAGTTGAATTTGGGCCTCGGTAAAACTATGAACAACACAGAAAAACGCCCAGCGCCGCCGCAGGACAAACAATGGCGAGCAGCAGAACGATTATAACGAATGAAGAATGTGAATTACATCGAAGAAAACCGGAAGAAAAATGATCAAAACATCAAGAAGAACGATTGAAAATCATCATACCTGAGTTTCGAAGCGAGATCCGCGTCCAAAACGCTCAAAAATCTCGATTGGAAGCTGGGATTGAACGGTGGCGGTGGTTCAACTTCAGAAGCAGAGAGAAGATGGCCATCCGTCATCTGGCCCATCTATTTATAATGGGAGAGGTGGGGATCTGCGCGGGAAACGAAGCGTCGTGTACCGAGCCTTCGGATCTTCGACACGTGTAGCCATCGGACGGCCAGAATTAAGGGGTCTGCACCGAGGACAGGCGCCGAATATACGAACCATTGTTGTAACGACGCGTGTCACCGAAGCAACGTTTCGTACCAATCTACTGGCAGGGCACGTGCCAGGGCAGCCTTTCCATCCTGAGACCTCGGCGATTGCTGACACGTGGCTTTCATTACTGGCGTAGGATGAGTGGAATTTACCGAGGCGAACACTCTCATCAAGGTCTGATGTTTCGTATGATGGGATCAAGACCCTGAAGTAGGGACGCAAAGCTCCAGGGGCTTGAGGGGCTATTGTGGAGGCTTTGGTTATTGCCTCGGTAAGTAGGCTCCAGATAACCGAGGACTTGTGGTATGGATAATCTGTAGTCCTATACGGGCAAGCCCTTGAAGATACACTTACTTTCACCGGCTCGGTAAAGATCCTCCTGTTAGCGCTTCGGTTAATTACTGAGACATGCGTTCCTTTGAGATCTCTGGAAAGAATGTAACCTAGCAGGAGGGGACCAAGGGCATTATGTGGCAGATAGGATCACCTTGGCCATGTGCTTCGTAACCGCCTTATCCAGTGCATCACCTATGACGTCACCAGAGGCAGTTACCTAAGCGTGACTCCCACGCGCTCCCTTGGAGGCCAAGTAAACCTAGGTCCATAAATACAAAGGGACTCTAACCTAAAGAGGTATGCCACTCTTCCCTAACCCGAACTCTAGACCTAAACCTCTCTCCCTACATCTAACTTGATCGTCGGAGGGTCACTGGGCCGTCCAAGCCCTAGTGACTTGCTGCAGGTTCCAAGGCGGGTGAACGGAGCAACGGAAGAGGAGTATTGAATCAGGCGAAGGTCCCTCCAAATCTGAACCCCGACATGGAACTTGGTGTCATCATCCATGATGCAAAATTTTCACCCTCAAAGCGCGTAATGCATAAGCCTTTTAAACTGTTGTGTGGTAGAAGGCCTTCCAACACATCTTCGTCGTTGTTAATCTTTTCTTCTCTTTCATTGCTCCAGCTAAAACTTAGCACCTGAATGTATGGCTTGCATGACAAATTTGCTTTCTGTGCTTCTGCTCTGTTTGCCACATTCTCAAGTCCGCAAATCCCTAATACGCCTCTGAGGTTGATTAAGAATCCCAGCTCTTCAATTCGGTGCCCTTCATCTTGTCCCACAACAAAAAATGGTAATGTTTGAAGAGAAGTTAATTGTCGTATTCCTATGGGCAATGATATTGGAAATTTTATGTAAAGATGTCTCAAACTGATCAACTTGCAAAAATCTGTTGGAGACTCCTTCAATTCGCTGCTGTCTGACACATTCAAAGTCTGCAAATTATAGAGCTTACACAGAGAATCAGGCAACCTGTTGATTAGTGTCTTTGAAACATTGAGATACCTTAAATGTTTCAACTTGCCAATTGACTCTGGCAAATTTTTAGTGCCAAAGTCAATCAAGTCAATTTCACGTAAGCCTTTAAATTTCCTCAATTCACAGTCGAGGAGATCGCCTGAGAAACGCAAGGTTCTTAGTCTTCGAGCTCTTACTTTTGGAATACTTATGCCTTCCTCTGTCCCAGAAAACAATGATAAATGGTGGACCTCAGGAACATTGCTCACCTCTCTAGACCTTGAAGTTATGCAGTAATTCTTTGAGACACGGAGTGCAAGATCATGTACAAGATCATGCATCTTGCAGCTTTTAATATTTCCGTACGCATCCTTTTCGACATCTTGTAATAAAGAACTCCACAACAACACACAGAAATAATCATTACCTATATCCTCCATCAACAGATTAGTTTCTTGAGGGGGCTGAAGATAACCCTGGGCCATCCAGCGCTGGATTAAGTCATCCTTCACAATATTATCATCCTTTTGAAAAAGTGAACAATATGCAAAACACTGTTTCAAAGATGCTGAGTGTAAGTGATTAAAACTCAACAATAAAGCACTTTCCACATTATTGTCACTTCCAAGTGAATTCCACAATCCACTCTCCTGGATTGACAACCACTCGTGTTCAAGCTTCTTTGAGTACATCAAACCTCCTATTGCCTTTACAGCCAGCGGCACACCCCCACACCTTTCCACAATCTTTTTACCAACCTCCTCCAAATATGAAGTTTTTCTTGGCCCTCCAGCAGCAAATGCTCTTTTACAAAACATTGTCCAACTATCATCATGTGATAGTTTACTTAAAGGGTAAACAGAAGAATTTTTCAGGGCATTCACAACTTTATAATTGCGAGTCATGACTAGAATTCGGCTTCCCTTATCACCACTTATTCCAATCAAAGCACTTAAGAGAATTTCTCATTTTTCGGGGATCTCATTCCACACCGTCAAGCACCAGCAAATACCTTTTCCCACCAAGCTTTTCTTTAAGCTTTTGGACCATTCCCTGAGTATTTGACTCGTCGAGTTTAGTTCCACCAACAGATAATTCCATTTGATTCAGTATCATTTCGACTCGAAAATCATCGGACACAAAAATCCACATTCTATGATCACTAAAACTCTTCACCACCTCCTGATTTTTGAAAACCAGCTAAGTAAGGGAAGTCTTGCCTAGCCCTCCCATCCCTACAACCGCAGTTACAGGGATACAATTCTGATCGTTGCTTTCAGAGCTTTGTAACATCTCTACTACTCTTGTTACATCATCACCTCTTCCCACAATTTTAGATTCGTTTGTTGGAGCATAAACTTGATTTGGTATTTTGGCCCAAGAAAAATAAGTCCAAGACAAGCCCAATAAAGAAGTCCAAATAAAAGATATTTTTGGAGGAGTATAAATATCTTGTTTCTAGAAGACCTAGTTTCTAGAAGAGTTCTAAAATATCCCTAGAAAATATCTAAGATATTTGTTGGACCTAGTTTCTAGAAGAGTTCTAGAATATCCCTAGAAAATATCTAGATATTTGGAAAATGTCACATGTTTAAATCTAGAAAGATCCTTGATATTATCTTATAAGAAGATATCTAGAACCTTCCATTGGGTACTATAAATATGGAGAGGTTCTAGTCATTTTGTACCATGTCAAAAAAAATTCAAGTTCTAAGTGTAATACAAGTACTCTTCTCCTTCAAAAAATCTTATCCAAATCTATACTAGATACCCTCCTCTTCCAACATCGTTAATATAGGGGTGTCTGCACAACTGTGGGAGCTTCTACAGAACTGCTACTTGTTAACTTTACTGGGCTAAGACCAAGTTCACCAGTTGCACTTTTGTAAAGTTTATCCAGTGATTGATGGATATTCTTGACCTTATAAGCCATCTTGAGACGAAACGCCAACGGGTTTGAGAGGGAAAAGAAGTTGTGTACCTTATTCCTATTTCTGTTTTCCAACTTCCTTCGACAAACTTCATATGCATACTCATCCAGAATGTCATCAGCTTCGCACGTCACTACCTTGAGTTCCTTCAGCCAATTCTGCACCATTGATGTCCCCATCTTTTGCTGTTTTTCAGCATCATTTAATAAAATCTGGGCAGTTTTAAACCTTTTGGCGAGGCTTTCAAGCTCTTCTTTGATACCCAGGGTAGGCCTTTCAACAGCAAGTGGAAGCACCTTCTTTGCGATCCCCTCAACTGCAGCAATAACGAGAAATTCCATCTTTGTTCTTGGCTTGTGAAGATAATAAAGTCCAAAATAAAGTCCAGAGAGAAAGAGGGGAGAATTTATTATGGAGTGGATTTATATTTGGGTAATTCGAGACAGGTGGGAACAAGTCGCACTTCATAGGAGCGTTTCGAATGACTGTTTGATAGAGTACCACCATTGATTGGGGTCTCTTGATGTCGTGTGTGAGGATTGCGAATGTTCGCAGAAAGTTATAGAGAAAGTGAGCTTTACACATATAGGACCACATATTCGCGGTATTTAAGAGAGAGACTTAACTTGAGATGACTGCTAGGGCCAATTGATCACTATTACAAGGAAGGCTAAATTTGTTGCACTTCAGGAAAAACAGCCGACGACTCGGGCTGCACTCAATGCTTTCACATCACTAGCTTTTTATGTTTATGTTTGTAAAATACAATAGATTATACGTGAGTTCCGTTGTTCGTTGATCCACCTTAAATCAACCAGATAATAATCAGAGCTGGCCCGGGGTGAGCCCAATAAACCCCCTGGTTTGGGCAACCCCCACCACGGGGCAACCAAACAAAATATAAATTAACCATGAAATTTGTAATAAAAAAGGTAGTGCAAAATATACAAAGAGGGTCTTTGGGCCAGTGGTAAGGCTATGTTTATGTCTGTAAAATACAATAGATTATGCGTGAGTTCCTGTTGTTCCTATTTTTTTTTTGTCTGTAAAATACAATAGATTATGCGTGAGTTCCGGTTGTTCCTATTTTTTTTTTTATCTTAGAATAGGAAATGGTCAGGCCACGTATCTTCATTTTTTGTCTTTCCATAGGATATTTTTTCTTTAATTTGCTTAAGCCTCCTACTATTATTTTTTTTCATTTAATTTTATCATGTGATTTCTACTATTAAAAGTTAAAGGGTTTATTAAATTTTATTGTAATAAATCTTTTTATGTTTTAGTCAAACTATTTTACTTTTATATTCATATTTATTACAATACCTCATATAGACGTTAAAATGTATATATTGATTAATCTTACTCATTTAATTTTAACTTTAGTAGGATTTTTCGCTAAAAAAGATTTTTACTTCTTTAATTTTTCGAGAGTTAGTTTAATTAAGTTGTTCAAATTTTGTTCAAATGTATTTTTCAATTGTGTGATGCTAAGATTTTATTGGGAAGATGGTTGTTTCCAAATGGCATGTGGTTACTTATCAATATAGTTGAATATTTCTATTACAGTTGCTTCGGTGAAGAGTAATTTTTCTTAGTTGAAATAGATAGAAACTTATACATCCATGTCACAGGAGAGATTAAATAAATTCGCTGTGACCTCAATTAAAAATGAGTACGTGAATAAGTTAAAGTACGATGATTTAATCAAAGAAGTTGCTTCAAGAAATGCAAGAAAAAAGTTGCTAACTTTAAATCAAATTGTGGTAATCATAAAGCAATATAACCGGGGCTATATTTTGATTTGGGAAAGTCAACGATACACACCCCTTAAAAGGGTGTATCATATGCACCTATTTTGTGGTTCATTTATAACATTTTAGAGTGTTTCGTAACTTTTGTTCTAGAATTCATAACTTTTCAGCAGTATGATTCATAACATTTTCATTATGATTCATAACATTTTGGTATATCTCGTAACCTTTATACGACTCGTAACTTTTTAGCAATACGATTCATAACTTTGTCTCTATAATTCATAACATTTTGGGGGGTGCATATGATATACACCCAAATAAGAGGTGTGTATTGTAGTCTTTCCCTTTTGATTTTAATGCAATTCAGGCTTTTGATTTTGATGCAATTCAGGCTAGTTAAAAGCAAAATTTAACATTGATTTGTTTTCCCCCGGTTTTTGACTTGTATGTCTTTCTATATTTTGTAACTTAATATTAAGTGGGCAACCAAGCATGAGGTTAGGTTTGGGCAATCCAAATGTCAGAGCCAGCACGATCCAGATTTCTTCGTCAAGAACACGCAACAAGCTTCTCCATGGCGCCATCTTTGTCTTCTTCGTCTGCATCAGTCTCTTCAACATCGTATTTGCCTAACTTTCTCTCTGAGAGATCTCATCTGTAGCCCTTTGGGCATCCGTTTACTTCCGTGTAGTGAAACCCTCGATCGTCTGACTACCTGTGAAGTAGGTATCCTTGTCGAACCATGTAAAATCTCAGTGTTTTGTGTGTTGCTCTCTCTCTCTCTCTCTCTCTCTTTTCTGCGGTTTGTTCAATTACATAGCAATAATCACACCCATTTTCTGTATTTATTAACGCTTCCGCACAACATAAGTCAATGCCTTTTGTTGGGTGCATCCACGTCCAGAGTTTAACCTTCAACCCTTAGAAAGGAAGAGAGCCAAAAGTGGGTTTACCTCTTAGACCCAATCGAAATCCAACACCAATCACCTCCTACAACCCAAAGCATCACCAAACAAGCCTCAATTTTTGAAATAGCAATTTTTGGCTTGGAGGTATGAAGAAATGGTTGCCTTTCTTTGGAATAGCAATTTTTAAGCATCGACTTTTAGTTCGTCTTGGTTTTGATGACTATAGGCTTACACCAATTAGTTGAGACACATATCCATTAGTTAAAACCAGTTTCTTACATAATTTGTATTACTTTCAACTGTGATGGCAATGGGTCTATTGATAGTTTGGAGTTTTCTGACAAATCTATTTTTCCATTTTAAGGTTTAATGTGTTGATTTTTTTTTCCTATAGTAGAGTCTATAGTGTTTTAGTTTCTTTGCTTTACAAGTGTTGTATAAGAGCTTCGAAAGAGCTGTTTCATGATGATTCCTCTCTTCTAAATTTGATATTTGTTTGATTTTGGTGATTACTCAACTTCCGTGCCCTGTGTCTTCTTCATTCATGAGTTGTAAAACATAACCATTTAGATTCTTCATGCATTTGGCTTGAGCGTATGGGATGCCGTGCGGTCCATGTCTGTACTAATTCTTGCAATACCCATTACCTTAAAAAGATTTGATGACAATGGTTTAAACATTTGTTACTTTTTGTTTACTAAAGGCTTTCTAATTAACTTGAGATGCTTTATGGTTTGTCTAAATGTAAAATTTGGAGTGTATTGATAGCTTACCGTCTGTTTGATGAAATGTCTCAATGGATTCCTTAAGTACAGATTGATGTTCTTACCCAAAAAATTATTTACCTGAAAAATCTTATTGGATTGGGCATGTCCTTTCATAAATCCCTCTTTCCCTTCGGTCCATTGAACTTCTTAATTAGTGGTTTTGGCATTTGAATCTCTTATTGTTGGTTAATGTAGGGTAACTAGATGTCAGTTTGCTAAAAAGCAAGCATACAACTCCCTCCCCCCTTACACAAGGGAACTTCAGTCCTTCTTTGTAGGATTTTTCCTCTTTCATTTATCTTTGTAAGTGTTGTTAGACGGTTGTACATGTTCCTAACTCTTCTCTTTTGTACATTGTGCTAGATTGGCATATTAATATGACGAGGATAAAGGTTGATGCAATTGTTAATGTGTCCATCATCGTTCGTATATTGTACCCTAACTTGCACTTCAATTGTTGCTGTGGAGACTCGCAAATTTAGTATAATTTCGAAAATCGTATAATTCGTGGAAGGATCTTATTGTTAATAAAATCTTCTGGTTGTTTGCGGGGGGTGTACGGGTATACGATTACTGTTGTGTGTCGGACACTCGAAGAATAGTAAAATGTGGGTTTTGATGTTGTAATGTTGTTTGGAAGTGTCGGTATAAGTTGGGTTCGAACTGGTGTCCGTTCAAAATTTTCATCTTTCTGCCCAGCCGGTACCGGTACTGCCTGATGCCCAGTACCGGTACCCAGTGTTCAGAACTTGACCAAATTGACATTTTGAAGACTCCAGTACCGATACTGAGATTCGCCCAGTACCGGTACCCGCTGTGTTTTTCTGTAATTTTCAGCACGTTTTTTGAACCACTATAAATACCCCCCTTTTACCATTTTTCACACACAAAACCCACGAAACAAATCTGAAAACACCCCCTCTCACCTACCCAACTCCAATCTCACCCAAAACTCTTAATTTCAACCTCAAATCTTCAAGATCCAAGGGTTTCCAACCTCAAAATCACTTAAATCTTGCATTTGGATAACAAGGGGTAAGTTTTGTGTTCTTGCTTTCATCTTTGGGCTCTCACCCACATTTTTCTCTCTCTCCTCTCAATCACTTGTTGATCTTTGTTCATTTATCATGTTTTTGGATTGTATTCACTCTAGATCTTGTATCTTGGCTTGGGTGGAGCTCGTTTTTTATGGATTTAAGTGTATAGCTCTCGGTAGACCTAGGGTTTTGCTCAAAACCCACTTAGGTAGGAATTTCTCTTTTTCTAAATGTTATACGGTGGTTACATGTGATATTTGTGATTGATTGCTAATTATGACTTGTGTGGAGTGCCTTGGGGATTCTAGGATTGAAATCCTTACTAATGATGTATTTTTGGTTTGATACTTGTGATCCATGGGTTGTGTGTGATGTGTTAGATAATGTTGATTTATGTGGAACGAGTATATGACATTGGTGTTGATAGTGATGTGAATGTGGTTGTTGTTGTGACGTTGAATGTGGAGTTTATCGTGACGCAAGGGATGCAAACATGAATTTGCAAGGGGTGGAGTTTATTATGACGCAAGGGGTAGAAACACGAAATCGCAAAAGGTGGAAATATGTTGGAAGAAGAGCGTGTGAGTGAGTGTGTAAGTGTATATGAATGCTTAATGTTAGTATATGGTATATGGTGTTGGCATGTGTTGTTTTGAATTTGCTATTTAGCTTGATTCACGGTATCCATGTTTATCATCTCATTACATATAGATTTTGTAGAGAATTTCTTACTGGACTAGTATAGCTCAACAAAATCTTTGTTTTCAGGTCTTAATGCCCAGCAATAGATTGCATGCTATGGTGTGCTTGGACACGAAGATTTTTGGAAGCTAATTTGATTTAGTTACTCACTCATCTTTGTAATAGACTTTTTTTTTTTTTGTTAAAGATGGCTTTGTAACTAATTTACTTTTGAATTGTCTTTTGACCAAAGTTTGTAATATTCTAAACACTCGTACTGTCACGACCCTGACCCACCCCTTGAGGTCTTAATCATGACAATGCCAGTGATTTCTCACTAAGGCCAAATCACAAATCAAATATCATCTAAGCAAGCGATAATCAAAAGGGACTAAACATAACAGCGGAAGCAAAAGAAGACTTTTATTGATAACGAACCAAAGTCTGTCTTAGGTTTTACAAACCAAAAGGTAAACCTCTCAGAGTTGTGGTTACTTACAAACCCAAAAGTTAGCAAACCATATACAAAGCTAAGTGTCTACAAGCAAAACTTCATTTCTACAAGTTTCCAACAAAAAATACAACACGTCCCAAAAGTAAACACGCCACCACACTACGCGTCGCTTCCTGAAAGGTGGAAAAGAAAATCCATAAGCCAAATCTCTTGTGAATGATTAATACTTAACTCACATGCCTTCCATGGACAATGCAAAATAATTTGATAATATTTCAAAACAAAGAATTCAAATTCATAAGCCACATATAATGCACATCCCACTATTCAAAATTCAAAAGCTACCGGGCGTCCCCGGTAGTGGATAAGCCAGACGTCTACGCATTATCCCAAAACACACACCAACCTCAAACACCCTTGCTAGCCATTAAGCCGTCCCCTAGCAAGACCGGACATTGGGAATGCCATTAAATAGATTCGCAAATATTTCACAAAAAAGTCCACCTTTCATTGTTATCCATGGAGTACATAATTTATAAAACATGTTCAAATAAGCTCGATAAGAAAAACAAGTTCAAAACCATGTGTTTAAGTATTAAATCACTCACCTCGGCTCTACGAACCACCCGAGCTTCCTAAAACAATTAGGCAATAAAAACATGATTAGAAGATGCTAAACAAGCCTATTTTTATGAACATAAGGTCCTAAGGTAGACATATGAAGTTAAACAACCAATCTCAAGAAATAATTTCAGAATCTACAATTTCATCAATTTCAACTTAAAATCTGACTTTGCACAGAAATAACTAAGGTACAAACTCCACATACTTTTTAAGGTTTATGAATCTAGTTTCAAAATCAGAAATCGGATCACGATTTCATCGCTCGAGCTAAAAAAATATGACCGTTTCCGTAACACGTGTCTGTGCAGTCAGCACAGTTCTGAAAATGAGTGATGCTAGGTCACGAATTTTTATAGAATTCAATACTTTGATTCTAATCCCGAAATTTTTACCATAGATAGAAGACTCATAGAGGAACTCTCAGTAAAAATCTCATAATTTTTCGAGCTTAGGAACTGCCTCAAAAAAAATCCACAAAATCAGGACAGATACGAAATTTCTACTCTGCAAATTTCCAGAAAAACGCAGCTTGTTCCTCTTTTGATTTTCGACTCCAAAACCTTTCAAAACACTTCAATTTCACACCAAAACTTCACTAATCATGCTCAAACTCATATATATTAACGAGCTACTCCAAGAACATCGAATCCTTGCGTCAAAACAAATTTTAAACACTCAATCCAAGGGATTTCAAGTTAAGCTCTTGAGTTCCTTAAGAATTCAACCCTAAAACTCAAATTCAACTTAAATCAAACATCTAGAACATGAATTCAGCATGTAAAACATGATTTTCGAGTCAAGAAATATAAAATCAAGTGTGAAGAACATGATTTACCAAGGTAGGGCTTCAATCCAAGTCACGATATTTCCCCAATTTTTTTCCTTCTCTTCTTCTTCTTCTTCTTCACCGTTCTCTCTCTCTCTCTCTCTCTCTCTCTCTCTCTCTCTCTCTCTCTCTCTCTCTCTCTCTCTCTCTCTACGTGGAAGATAGACAAAAGGAAAGAATAGTGTAGAAGTTCTCTTACTTTGTTTTACTAGGCTAATAGAAAAGTTATTAGATGCAAGTGTGACATGTGCTAACTTGAGTTCCAAATATATTTAACTAGCAAGTTAGGCCAATAACTCATATAATAAGCCTAAAGCACAACACATAATTAACTTAAAACATAATTAAAGATTAGGGGTATTACACGTAATTGTGTTTAAGTTAATTTGGGCCGTGATGCCAAGGTTGTAATTCTTAAAACTTGGAGACTTGATTTGTAAATTAAACAGGTGGGAAATCATTTTGGGTATTATCTACCTTATGAGAATATCTTTTATCGAAATGAATTATATATTTATATTTAAAATCAAGGGCGTGACAGTTGCGTTTCTGCCCTTGGCTTTTAATTTGTATTAGACTTAATACACTGGCATGACTAAAACATGGAAGCACTTTTTGTTGTAAGACGAAGGGCTACAAAAGGCTACAAAAAGAAAGTCAACTGCATCCCCAAGTATGAAGCAATAACCAATCGACGTTCTCATCCTCCCCCTCCCTGTCTCCATAGTTGTTCTCTTTTGTTCTCTTTCCATTTCCTTATTTTGTTTGTTTCAATTTGTATTAGAGATGTTCAATTTATTTTGGTTATGTTCTTATCTAGGGTTCTCCATAGTCGTTCTCTTTTGTTTTCGTTTTGGTATGGTGTGACGTGGTAATTGGTTTAGTTTCACGTCAAATTATGTGAGGAGCCTTTAAGCTCAGGTAAGAAGAGAAGTTTTGTCTTCCTTTTTTTTTTTTCCCCTTTTGTTCCTTTTCCTTTGGCTAAACTAATCAATCTTAGTTTTTCCCCTGTTACTACATCTATGTTTTTGTTTTTTTTATAAGTTAAAGCCGAACACTATTGTTTTTTCTTACAAAAATTTGGTGGACTCTCTTCAAGTTCCAATTTTAAAGAGATTGAATTTGTTACTTCACTATATATAAAATGAGTGAATTTGTCAGGGTGTTGTGAAGATTTTTGATGCTAATGATGTACATTTCTGCTCTATATTGAGTGTATTTCTATGGCTAATTTTGCTTCTCTGTGATATGATGGTGTCTCTACATACCCATATTTGACAGAATCTCATCTCTTTATTGGAAATATGCTTATGTTTGTTGATGCTTTGGATTTGTTGTTGTTGTTTGCTACTTGGTTTTAACTTTTTACCTGGTATTCATGGCCGGCTCTGGGCTAAGGCCCGGTCATGAGGCACAAGCCTTAAGCCATTCAAAAATGTCCAAAAACTAAGGCCTCCACTTATTTTTAGTACATAGATGTATGTGTTACTATATGGCCTATTTTTTAACCCGTGAATATGTTTTATATAAGGCCCAATGCCCCAGTAAAAATAGAACGGATGAAAAAGTAAAAAACGAGAATAAAGTTGGATCACAGCACCTCGGGGTCGCTGATCTCTGAGAAAATTATTCAGTATATGAGTGCATCATTAATATGGATACATCTTTTCCCCGTAAAAGATAATTCCCATTGCAAACAAACCAAGCAAACTGACGGAGAAGGAACTATACGTTAAGTAATAGACTATTAAGGGCCTCATTTCGAAGATCGTCTTAGGCATCCGAAATCTCAGAGCCGACCCTGCTGGTATTTGTTGGGATTCCATAAGCAAATTGATGGTTCTTTGTAGCTAGTTTAAAAGTTTAGTTGGGGGAGTGCCGGAAGTACGAGTAATTCTCTTTCGTGCCACTAAGAAGAGGACCACATACTACACACTAATAAATCGATTTAGTGTTTGAGCCACTAGCTAGCAAATGCCGTAGGTATGGACAATTTCAACCGGGGTGCATAGTACCGTAGGCACGGATAAGCACTAGTTTATATATGTGATAAACCGTTTACTTTTTTTTTATGACAAATGCTAATCTCCGCGGTTTGGTGGAGGATTAGTAGGCCCATTTGGCTAACTTTTCTGAAAAAGTTTCTTGACTGATCTAGAGAAAAAGATGCCCAGTTAAGTAGACAATTTTAACCCTCACTTTTTTAGCTAAAAACAAATAAGGTATTGTCTCTATTTTACATTTCTTTTGGGGAATTTATTATGCCGAAACACATTTTGTTGCTGCCATATTTCAACCTCAGCAAATTGGGACAACAATTCAACCATTCTCTTTCTAAAAACTTTTATTATACTCTCTCTCTCAGCAATTTAAAGGCGGTGAGGAAGTCGGCGCCAGTGACGATAGGGGTGAAGAAGCCGCATAGGTACAGGGTGGGGAGGGTGGCAATGAGAGAGATCAAGAAGTACCGAAGAGCACCGAGCTCTTGATCTGCTGTGGCAGCGTATAATGCCCCGATTTTCCGAAAGCAATATAAAATAAAATCTTAAGAAAATTTGCTAAATAAATATAATTTTTCAAAATAAAGTTTAGCTATTACAATCACAAGATAAATTTACTGATTCAAAATATATTAACTTCAGAGCTGACTCTAGGCTTGATACAAATCCGAAGCATACTCGATTTTCGTTCCTGGTATTCTTTCCGTGTTGAACTGCACCATTTTTGAATCCTCTCCATTGAATCCTGCGCCCACTGGCAAATTGATCGCCGAAGCAAACGATTTGCTAGGATACAGATGTATCCGTGAGTGACTGGAATAACTTGCCCAAACCTCTGCCGTTTTGGACGATTCTTGTGTCTAACGCGAAGATCTTGAAACGCTCTGCAACTTTTGTGAAGAAGTCGAAGCCCGAAAACCATTCGAACTAGGAGAAAAGTGGGGGTTTTCATAAGTCCTGTTTGCTGTCTGGAAACAGAAATCCGAAAATTTCATTGATCTTCGGACAGCGATAACTCTATCAATCCTTGACCATTTTGGGTGATTCTTGGATCTAAATCGAAGCTCTCGACGCCCTCTACAACATTTGTGAAGAAACTTAGGCCCAAAAACGACAGCAACTAGGAAGAAACAAGCCGTGAACAGAGGGACGTGATATGGACGAAAATTGAACGGGTGTGATCCCTCTTTTCTTATTTCTATTTTGGCAGTGGACTATGAGTAATATAGAGGGAGTAGTGGAGGAAGGTAGGAGAGTGGGATGGTATAGAGATTAGAGAGATGTATAGTTTAGGAAGAGTTTGAAGTGGAGTGGATAAGTGAAAAGATAGAGATAGAGGGAGATATAGGTGAGGGATGGGTATCCAAATCCCATAAATTGTGGGATGGATACTAATATTTATTTTATAGATATATAGACACACTTATACATAGTTACAAGCTAATTAATAATATATATGCTAAACTAATTTTAAATACCAAAAATTAATCTAGGTTCTAGTTTAATCAAATTACACTTTTAAATAATTAATCAATTACTATAGACTATTTGATTAAAAATAATTTCTTTATTCGAAAAAAAAATCGGGCAAAAATCCGGGTCGTTACACCGCACTCCAGAAGAGCACCACAAACCGTCCTCCCTTAAAGTCATTTCCATCGGCCAAGTCCTAACCCACCGATCAGCTTCCTCCAAACCCTACCCTCCTCGCCGCCGCCGCCCCTGCCAGTGGATCAAAAACCCTCTGTTTTGCCCCCATTTCTTTAAACAAATAAAACCCAAATCGTTTTGCTTCGGTTTTAGCAAAATAGGTCGGGTCTTTCTAGTTCAGATGGTGCGGAAAACTAGAGGTTGAAATCTCTGGTAGGCACTCAAAGAAGGTGGAGATTTGTTTTTGTAAGTGTAAATGTACTGTGTTTGGTACAAGTAAAATGGACATGTTTTCTATGTACATGTTCACCTCTTTATTTATTTTTAGTGTTTCTTTTGGCGTGGAAGCCTTGACTGAGCAAGAAATGTTTATATCTTTGGGGGGTTTAATTAGCCATCCTTTTTACCCTACTTATTTAGGTGTTCATCCTAATGTGTTTAAATACTTATCTTTCCATCCTCAAATTCAATTAAATCCTAAACTACCCTTTCTTTCTTCTAATTTTTCAAATCCTTTTTTCTCTCTCTTTTTTTAATCTTTTTTAATTATCTCAATTCTCTCTCCTCTTTTAAACATTTCTATCACCTAATCTTTTGAATTTTCTCTTTCTCCTAATCTTCTATCTCATATTTTCATTACCCTAAAATCTAAAAAGAAAACATGACTCTTACAAAAAAGAATGTGTAAGCCGAAAAACATGGCAAAACATGATCAATTCACAAAACATGGCAAAACCTGATCGAGGTAGATGAACAAAATAAGAACAATTAAAAAACATGATAAAATCGAAAAACATGGCAAGTTGCGAGAAGTGCAGGTTTCGATCGAGGTAGATGAACAAAACATGATCAAATAAAAACATGACAAGTTTTAAAAAGTGTAGATTTCAATTGAGATAGATGAACAAAATATCGTCAATTCACAAAAATGACAAAAATTGAAAAACATAATACCTAAGACCGGCGACGATTAAGAGTACAAACACAAAATCCCACACACATAAAAAAACATAATCAAATAAAAAATATGATAAAAACCAGAAAGCATGACAAGTTTTGAGAAATGTAGTTTTCAATTAAGATAGATGAACAAAACATCATCAATTTACAAACATGACAAAAATCGAAAAACATAATACCTAAAACTGATATCCCGGTAACGACGGCGGCGACGATTAAGAGGATGAACACAAAATCTCACACCCATCCCCTCTACCTTTTGATCCTAAAAACGCTCAATGAAAAATCTCTTAACTTCAACCACGATCCAACAGCCACCCTCGCATCAGTTGCAAAAGCAAAAACCAACGGCAGTGGCGGCGGCGGCCATGGCTGTCGGTACAAACTTTTCAAACTATTCCTTCCGATCTAAACAATGTTCTGCCAACGACATCGTCCTGTCGCCGGTGTCCCATCGCCTCCCATGTTTCTGGTTCTCTATTGATGGAGAGAGGAGAGAGTGTGCGGTGGAAGCAAATGGCTGGCGAAGATGCTGTTCGAAGGGAAGAGAGCGAGGCATTGTTCTGCAATTTCGGTTCCAGAGAGAGGGTTTTACGAGGAAGAGAGTTTTATTGGAAATATGAATGAACGGGAAATATATAGGTACTGAACGGGAAAGAGAGTTCAATCCTATTTTTATGGGAAATAGGAATGAACGGGAAAATAGCCTATACAAAAAAAAAAAGAGAACGGGAAAATAGGAACTGTGATTCAACTAGGATTGTTGAATTGTGATTACCCAATCCCACTAATTGTGGAAAGATAATGGGGTAGAAATATATATCTATATATAAATAGCTATATACATATATGTTTATAACTAGGGGCATAATAGGCCAAGAATACATTTTGAGGATGTGAACATAAGTATTCAAACTCATATGGATGAACACCTAAATAAGTCTTCCATTTAGGATGCCTATTTAATTTTGTCTATATCTTTTTGGCTTAGTATTTATATCTTTCGGGTTCAAGCTAAATGGACATTGTTTAGTGTTTCTTTTGTACATGTAAAATATAATATTTTTATTTGAGTCTTGGGTTCAAAATCTCTCAGCTATTATCAACGCCTATAGGGACAGTCTATACAGAAATTTGCTTTGACTTTAATTAAGACTCTCACAAATGACCAATGGGATTAGTTCCCAAAAATTAGTCGAAGTGCATATAAACTGGCTCGGACACCTGAGTTATAAAAAATTGGAATGGCAACATCAATGAGCCTATATTAATGTGAACTGAGAAGCAAATGTGGTGTTAAAAAATAAAATAAAATTGGCGTCCTTTTTTAGTTAGAGGAAGCAAAACAATAACAAATGGATTCAGGGTAAAATTGTCTTTTACTATTAAAGTAAGAAACATATGGGAAGTTGCAGAGAAAGGACAACTAATGGAGATATTTAGGTGGTGTTCTACTTTTGTTAAAAAATACTTTTTGAAAAAAATGTAATTTCAAGCTCAAAAATCATATATTTACGCAAATAATTTTTCTATCAATATAGATCTTGTTTAATAGATTTTATTAAGATATTTTAAACGGTACCAAAAAATTGAAAAAATAATTTTTATTTTTATTATATTTAAGTTTGAAATTACCTTCTTTTAAAAAAAATACTTTTACAAAAAATGGATCGCCACTTTAATACATTTAAATATTATACTTTCCTATTCTTAAAGTTTGCCTGTTGGGCACACATGAGCAGAACCGTTTTTTTATAAGTAATAAATTATTTATTTGTTGTCGTGACATCGCTATCCCAACTATTTAGAGCCCGTTCCGCAAAAAAAAAAAAAAAAAAAAGTTCTTATTTTTTAAGAGATTATTTCAAGCTCAAAAATTATGCTTTTATTGAAATCTAAAAATATGCAATATGGATCTTATTTGAAAGATCTCGATGAAATCTTTTATACGATACAAATAAAATTGAAAAATTATTTATCATTTACATTATTTTTTAGTTTGAAAATGTGAAATAAACTGTTTATTTTTTAAGAAGGTCTGGAACGGGATCTTAAAATTGACAATGCATGCACAACTATCATATTTCAGATACCGTAATGGCGTAATAGTGTTTCGTCACTTGTCCAGCGATAAGATAAGCCCCACTTTGTTTTTGGGTCAATCGAAAATTAGAAAAACCCACTTTGCCTGCCTCATACAGAAAACCTATAGGGACCGACGGGTCCGGCACCGAAATCGTATCGACGGTCGCGTCGGGCTGTCTCCAGCTACAGAACGGTCGATCCGAGCCGTCCAAAAATTCTAAAAAAAAAAAAACAAGGTGGCTTGCGCGAGAATCAACGACATCCGATGTGTGTAGGGTATTTGATCCAAACACCCTATTTTTCATGTATATATGTATATACATGTATATATATAAAAAAATGGGGCGTTTGGATTGAGCACTACGCACATCGGATGCCGTTGATTCCCACGTATACCCACTCGGTTTTTTTTTTTAAATTTTTGGACGACTCAGATCAGTCATCTAGTGGCCGGAGATGGCCCGACAAGACCGTCGGTACAATTTGGTGCCGGACCCGTCGGTCCCTATATAAGCCGGTCACGTCCTTCTATGTTCATCAAACAATTTTACTGTAATAAAAATTAATTCAACCCTCAACTTTTAGAAATTACAGTAGTAATTTTTACCTTCGAATTCACCTATTTATCAGAACGGTGAATAAATTAAATCGAATATCAGAGTTAGGTAAAATCATAAAGTTGCACCAAACACAAGCCCTTATTTATTGGTCCATTTTAACAATTAAAGAAACAAAAACCAAAACAAAACCAGAGATTGGCCACTTAAGTATTTGTGGCAGTGCCTTGTGGGCATTAATAATAATCCACGCTCTTTCACCAGGTGATAAACCACAGCTTATTTTAAATTAAGTTCAATAAAGGTGCATCAATTTTTTCTCTATTTTTTATTTTCAATTCTTATTATACTTCTGTTATATATTTTTTTATTAATCTTGATGAAGAAATTATAAGAGAACTGTAATATCATTATTTGAAAGCTAACACAGTTGGCTACAATTATTTTTCATTTTAATTTCTTTTACAAATTTTTTGTTCAACTTCGATTCCAATTAGGAGTTTTTAAATATTCATCCTCTTTCCCCATCTCATGTAAGTATTCATCCGGGCCATTTTGAACCATTATGTATTCATCCTTTCGATGTGTGAAATATAGGGATGACAATGGGGAGGGTCGGGGGTGGATACCACTATCCCCATTCTCGATCCCCGAACTCAAATCTCTCCCGATCCCCGCCCCGATCCCCACCGGGGATTTATTTTTATCCTCCATCCCCGCCCCAAACGGGGAACGGGGATCCCCACGGGAAATCGGGGATCCAAGATTCCAAAACTTTAAAAAAAAAAAAAAAAAGTCACCTACTATTAGAAAATACAAACCATGAAACTAAATTAAAAAAAAAAATCTAGGCTACCATTACAAACCAAATGCCAAGGAAAATAGCCACAGTTGGTGGTCGCATTTCATTAGATTCCACTTGAGTTTATAGCCACCGAGTTTTTCAAAGTGATAGACTGTGTTCAAAATGAAAAAACGCATTAAGAAAAGGTGAAACAAAAATACACAAGAAAAGAAAAAAAGTGAAACAAAAATACACAGAAAATGCTCAAATTCAAAAAGAAAACCTCAAACCTTCGTTCAATATCAACCACATTTGTCAGCAATAACATCAGACTACAAGACAACATACATTACATTCAGATCCACACCCAATGCTCGTTCTCTAATCCATCTCACATCAGTTCAAAAATTATATCTAACACCATGCCATAATTTCTCACAATTCTCCACAACCATCTCACTCACTGTCCACTATCTACAAAGAGTAAATTTAAGAAGTTACTTGCCTTGTTCGTTGTAATAGTATGAAAGAAGATAAATTTCTGTTCTTTCCATCACTTTCAGTTACCATCAAAATTCAAATTACAGGGAAAAACAAACTGAGCATTTTACATAAAGCATAATAACAAGTGGGTGAACCCTCACTTATGTATATATATAATTATATATAGTAGGCTAGCGGGGCAGGGCAGGGATCGGGGCGGGGATGGGGCGGGTACTAACTCATATCCACCCCCTACCCGTTCCCCACTTTTTTTTAAAAATTATCCCCATACCCTACCCGATCCCCAAATAATCCCCGAATCCCCTACCCATTTGGGGTGGGGAACGGGGCGGAGCGGGGCAGGGCGGCGGAAATTGCCATCCCTAGTGAAATATCCTTATTACCCCTCTAGTAAGATATACAACGTATAGAGAGATATATAAAGTAAGTGTTCAAATAGTCCTACAATTTCGTGAGTAGTAGGAGGAGGATTTCAAATTCCTTTAATTTCCGTTTCAAATCCCTTTGAATATTCCTAAATTAAAGGGATTAGGATGCAAATCAGCCATCATATCCTCCAATTAACTGAAGAAATAACAGGAGGATTTCAAAGTTTGAAATTTCGAATGTGAAGATTACCAAATCCCACTGATTGCTGTTACCATCTACTATAGACCAAGTTTGAAATTCCGAACGGATATATAAGGTCCCAGGGATGGAGTTTAGTCCTCCCACAAACATCTGAACTCTAGCATTTTCGTTCCTTCCATTGATCTTTGTAATTCTCCATCCATCATTTTCATCGTAACATGACTTCTTTAGAACATGATTTTCATGATTTCAGGGAACATGACATACTTAAAACATGGCATGTTTACAAGACAAAATCATAATTTCCGTAAAACATGAAATCATAATATTATGTAGAACAAGACCTATGTAGAACATGACATATGAATGACATAAAATCATGAACACATGATTTTGGAATCATGTTATACCAGTTGCAAATTATCCATCTGAAAGTAAATTGAAACGCCAACTTGGTACACGCAAAATAAGGAATTATCCACCAAACAACTAATTATACTTGGCTAGTCAATCCCGTAAATGCCAAAACATATATAACCAAGAAATGAGTCTACTTAGTTTCAAAAACTAGCAACATATGTAGTATTATCCCAAACTTTTCCTCAAAGGCATGGGCTGAAGACTGGTAGCATCATCCTGTGGGGACATTTCTACACCAACAACATCCAGTTTGAGGAGTTATTTTGCTGCAGATGGTTCACAATGCTCAGCTTCTTCAGGCTGCTTCGTTCCACGGATTGTTTTCGCCACTAATGAATGCTTTAACTATTTTGGACCGCATCTTTTGGCAGTCTACTCTCCGTAGCGTCTTCAGAATGGGTTCGTTTCGATAATATTGCCGAATGATATAACAAACAATAACACCGCAGTCGAGGCTAAAACCAACAAAAATATATACTTATTAGATATCCCATTTTTACAACCCAGTGTGTCATGTGGATAGGTTGAGTAAACAATTCACCTACCATCGCTTTGTTGGGGACAGTCTTGGACTTGCACAATGGGTTGGCAATCCAGTGTGGTTAGCAATCCATCTCTGACGCTCTTCCAATAACTTTCAACCTAGTTTTTCTGATAAAAACCCGAAGTTCAAAATATGTGGACCTATTTCTCGAACATAAAGTGCTAACAACTCCACTCCTAAATGCCGTACCGGATTTGGAGTGACTTTTCGCGCACTTTTCTCCATCCTTGTATCCAGCAAGGTTACCCCGTTTTTTTTCATTTTCTAGTCCTTCTTGCATTATCGACACATTGACCAATTGCTCATTACTATAACGCGGATAATTTTACTATAATTTTACATACCAAGTAGCTAAATCATCCGACAATTTCCATATTTAAGAACATGGTTTATTTCAATAACATGACCGTATTTGAAAGACTAAATTGTGAAAACATGACTTATCTCATTGGTGTTCTATTACCACTACTAGTTTCACAGACTTGCTTCGATGATTGTGTGTCATCAACTATAGCATCATCCTGTAACGCCCCGATTTTTCGGAAGCAATACAAAATAAATCTTAAGAAAATTTGCTAAATAAATATAATTTTTCAAAATAAAATTTAGCTATTACAATCACAAGATAAATTTACTGATTCAAAATACATTAACTTCGGAGCTGACTCTAGACTTGATACAAATTCGAAGCATACTCGATCTTCGTTCCTGATATTCTTTCCGTGTTGAACTGCAACATCTTTGAATCCTCTCCATTGAATCCTGCGCCCACTGGCAAATTGATCGCCGAAGCAAACGATTTGCCAGGATACAGACGTATCCGTGAGTGATAAATCACCCAGTAGAATAATCCAACCCAACTACCCCCCTTATTTTATAGTTAACAAGCAACAAGATAATAATAATGCGAAAAGCAGAATAAGGATTTACAAACACCAATTTATTACTATTCATTATTCTGATGTGAAATCTGAGATCTCTCCACGAAATCTTTCCTCCCCCAACCGCTAGCCATGCTCGAACCCATGAGGTCACTTCCCTTTGCTGTCGCAGATACACCTAAGTTATATACCGAGTGTGCACCCCAATAACTACAATAATGAGAAAGCTTATCATGCCTGAATCACAACTAGGGTTCGCCTATCTTATATACCACTTCACAAATCACTTTACAATCATCACTGGACTCCCGCCAGTCTATCAATTCATCACTGGACACCCGCCAGTTTCAATCTCATCACAAATCTCGTCACATCTCAAAATCACGCCTGCAGACAATCTAAAAATAAAACTTTCCAATTCATCCATTATCTAGCATCGTCTAGGTGAATTCTATTCGTATACCACCCCATGTCTCTAGGGTCCAATCTAGCATTTCGAAACAAGCATCGGTGCAATATGCAAATAAAACGAATAATAATTAAAACAAACTACAAGCAAAACAATCACACAACCTTTTATGAATGGGCCGTTGCCCTTAATCTCGTATGGCCAAGATGATAATAAGTAAGAGCTTTTTAAAAGAATTTTTTAAAAAAATATTTTTCAAGAATTTTTTAAAAAAATATTTTTCTAGGCTCTCATTAATTATTTCTAAGTAATTAGATTAATTAAAAATTAATTAAATAGATTAATTAAAAACTAATTAAATACATTAATTAGGTAAAAATATTAAAATAATTAACATGACCTGAATAAGAGTCCTAGAGGTCCTATGCAACCAGTTGAGTGTCAAAAGTTGAGTTCGGAGTGTCGCAGAATAAATTTAAATGAAGACGTTAAATAGACTGGCTGAAAGTGAAGTAAATAGATAATAAATAATTTATAAATTAAAATAGGTTGAGGTTAACAAAATTTCATCTTTGAAATGTAAGGAGTCTAAATAAAATTACTTGGGCATTAATAATATGGTTTATAAGGTGGTAAGGTAATTTTGATTGGAAACACTAATAAAATAACAATAAACAGTAAATTAAATAAAAAAATATTAAATTAACAAGATATCATCCTTGAAATGCAAAGAGTCTAAAAAAAATAATTTGGGTGTTGAAACGTTGTTTAGAAGGTCGCAAAGATTTTTCGTTTGTAAACTTTGAAAGATAACTAATAATTAATTTAATAATTAGGTAATTAAATAAAAAAAATATGATCTTAACAAGTTATGATCTTTGAGATGTGAAAAGTCTAGAAAAAATAGTCCGAATGTCAAAAACGTTGTTCGGAAGGTCGAAAAGTCATTTCGAACCAAAACAGAACAAACCGCAAGGTCGTAAGGTTGGACCGGTCAACCTTGCGAGCAGTCCACCGCGACCTTGGCACTGGTTCTTGCGCCCCGAATCTTGCGGCCGCAAGGTACGTTCCAGATTTCGTTTTTATATTGTTTCGCGATGGTTTTGATGCATGGGTCCATTTGGGGCATAGGGTTAAGCATAAAACACTTATTAAACGTAGAGGAGTGTTTGCAATGGATTATAATACCTTTAATCGGATCGAATTGATTTAAAAACGAATCTTGAATTTTGAGGAGGAAGACTTCGGGTTTCTTTGATCGGAAGACTTTGGGACCAAATTGGACGATGCTTGGTGATGTTAGGAGTTGCGGGAAGAGTTTGGAACGATCGAATTGGATTTTGGTCGGGTCTTGATACAAAACCCACTTTTCTCTATCTTTTTTTCTCTCTTTAAAACTCCATGGATTGGAGCTTCGCTTTCTTCTATTTTTCTCTCTCTTCTGGACTGGTGGGACGTGGGAAATATTGTGGTATTTTCATGAGTCAATGGGGTGGGATATTTATAGGAGAATTTTGGTGGAAGAGGATAAGAGTGAATTTAACGGGGTTGGGTTCATGGATTTTGGAATGGACGAATTGGGCTTGGTTTTAGGGTTAGGGAGAAAGTAGAGACTGAGTAGGAGACGGAGAGACGGAAGGAGTTTGAGGTGAGGGAGGAGAAGGAGTGTGCATGCACGCATGTGTGCGTAGGAAAAAATTAAAAAGAATGCATATATATATATATATATATATATATATATTGCATGCATAATTGTATTTTAAAAAAAATTACATTAAGGAAAATAATTCTAATAATATTATATTTAGAAAAAAAAAATTGGGTCAAAAATCCGGATCGTTACACATCCAAATTCATTTCTCTCTGCTTCAATGTAGCACTCCTTCCACATCAGGAGGCGTAACTCGTACCTGACCCAAATTTAATTGACCAACAATGATTTGAAACAATAAACCAAATTTATTTTTCCATGTTTCATCTACTCCTAACAGCTGACCCATAAAAATATGACCATTAATTGTAGAATATGTCGTATTTCCAACAAAATATGACCAATCTTGTCATGGTTTCTGGTTATATAATCTTTTGGCATTTGCGGTACTGACTAATTGATAGTCAATTAAATGAGCTCTAATCCATCCTACTAATGGTACAAAAAAACATAACCATCACCAAAATCATGACCATGACTCATAACCTAATTCGAAACGGACGTTTGCCAAATGAATTTTTCCTACTAATCCTAAAAAAAAAACATGACCATCACCAAAATCATGACTATGACTGTCAACAATAAACTAAATGAATTTTCCCATGTTTCGTCTACTCCAAACATCTAATCCATGAAAACAAGGCCTATTCAGTACAAGACATAATTCCAACAAAAAAAAAACGATCAACCTTTATTCCATACAAAGATGACATATTCAATACATTTTTACTAACTGTCAACAAATGAACTTGATATTCATGGCATATCTTCGGGGAAAAAATGAAAGAGATATTAACATAACATATTTTGAAACATGAAACTTCTAAAATCAATGAATATTCATCCATCATGTATACGCGTAATCTTGCTCTGTTAGGCAAAACCAAACAATGATTCAAAAAAAATTAAGTAGTGTTTGACAAACAATGAAGGACTTACGAAATCTAGCCATGTCGGTTTCATCCCCTCCTTCTCCGTCGCTTGTTTCAGCAAAAAATGACTGGTTCAATTTGTGGCTTTACTGGCAATTATAAAAAAACAAGAGGATGAAAACATAATGGTGAAAAAACTGAAGGACGGAAACCTACATTAGGTGGCTGCGGAGGACTATTCTTTAAGTCTCCCGTTCGATAAATGACTTGCAAATAAGAACTAAAGAGACCGGTGTGGTGCTAAGCAACGTTCTTCCTATGCTGCTAAGTTATTAACAATGCCAAAGTCATATCACTGCCCCACTGTATTTTTTAAGAAGCACAAACTTATCTACATCCTAGATCCTTGGATCCCATGATGTAGATATACAAGAGTGGCGCCATATGGGTCAATAGCCTTAGCTAAAGGGATTAGGAATACTGTAGAATTTGGACGATTTGTAGCTATCCCTGTAAAGATAGAAGGCGGTACTAGAGTCCTTGTGTGCCTAAAACCCCTTTGGGAAGGTGTAATTGGTCTCCGTAGTGACCCACCATGCATGCTCTGCCACGTATGGTTCGAGCAGGCATACTCCCGAGCTGGGCAGTGTCTGGTCTGACTATAGAATTTGAGAATATCTATTTCTATATATTGAGAACCGTAAATTGAATAGAGTAGCACCAATTTTCAAGATTGTCTCAGAAGCATGACTAAAAATAATTACTCTTTATATAAATTATGAGTTCTAAATAAATTTGAACCGCATAGTTTATTACTAGATATTTTTGTTAACCCCAATTTTGAAATCGATCCATTGCTCGTTAAATTATTCCAAAATCAAAACCTACTCAAGTCATAAACATGCGTATTTTTCCTAGAGCATTCTCAACATTACCTAAGGCGCGTTGGCTTTATTGTTTTTTATTACTCCAATACATAAAAAAAAAAACAAAGACGTGCATATAATATGACTATACGAGGGTTAAACTCTGGATGTGGATGAATTTTTTTAAACACCCAACAAAACGTATTGACTTAAGAAATGAAAATTTTTCCAATGAGTTAAATACCATATAATTACCATTATGTATAATGTCAAATCCGGGGTGTTGTAGTGCACCTCCGCATTACACGTGTAGTGCGGTCAATCTGACTGTCCATCTCGCCAATGGACAGCTAGGATTTGTAGGAGCTCAGATCAAATCTGAACCGTCCGTGTTGAGATGAACGGCCTGATCGACTGCACTACACGGTGTAGTGCGGCGGGTGCGTTATAGCCCTTCCCATTTCATGTCGAATCCACTATAGATTTAATTATCAGAAAAGCTACATGCACAGCAGCTGCTACACAGCAGCTGTGCACAGACCCTGTTTTCTCCCTCCTCGGGTCGCGCAAAGATGATCGGAGGAATTCTGAAGTGATTTTGGGTGTTTTGTTAACGCCTCTAACGATATCGAACGAAGCTCATTTTTTACAGAGACCTTAAATGACATATTTTGAACAAAATGAGCGGCTCCGATCATCTTTGCGCGATCCGAGGCGGGAGAAAATGGGGTCTGTGCACAGCTGCTGTGCATGTAGCACTGCTCTTTAATTATTGATTAGTTCCCAAAACCTAACCTTAAAAGCTGATATCACAACGGCCTAACCTAACACAAAGTAAATCCGTACCCCAACAAGGTGCTGCCACGCAGGGGCCTAAAGTCTTCACTGGTCTCAAATATGCTACGTCCACCGCACGTACAGTCATACACGGTCCACCGCATGCTTACGTTGGTCCAATTTCGGATCTTACAAAAATATAAAAAATTATTAATAAATTTTAAAATATTTGTCGCTCCTACGAATTTTTGAGTTGATTTTTAACAGAATTCTATAAAAAAAATTAAAATTTATGAACTTTTTTATTTATTTTTGTGAGGTCCAAAGTATAAGTCCCACCAAAAGTGCGGTGGCCTACAGTGTAGACTTTTTGTTACACTAATACAGAAGTTACATACCTTTCCACGGGAGCAGCGATAGTTTCCAAAATTGTAGCTTGTTTTTTCATAAAGTCTACATCCACCGTTCAATATTTATTGTTCTCAATCTCATCATTTAAAAATATTTTCGATGGTCCGAATTTTAAAAAAAAATTTCAGTAAAAAAACTTTTCACTGGAAAAGTTTTTTTAAAATCCAAATCATTAATTGCCGAGACAGATGGTGAAATATTGAGTGGTAAAACAGAGCGATAGGCGTAGCACCGCTGTTATTTTTTCGGCATTGTTTGTGACATCTTAACAAACCTAAGAATTTACTCGTAATTCAGAATTGGTTACAGATTTTTCGACGAACATGATCATGTCATTTTTGTGTAACCATGTTTGAAAGACCACTATTTTTTTTTTTTTTGGAGAAAGCATTTGTAAGACAACTCACAACTGTCCAGTGTCCAGCACAATTAGTGAAGGATCCATTTCCTTAAAGAAATCTGTTTAACAAAAAAAAGTCAAAAGCCTTAACCCAATAGCAGGGCTCCAATAGACTTTAATTAATTACTCTCTCTCTCTCTCTCTCTCTCTCTCTCTCTCTCTCTCCTCCGTTAAGAAATGCCTAAATAGTGGGAATTCTCTCTCTCTCTCTCTCCTCCGTTAAGAAATGCCTAAATAGTGGGAATGGTGTCGTCGGACTAAGAAAAAATTATTAAGTGCTCTGGAGCACTACACCGTATTTCATGATTTTTTTGCTTACATTATTATTAGGAGTGATAAACTAACCAAACAAACCGAACAGTTAATTGTTCGGGCGTGATTTGAGAAGTTAACGAGTTCTAAGAATATTTTCAAGTGTTGCTTGTTTATGAGACGAGCCAATCTTAAACGAGTTTTTATTGAGTCAAATATAAGTTAATCTCGAGTAGCTTAAACTTTTTGTACATCACAAGATGAATGAGACGAGTATTATAAGCTTGTTCGAGCTTGATTTGAAAACTCAACGAATTTCCAAACAAATGTTCAAGCTTAACTTGTTCAGGTAATAAATCAATCTCAAACGAGCTTTTTTTAAAGAACAAACACAAACTCAAATTCAAATAGGTTAGTTCGTTTATCAGCGTAATTCATATTTGTAAAAGATGCCACAACTCACACCAAGAGCGTTGTATAATCCGTCCCAGCTAAGAGACCCCGCCATAACCAGTCACGTCCCCCACATTTTCTTCCTCGTCAATTCTGTTCTCTCTCTCTCTCTCTCGATCATCTAGCTGTTTCCCCTTGGTTCCCACATGCAAACCCCCTTGCTTCTCGCCCCTCATTACCAACTAACTTCTCTCTCTCTCTCTCTCTCTCTCTCTCTCTCTCTCTCTCTCTCTCTCTCTCCTAAGCATCTCAATCATTGTTTAATTTTGACTGACTAATTGTTCCCTGATTAAAACCAAATAACCTCATCATTATCTCTACCATCAAGTGTACGTCTTTCTCTCTCTCTCTCTAACTGTTTCTGAAACCAGAAACTTGTAACGTACCCCTCTTTCTGCTACATTTTCCTATAACTTCAATTCTCTGCCAATTCTCCGTGGTTACGTCTGCGTTTGGTGAGAGAGAGAGAGAGATCAGCTGATAGGTCAGTCAATCAGTGTTTTGACTGGTTTGAGCTTCTGAAGAGTTTCGTTTCCATTCGATCTGTGGCAACTAAGGTCAGTTCCGTGTACTTACTCAAACTTTCCGTTTCGTAATAGGATCTGTTTGGTAGGCTTTGATAATCTCTTTTACTTTCGTGATTATGACCTCTGACTCTCTGAGGGAACGCACTACTCACTATTTAACGAGAAATTATTCAATGCGACCACACATTGGTGCGGAGTCTGCGCAGCAGAACTATCGGAATTGAATCTGATTCACGAGGAGAGGAGTAGTTATATTAAATACTACTCTTCCAGCGCTATCTGATTCACATTGTTGTGGGGTGTACACTCTCTTCTAACGCTATCTGATTTATGTCAACCAATCGGAATTGTCAATGTATACCCGAGAGGAGCGTAGTACTAGAATTTATTTTCCTCTCGTTCCGTTTTCTCACAAGCCAAACAGAGAATAGAAAAAAAACTTGATCAAGCACAAGTCAGTAAAAGACGGAGGAAAACTCCCATTTCTAGATTAGTTGTTGAACTTTTGACGAAAAGGTTGAATCGAATCCCCAATTGTACTACACGAGTTCACATGCATCAAACGACTCCAAACGCGGTTATATCCAGAGTTGTGGTCAAGAATTGTATATGTAGACTTTCTCTTGTACTGCACTGTTTTTCCAAAGCCCCATAGAAAAGGCTGAATTATTCCATACGGAGCTTTTGCCCGATTTTAATTGAGCCCCGCTAGTGAATAGTAAGATTGGTAATTATATGCGAGTAAATTGGCCCGGACACTTTTAAGTTTTGGAAAAAAGAAGAGAAAAGATGAATTAGGGGATGAGATATTTGTCTGTGAGTTCATTATTTGTTTTTTAAGCATTTACTTTGGATCCTAGTTCTGATTCATCTCTCTGTGAATTCATTCAGATGAGGTAGTGTTCGCAGAAAACATTTTTGTTCTCAAGGAGAGTGCAATATTCGGCTTCTGATTGAGCTGATGGGTGTGAAGTTCATTTTGTTGGCAATCTTCCTGTTGGAAACTGTCTCTCTGCTGGTGAATTCAGAACCAGTTGAAGATAAGCAAGCGTTGCTTGATTTCGTGCAGAACATTTTCCACGGGCGCCCTATCAACTGGGATGCGAATTCTTCTGTCTGCAGTAACTGGACTGGGGTGACCTGTGACGCTGATAATTTGAGAGTGATCGCTGTTCGATTACCTGGATTTGGATTTCTCGGCCCGATCCCATCAAACACTCTTAGCCGGTTATCGGCACTTGAGATCTTGAGTCTAAGATCCAATGCCATATCAGGTCCTATCCCTACTGATTTTTCCAACCTTGGAAACTTGACTGCTCTTTATCTTCAGTCCAATGACTTTGTTGGCCCCTTGCCTTTGGATTTCACTGTTTGGAACAATCTGGCAATCATTAATTTATCCAACAATGGGTTTAATGGTAGTATCCCATCCTCAATTGGGAATTTAACTCACCTCACAGCCCTCTATCTTGCGAACAACTCGCTTTCTGGTGAAATCCCCTACTTGAATCTCCCTACCCTGCAAGCTATAGATCTATCCAACAATGATCTCACTGGTACTGTTCCTAGATCTCTTCAGAGATTTCCAAGTTGGGCATTCTTAGGTAACAACCTTACAACTGATAATCCGGTCCCTCCACTTCCTCCGACCGGTGCTCAACCATCAAAAAAATCCACTAAACTTAGTGAATCTGCGATACTGGGAATCGTCATTGGTGGTTCTGCTCTCGGGTTTGGGCTAATTGCTATTTTGATGGTTGTTTGTTACTCAGGCAAAGAGGGTGATAATGGGGTCGCAGCCAAGCCGAAGAAGAAAGAAGGGCCTGTAAAGAAAGCGGTTTCTAGGAACCAAGATGCAAGTGAAAGTCTTGTATTTTTTGAGGGCTGTAGTCATGCGTTTGACCTGGAAGATTTGTTGAGGGCTTCTGCTGAGGTGCTTGGGAAGGGGACGTTTGGGACAACGTATAAGGCATCGTTGGAAGACACAATGACAGTAGTGGTGAAGAGGTTGAAGGAAGTGAGTGTGGCTAAGCGAGAGTTTGAGCAGGAGATGGAAGTTGTTGCGAAGATTAGGCATCAAAATGTAGCTGCATTGAAAGCGTATTACTATTCCAAGGATGAAAAGCTCATGGTGTATGACTACTTTAGTCAGGGAAGCATATCCTCCCTGTTACACGGTATGTTAAAACAAATTTCACATACAATAATTTGTCTTGCTTTGTTACCTCACTCTTGTATCAATTCCATACACTCACCCTACCGATGCAGAAACACAGCCAATACTAAATTAGTGATTTTAATATGCTTCAAGGAAATTGGTGCTTTACTGCTACCCTGGGTTGGCAAAAATTGAGATGCATGTTCCAGCTGTTTCCGATCTTCTCACTTTTTTATTTTGGTTTTCCGAATTTCCTGATGTGCGGTATTCCTAATCTGATCAAGTTGGCCGTGTAGCATCTAGATTTAGGTGTCTTCGATTCCCACAGGAATTCAGTCCTGCTTATGCAAGTGCATGTCACTTTGGTCCTCTAAAAGTATCATCACCTCCTTAGTTTTTCTTTTTGTGTCTGCAGCATATCTGTTTTCAGCCTACATATTTATGCACATTGCAACATGTGCAGTGCATGATCATTACAACTAATGCACTATTAAAGCATTGAGACAATCAGGATGTAGTTCAGCATTAGATTTTGGCTCTAGTATTAGAATTCTTTGTTTGGCCAGGTTGTGTTAGTGAAAAAACTCAGCTTACTTCGATTGCGAAGACATTCTCCCCAAAACCAGGTACAACATGAGGGAAAAAAAGCTATTGATCTCCTGCACCTTCTGGCTTTCAGATGAGTCCAATAGGAATTCTATTTAGTATCCAACGGCAGTACTACCATAAGTTTGATTCCATCACTTTTTGTTTGAGCTATATAAATAACCGGTAGTTGGCCTACAGTTAGATCAGGTTAGAAAAGCCAAAGAAGAACGACCAAAGAAATATGCTGACCAGGTTTCAAGAGTCACAGAAAGATAGGCAGAAAAGAGGGTAAAGCTGAAGGCTCCTTTTAATATTAAAAACAATGTAGGAATTCAGTTTGCAAATAGTATATTGAGTGCATCAGCATTTAAGAAATTCTATGTTCTATCTCCAATGCCATTCTCATAGAATTCTTATACAAGTCTAAGTAATATCAACTGTTATGAAAACTATCTAATATATAGGACTAGCCAGTCCTAGTCCTTGTCCTTAGATTTAAAGAAAATAGTCCACTTTTTTTTTGGCTCTGCACTCTCCTATGTTATCAAATGTCATACTGCCCTTAAATTTCTCTGAGTGGTTCTACGTTTGTAGGATCTGCAAATATCTTCTAATGCATCCTAAGTTTGCAGCTAAAAGAGGTGATCGAGATCGAACTCCTCTTGACTGGGAAACCCGACTAAGAATAGCAATCGGTGCAGCCAGAGGCATTGCTCATATCCACACCCAAAAGGACGGGAAGCTTGTTCACGGAAACATAAAATCGTCCAATATTTTCCTGAACTCGCAACAATACGGTTGCGTGTCTGATCTCGGTTTGGCAACACTGACAAGCCCAATGACCCCAGCAGCCATGCGAAATACAGGGTACAGGGCCCCAGAAGTGACTGACCCCCGAAAACTATCCCAGCCGTCCGATGTCTACAGTTATGGAGTCATACTGCTCGAGCTTCTCACTGCGAAGTCTCCTATCCAAGCCATGGGGGGTGATGAGGTGGTGCACTTGGTGAGATGGGTTCATTCTGTGGTCAGAGAGGAGTGGACCTCTGAAGTATTTGACATCGAGCTGCTGAGGTATCCCAACATAGAGGAAGAAATGGTGGAAATGTTACAAATAGGGTTGGCTTGTGCATCTAGGATGCCAGAGCAGAGACCTAAAATGTCAGATGTGGTGAGAAGGGTGGAGGACATCAGGCGTGTTAATACTGGGAACCGCCCATCGCTCGAGACTCCATCGGAAGGTTCGACGCCGATAGTGACAGCATCGATAGTGACTGAAGCTGGATCCTCTTCTGTTCACAAGTGAATAATATTGTTTGGGGAAATTAGGTGAAGGGAATCTTTAGGGGGTTCAATGAATTGGCATGTGTTCTGTTCTTTACGTGACTGTGATTAGTTTCTTATTTTACGTGATCCAAACTGTCATTCAAATTTAGGTTGGTTTTCTGTAATTTTTTCGACCCCGGGATGGGGTCTCTGTTATTTTCAGCATGTCCTATGGAGAACAATGTAACAAACTCAATTCAAGTCATAATTGTGTGGTGCTCGACTTGAATGGTTTCTTAATAAATCAAAAGCAATTTAGTTTGTTATATTTGCTTTCAGAGACTGGAATTCTTCTTGGAAGGGGTTTCGAAAATGCACGTATTCTTGTAGTGGATATTTAAAAGGAAACAGAGGGAGTACTTCAGCCTGATTTGTCCAACGTCGCGTGGTAGAAAAGTTGATCAGAAGTTCTTCAGAATTACGGCTCCGAGAAAAATTACTTGTTACAATGTTTCAGTTCTGGATAATCGATAAAAACTTATAGATTTAAGCCACGAAATCATTACTACAGTAAGTTTTGATTAATTGATTTATTTTATAAATTCAAATGGATGCCTAAATATAAATTTACACAATCAAACAACAGCAAGTAGAAGAAAAGTGACACCAAGAGATGATCTGTTAAGAGCAACGTCTGCAATGGTAAACTCCTTCATATCGACTGACACATCTTATTAATCAAAACTTGTACATCCGTATCCGAATGTGTCTACAGGAAAAAACAGAAAAAAACAATTAGACACAAAAATACAAACAGAAGATAAAAAAATATAAGGTACAACACTCTATATGACTCGGATACATGACATGGAAATAATCAATCAAACTTTATATGACGGGTGTAGGCAATTCATTCGTTGAAACATAGGACGGCAAGCGTAACGGGCAACTCATTTCCGCAAAATTCTTGTTTTAACACCACCTGAAATCGAGAAACACCGAAAGCTTTGAGCAAAACGCCAATTTAACGAAAAAACCTAATTAAAGGGGACCAAATACCACTTTCCCTAGGGATGTCACGGACCTTCAACTTCATCAAATTGGACTTCCTTCACCAGATCAGCAGCAGCATGATACTCGAAACTGCAAAAGCATGAGAAAAACATGAAGTTAATAGCAACACACACAAACAGAGCCAGTGCTCAATCAAAATTAGAAAATTCTCAGTAAAAAAGAAGGAACTATATCTGTGATGCACAATGCACATCTGCAACTATGTCAGTGATACTAGTGAAAAGTAAGCGCTAAGTGCCCATAGTTGATAACATCCTCAAAATGAAATTCATTAAAATTCCGAGCAATGATACATACACACCCACCAACCACACCCCTCTATCATTTGTGTAAACTTCCTGATCAAAATATGTATGCATTGCATGTGTGCATGAAATGAATGTCATAGCACGATAGCCATTTACCTATTGGATAACACCACCTCGAGTTCATATTCGGAAGTGCTCTTGAGAGCTTCTACTAACACCGTTACAATTTCAGTCTTTCGGGTACTAGCCATGAGGATATCATATTCAGTTGGAATGATCATTGCAAAAAAGTTATCACTCAGTTCACTCAAGCAAAGCTTTTCGAGAGCAGCCAGCGCAATACGTCTTTTCAGAGCAGCTGTGTCCGGATCAACAATGTAAATTGCAAAATCAGTAATTAACAGAATGCGTCGTTTCATCTTCCCTGAGCCAGTAAACTTCAACACTCTATCGGCGAAGAGAACTTTCTTGTCGCCTGTGATATGGAAGGCAGTAAAAAGTTCAGAAAATAAAAGCAGAGTTAGATACAACCCTAAAATAGATGGCCAAAAGTTTTACTGATGTATCTAGCACATTTCAATAAATCAAAGGAGCTTTCAAGTTTCAATCACATATCCCCAGTTCCCCACTAACACGTACAAAAAGCTGGTCCAACTCTTGTAATCTACTTGGACTATCAAATGTGCATGCTAAAAGAACTAAAAGCAATAACGGACATATGAGGTATGCGGACAGGGTAGGGGGTTTGATGACTGTTGACCAACCATAAACAGTAGGCCAGGTGGCTCAAGGCTCCCCTCCTCTTGCACAAATGAATTGGAGAGAGAGAGAGAGAGCAGGGCGGGGGGGGGGGGGGGGGGGGGTGTTGGTGGGGTGGGGTGGGTGTGGTTGTGGTTGTGGTGTGGAGGAGGGGGAGGAGCCTTCATGTAATACAACACCATAAAGGAGATTTCATTAGCACTTGCAATATTCAATAGAAACAAATCAACAATAAGGCGTCGGATTTAAAAGTTCCCGGCCCGGGTACCTTTTTTACTTGCTAAATAGAACCAAGACACGGTAAGAATTGAGGCCAATACACAAAGTTAATAATTTAGCAACGAGGCCTTTAGAACATAATTACAGTGAAATGATCTTTACCACATAGGATGGAAAAACTAACAAACATACTCTAACACAATAACAAAGACCATAGGCTTAAAACAAATGCCACATGAAAAAACAAGAAGATTGATCACTGTCTAGAATCTAGATGTTCTTAACAAGGCCCACCAGTATTCAGCTACAGATACAATACACAAATCAACAATAAGGCGTCTGATTTAAACGTTCCCGGCCCAGGTACCTTTTTTACTTGCTAAATAGAACCGAGACACACTAAGATTGAGGCCAATACACCAAGTTAATAATTTAGCAATGAGGCCTTTAGAACATAATTACTGTGAAATGATCTTCACCACATAGGATGGAAAAACTAACAAACATACTCTAACACAATAACAAAGACCATAGGCTTAAACAAATGCCACATGAAAAAACAAGAGGATTGATCTCTGTCTAAAATCTAGATGTTCTTAACAAGGCCCACCAGTATTCAGATACAGATACAATACATACAAACCACTGAAACAAAGTAACAATGCACGTTTCAACTGCAGGACCCTAAACAGCTCAAATTAAGACAGCAGTTCTCATGAAGCTAGCTGCAGTCCAACCTATAATGCCCAACTTGATACATCAGAAAATAAATAGGCCATCTTTCATAAACTACACGAGGCAAGTGGTGTCAGATGATCTTTCACTAGCAAGGCCGAACTGTTCTCACAATGCTAGTAACAGAAATAGATAGAAACAAACATCCACATTTTTTAGTAGCTCCGTTAGCTCTTGTTCCTATTTTCCATAATGGAAAATGGAAAAAGAAAAGAAAATACCTAACCAAGCTCAAAGTTTTATGTAAAGAGTTTATTGACACATTGTATGTTGGATATAACAGATGAAGAGTTAAGAAATGACAGTTATGCCAATATCATGACCAGTACTTTCATTATCCTTCCTCTAAACTAACCAAAGCCAATGCCAACTATGTTAGGGTTTTAAGACAAAACCGAGAGACTGAACCACGAACTAATCATCAGAAGATGGTGATCTAATGCAGAACATTCACAATATCAACACTTGAAATCTAACTGAATGTCTGAATCAAACCTAATCCACGCGGATAATCCCAATTAGCGTCAAGGTTCACAAAGGCTTCGGAACTTCTAAACTTTCAGCCTTGAATAATCACAAAACTTCCCACTTATAGTCTTCAAGGACACGTTAGATTTGACCTACCGCCTCCCAGTCGTGAGACGTGTGGTCTTGCTCATCTTCTCCAGTTGCGAGAGTGTTCTGTCTAGCTAGTTGGGTGTTTCATCTTGTTGCATATGGCTAGCTCAGCCATGTTTCTACTCTATTCTCTCCCCTTTGGAAAAGCATAATGACTAATGAGCCGCATTGTATCTAACCTGCTAGGCTTTAACTACAAACACAACTAACGAACATTAGCCCAAGGGTTAGTCTGGTTTGTTGGTGGATTTGCTCCACACAATTGACCATTGTTCAATTCTTGGGGTCATGCTGCAAGAAAGTAATTTCAGGTAAATACCCTAGTCCCAGCTTTGACCGGACGAGGAGGGGATTAGTCAAGGTGCACGTAAGCGCCCAGACAACCCGGACCATCCAACCAAAAAAAACTAACAAACATTGAACATATCTTAGTCAGACTTCAATCCTAGATCATCCCCAATTGCATCAGAAGTAAATATCACACGCAAGTATCCAAAGCTGAAATTTCTCAGTCATGATCTGTCCAAACAACAAGAATTCAACACCCATACCGAAATTCAAAGAAAAACAACAAAAACCACAGAATTACATCAAACAAAACCAAATCAAATCAACAATGGAATCCCCCACGTCACCTTGTTTATCAAGAATCTTAATGAGGTGAGGGTGCGAAGGCACGTCGATATAGTCACCCACATAATCCCTGTAGCGAGAGGCTTTCCTACGGACCTTGACGCCCATAAATAGCTCTTGATCTTCCGTCACGTCGCTGCCCGACGGCCTGAGCTTGAGGCTTCCTTGTCTTCCTTGATAGTCGTCGTCGCCGTCGACGTTTTCTAGGGTTTCGTCGTCGTCGAAGCGGGTGGATTGGGCATCGTCGATCTGGACGCGCCGTTGGGATTGGAATCGGCTCATTTTTTTCTTGATGCGAATGAACTGGGATCCGGATCCGGATCCTCTGTGGGAAGAAGGGTTGTGCAGCGGGGAAGATAACGGACTGGGGTTTTCTCCCGTTTCCTCTGTTACATTTTTATCACCTAAAACTGCGTCGTTTGGATAGAAAAAGGTAAGAATTATTATGAACCGTTGGATCTCGTAATTGATTTGGTGACAACTTCACATTAAAAACCCTCACAAGATACTTACAAGGAGATTCTCACATAAGATCCAGATCCAATGAGTAGGGTGGTGCCTGGGTGGACACTCGACCGTGAGCTGGAATATAAACACAGTTTTCCTTTTCTTTTTTGACCGTGAGCTGTAAAATTAACAAGATAATTAATTTCAACCAAACTAAAGAATACCCGGACAGATACGCTCGGAGAATATACATTCACATACAAATAATATTCGGGTTCGGAAGAAAAATCAAACCAAACTGATACCCATTAGGATTTAGTTACAAATTTATTTCGATTCTAGATCGATAGAGAACCTTTCAAAAACACATTCTGACGAACTTAAATTTGTGAAGATCGTTGCAGCGTCCTAGCTAGGAAATCATCATTCATCACGTATCACACCATATTTGTTGAGGTATAGATGGATTACACAAGTAATTTATATTCTTATATACAAAGATGAGTTTTTATGTGCAGGGTAGTTCTGCCCCGGTTACAAGTAAATTACACTAACAACGACTGATGCCTCGTACCTATGGAAGAATAGCCCGGAAAAAAAATTCTTCATGACCAAATGGAGGCCTGAAAAACACCGCCATCATATGAACAATCTATCTTCATCAATCAAACTGTTTTAGATCTCGTAAACCATTCCAATTTGTAGAGTACTTTCTGGTGGGACTACGAGTGCCGAAACTGCGGCCCGACAATTCTTCTGAAGGAACCTATACAAGTAATCGATAACGAACCGAGCAAACCACCCCTTCTTCTTGTTCGATTTCAGAATCGTCCGGCCTACCACGAACACGGCTCCACTCTCTTCCGCCAATCTCAGTTTCCGCTTTTCGCCGGTAGTCTCAGAAATCTCACAGAGTTTCCCCACTACTAAAGCAATAAAGTCTTCCCCGTCCATTCCCGGTGAATCTTTGTAACCAAACTGAACCAGGCACCGATAAACCCCGTCGGGTCCTAGTTTCCCCACCACCAACCGCTCCTCTGGGAGCACGGATTTGATCGGTAGTGTTCTCACCGTGATAATCACCATGATCTCCCGAACGGAGTTTGTGTGCTGAATGTAACGTCGGACAATGGGTGGGATCCCATTGACAAGATCTGTACAAAAGAAGCAGAACCCGGGTGGTCGATACAAGTTTGTTGTCGATAGCATTTGGCCTATTTCAGTTAAGCTCATTTTCCTCTCTTCTTCGTACAGGCTCTTCTTGGTCCTTCCATATGTCCAAGAGAACATGACTACTAGGAAAACGGCTGAGATCGCGAAAGGTACCCATCCTCCTTGTGGGATCTTGTTCAGCAAGGATGTCATGAATGCGCCTTCGATTAGTATATATGGGAAGAAAAAGGCGCATACGAGAAGGAAATTCGTATCCCAGATAACCAGCATCACTAATGTCGTCAAACATGTCGTTATGATCATGACCCAGATGACCACCACCCCTGTATTCATCACGTGCACAAGAACACACCAATGTAAAATTCTGGACACTTATTTACCGGGGGGAAAAACCATTCTGGAAACCTGTTTCTCAAAAAATTATGAGTCTGTATTGTTTGAAAGAGGCTTACCATAGGCATTTGATAGTTGAACCCCGCCTTTGAATCCGATGACAAGGCCAACGCAGATAACCATGAGAATATAGTTAATTTCCGGGGAGTAGACCTGTCCTTCATGCTTTGAAGAAGTGTGAATTATGTTCACCCGGGGGAAACATCCGAGAGCCATGGACTGCTTGACAATTGAAAAAGTCGCCGATATCATGGATTGGCTAGAAACAACCGCAGATAGTGTAGATACAACGAACATTGGCCAGTATATTTGTTCAGGAATCGAGGCGTAATAGGCATTGCTGAGCTGATCTGGGTATTGAACTAGATAAGCCACTTCTCCAGCATAGGTGAGGATCACTGCTGGATAAACAAACAAAGAGAAAGCCCACTGCAGAAGCAACCATTGCCATATGAGTAGTGTTAAAGAGCACAAATGTCCGAACATAGATTTGGACACGATGTATTCTGAGCTGTTCGACGCACATTGGTCCCACACGATGGATGTGAGATCGACACGCATTGAATGACTTCAGATACATTTGTGTTGGATTTGTTTTCTGATACATCTGTATCTAAACCCTATTGATCGCCGTTCAAAAAAAAACTCTATTGAAGGGTCCCCAGTACTGATCACCTGAATTGCTCTCTTGTTGAAATGTCCCAAATCAGCAAACATGGCTTCTGCCCCTGAACCATAGTTCAACAATTTTCAGCTATTCTCTCTTTTCCACTCACAAAATTTTCAAAATGTTTTACTCTTTTATCGAATCATTTTTGTTTCGATCTTTTGTGTTTTCCATTCCTTCGACAATAAGTTTCGGTTATATCATACATTGCTTTTTTGGAAAATAAGAATAACAAACACGAAATATGAAACAGGAAACGAAAACAAAAACAAAAACGGTACCTGTGATGCTCAGGAACACAGCACCGAGGATATCCCACGCCGTCTTGCCTCGTCTTGCAAAGAATTTGTATATGTAGAGAGGTGAAAGGCCCTTCAGAATGGAGGGTTGGTATCTGATAATATTGTAGATTCCGACCGCGGCATTCAAAACAAACCATGTTACCATAATTGGAGAGAAGCAGAAGCCAACTTTGCTAGTCCCACAACTTTGGAAAGCAAACAGTGCTACTAAAAGCACAACAGCCAATAAAACCACATCCTCTGCACCAAAATTGAGTTCATGACATAAACATCTTAGTTTTGCAATTACAGATTCATTTTTCTCCCTCTGTCAATCGTTTGTCGAAACAAATTTTACCTTGGGAGATTTTTGAGGAACGAGTTTGGATACCTTGAAGAGCCGAGAGAACTGAAACAATAACACAAACAGCTAATAAATTCGCTACTGTAGAAACTTTAGATTCGACTAGAATTGTCAAACGTAACGTTCAGTCTTAATTTCATGCTGATTAATTCATATGGACATATAGAAATATAGAATAGAAATGTCTTTACTGTATACTTTCATTTGTTCTTGCGTAGAAAATACTCGGTACAAAAAAGAAGATACCGCAAGTGGCAGGGGTAAGCGCGCCATCACCAATGACCATGCAAGTCCCAAGAAGCACGAGAAAAGTGAGAAGAGTTTGAGCTTTCGTACTCCCCTCGAGAAATCTCTTGGTCGTCGATTTGATACAACTCCCCTGAGAGTAATATCTCATGTTTCGATCGGATTCCAGCCTTGTGTTTCGTATGGTGAACTTGCTGCTGAAGTTGATATGCCTGCACAGATACGAATACAGAGCGAAAGTTCCCCCCTCTCCATGATCATCGGCGTGAAGAACGATGAACACGTATTTGATCAACACGAGAACGGTAGTTGTCCAGACAATGAGGCTAAGGATTCCGAGTAGATCTTCTTCGCTCGGATGTGGGAGGGTGATAGATGATAGAACGTTGAGAGGAGAAGTTCCAAGGTCTCCGTATACGACTCCGAGGGATTGGTATGCTAAAATTAATGTCTGGATCCCATTGTATGTCTGAGAAAGAGAGGTAAATGTCAAAATCAATGTTTGGCCCCGTTTCATTAATTAAAATTTATTTTTTAAATTAAAAGTGATATATTGTGACAGAATAACCTGTCTTGTAAAAAGAAAAATTAATATTTAAAAGATAAAAACCTTTGCAGAACGGGTAGTAACTACCCACAAACCTTGGAAATTTTACTTAGAAATGTCCAAATGGTTTGATGGCAGGGGGTCCCCGCTCTACAAGAATGAATGCTGGGAAGTTAAAATTTTGTTTTGCTATATAAAGATTTCTCAAACTTTAGATTCCATTTCGAATAGGAGAAAAACTTATTTACGGAAACCTCCGTAAATAAGTTTTACGGAAGTGAATTCGGACCGTCCAAAAGTATTGTGAACGATTCGGATTTTAAAAAACTCTTCTCTTTTTCAAAAAAGTATGTTTAAAATAGATTTCGGGTTGATGTTGTGCAGTGAGGTGCACCGAGATGAGATCTGATGGCTCTGAGGTGTGCAGCACGGTGCTGGCACACCACTACACAGCACCATCCCCCTATTTCCCGAACCGTCCAACACACTTTTAGACAATCTGGATTCACCCCATTGTAAACAGGCCGTGAATAAGTCTCTCTCTTTGAATAGTTATGGCCTATGGGTTTCATTTCATATGAAGAGATTCGGAAGGTCCGGTTTTAGCGATCTCAATATGGAGTATTTTTTTTGACAACATATGAGTTATCTCCACACCAAACAACATGAGACTAATCCACTTATGGTCGGCAGCAGGGAACCAATATCTTCGGAAAGCAATTAGAAACAGCTAGGAGGTGGGAGCAATGGACGCGCCCATGAAGCTACCCACATGAACTTTCACCTCTAAAGTGGTTGGCTTACCCTTGATAATCGAACTCACACCTCCAAGGTGGGAGCAAACCTCCTAGCTAGTGGAGACAACCCTCGTTGAGTCTGAAAGTTTTGACTTTTTAGACTTCAAATGACTTCTAAATTCAAGTTATTTAAAGGGAGACTTAAAAAATCATCCTCAAACCTCATCACGTGTAAGTATCCATCCGGATCATTTTGAATGATTATGATATCATCCCATATTTTTTAGAAACCCAAATTTGCCCCTAGTTAAGCAGAAATGTAATGTTTATATAGCATTTGATTTTAAGACCTAAACTTAACTCCCAAGTCAACCATTGAAGACAATATATGGCTAAGATTAGAAGTTCACAAAAAGTTACTCCTGGTCGCAAAATATTACTCCTGGCCGCGATGAATTACTCTTGCCCGCAAAGAATTACATTTGGCCACGAAGAATCACTCGTGATCGCAATGAATTACTTGTGGCCGAGAATTACTTTTGGCTGCATCGAATTGCTCTTGGCCAAATCGAATTACTTTTGGCCTCATCGAATTGCTCTTAGCCGAATCGAATTACTTTTGGCCGCATCAAATTGCTTTTGGCCGTATCGAATTGCACTTGGCCACATCAAATTACTCTTGGCCGCATCGAATTACAGTTGGCCGTATCGAATTGCTCTTGGCCGTATCGAATTGCACTTGGCCGCATCGAATTGCACTTGGCCGTATCGAATTGCTCTTGGCCGTATCGAATTGCACTTGGCCGCCTCGAATTGCACTTGGCCGCAACAAATTGCACGGCCAAGAGTTACTTGTAGCGGCCAATTGCAATTCGATGCGGCCAAATGCAATTTGTAGCGGCCAAGTATAATTCGATGCGGTCAAGAGTAAATTCGATGCGGCCAAGTGCAATTCGATGTAGCCAAAAGTAATTTTGTGCGGTCAAGAATAATTCTTCGCGGTCAGGTGTAATTTTTGGCTGCCAAAAATAATTCTTTGCAACCAAGATTAATTCTTCACAGCTAGGAGTAATTCCTCACGGTAGGAGTAATTCTTTGCAGTCAGGAGTAAAATTTTGCGGCCAATAGTAATTCTTCATGGCCAAGAGTAATTCTTCGCAACCAGGAGTAATTCTTCGCGGCCAGAAATAATTATTTGCGGCCAATAGTAATTCTTCGCATAAGATTCTTTTTCCTTTTAACTAGTAATAGGTAAGATCAAAATTGTTGTTCAATACAACTTGAGCTGTTGGTTTGGATGATTTGGAATTTCATGATCTATCTGGGATTGAAAATTGTAGGCTTTTTGTTTGAGCCTTTTAAGTAGACAGAGTTTCAAACTCTATTCCTTACTTGGTTATATGTAATCTTGGAACTATTTTCTTTTTCTATTTTTCTAGATCATTTAAAGAAACAAGTGTGATAGGGGTATCACTTTTGAGTGAGTGGATGTTCAAAAAATTGAATTCGAGCTGGAATCTCGTATGATTATACATTCTTAATATCTATGATGCTATTCCTAAATGCAACTAACGGAATTGAACAGATTTGGTAAAATTTGTTGTGTTAGACTATTTTATGAACTTGGTTAGATGGACCATGTTTGAAGCTCGAGCTTATTCTTAAAATGAAAATTTCCTAGAAGTTGATTTTGTAGGGAGAAGGAAATTTTTTCTAATTCATGATTATTTGTAATGCTCCCCTCGCATGAGGTAGAACCATACGCATATCCGAGACTCACCTCATGTGAGATGGCGTAAAAGAACCGTTGTTTCCACACAAAAAAAACTTCACAAAAATGAGATTTGATACTTCATTTAGACTATGTTTAGAAAACATTGCACCGTGCCTTTAGGAACGGGCAATTACTAGTTCATCTATGCTATATCGTGATCTGGGATACAGTGACTTGTGTTCTTATTTATTTAGCAAAGTTTATATTCTCTAAAATCTTGAGATTTATCGTGATTTGTCGGGCATAAATACTTTGTTTTTATTGTTTTGATCAATCGACCAGCTGAACAAAATCTTTTTAGCAAATATTTTAATGCATTCATTGTTTTCATCTTCCGATTTGAGAAAGCCTTTGTAAGACTTTTAACGGAGTTATATAAACGAATCAGAGTAAATAGATCATACAGACATTGAGCATGAATCGTTGATGGCTTAGCAATTGTTTCAAATATTGTTTCTCAGTTAATCCTGAGTTCTACACTGAATTTCCACCTTCAATTTATTTGTTCAATTTTATTTATTTTTGGTCAATTGCTCGTGCTTTAAATTTTTCTTCCCTTGATTTATCGACCTCCGACTTCACCGAATATTACTGCTTTGCGACAGTATGTACTTGGGTCTACACATTCAAAGTCATAGCAAGTTTTTGGAATTGTACAAATTTCAAATCAAATAGTTTAATGGTATTATTAACCAATTAAGTACAACTCAAATTGAAAGTTGATAGCTGTATTGCAGTTGACTTGAAATTATTATGTCGTAATTGGGTGACATTATCATTCATGCTAAGGACTGATTTTTAGTTATCATTCATTCATCGATAAATTATAGTATTTCTTTTTCTTTCGATTCATTTTTTTAATTACAATTCGACCACGAGTTACAATGATTAAATCTCTTATAGTATATTTTTTTTGTTAAATCAAGTATCATATCTCTTGATTTGAACATCATAATTATCTAAAGATGCCAAATGGACCCTTATGCTAAGAATTGCGGGGTATACATGGTTCCAATAAAATATATGTCCCCAACCCCAAGGAGTACTTTGTCAAGTGGTCTTTACCGAAGACTTAAGATCTTAGGTTCAATTTTCATAGCAAACAACTCTTGGGACATCCTCACCCCCACTCGTAAGCATGTGAAATGGCAGTTGACCGGGACACCGTGCATTACCACACCCTATTTAATAAGTTATCTTTCCACTCAGGCTTCATGATCCACTTATTACAAGACCTCTGCCAGTAACTGATGACCAAGTCCTATTATTTGAGCCTGAATTCCTTAGAACTCAAGTAGATTGTAACGACCCGCTCCATCTTTGTACAATATTGTCTGCTTTAGACGCCCAAAGCCCATAGACTTCACAGTAGCTCACCCATCCCTGAACTACCCCAGGATGAGCACGCTTAACTGTGAAGCTCCTATGCGCTTTGGCCCGCCCTCACGGCTTTAAAAGGCCTTGTACAAGTAGGAGGGATCTTTCCTTATAAACCATGACTTGCCCTCTCCCGTCCGGACGGAGCCTGCTTCATGCAGTACCGCCGGTCACCGGAAAGCGGGGTGTCACAATCTACCCCCCTTAAGGATGCAACGTCCTCGTTGCACTGGCCCAGCAACCTCCCCTGGGGTCCGTGGTAGCAGAGCGCATCCTACTCACCACTTTGCCCAGGGCGGGGCTTTGATACCATTTGTAACGACCCGCTCCATCTTTGTACAATATTGTTCGCTTTAGACGCCCAAAGCCCATAGACTTCACCGTAGCTCACCCATCCCTGAACTACCCCAGGATGAACACGCTTAACTGTGAAGCTCCTATGCGCTTTGGCCCGCCCTCACGGCTTTAAAAGGCCTTGTACAAGTAGGAGGGATCTTTCCTTATAAACCATGACTTGCCCTCTCCCGTCCGGACGGAGCCTGCTTCCTGCAGTACCGCCGGCCACCGGAAAGCGGGGTGTCACATAGATGAACTTGGAAATCCATTCCTTAGTTCCCCTTGGAGCCATATTTTGAAAAACTTCGAGTCAACTTCATCTGAATTGTTGTTCAAAAGCTTTTAATGATTTCAGCAGCACAAGTCACTTTTTTCACAACGCAGGTGTTTGAGTCAGCTTACATGCACCTCAATTAATTTATGGGAGACTATTCTCATACTTGAGGCTCAATTTAGAGCCGTTGCTAATCCACATATGAATTGGCAGAAGAACTCATAGTAAGAGATTTCAAACTTGAATCTAAGAGGGAGAAAATTGTTAAATCTCAGGCCTTAGCATCTCCAATGCAGTCTCTATATCTCCAAATCTCCCCCCATTTCTCCATTTTGGAGGAATTATTCAATCCAATCCATCCTCCCTATTTGCCTCCCTTTTGGAGGATTGGTTTTTATCCTCCATATTTGGATTTAAAACCACTTTTTGAATATAAAACTAGAGAAATAATTGAAGTTGACATCTAAATACACAATATTGGGCTCAAAGTGAGATAAAATTTGAAATGAAGATGAAAAATAGATATATAGAGATTTATTGTTGGAGTAAACATGAATAGTAAGCTCCTCTAAAATCACTTTTTTGAATATAAAACTTTATTTTGATCATCTCAAATAGTGTTATAGAGGACATTTGGTTGGAGATGCTCTTAAGCATCCTACCGAGCTTTTGCTTTAACGTACAGTCCATCCACTAGTGGGAGGACTCAGTCCCCGTTCTGCTAAGATTCTTATTTTTTACTAAGTAATATTTATTTTCTGTTTTACGAGACATGTCATTCTCTCACAATAAATTAGTTTTAATTCAAAAAATAAGTACTTCCTGATACTTATTTTAATTAATAGAACGGACCCTGAAAAAGAAGGGGCCGGGGTTGGAAGAAGGAGAAGAATAACAAATTGCAGCACGTACGCACCTTAGGTTTGTAAACAGGGGGGCTGTATATCTTTGTAAAGCTCAAAGACCTGTCAATGGCGACTCTCTGTTCACTACTTGTGTCGCTGGGTATTGTTGCCCCATTAATAATATTGTTTGTGCTTCCATTGATGTCAAGGTACTCTAGATCTTCTTCTTCTGCCATGAGATCGATTATCTTGGTGCCAGCTTCCATTAAAGCAAGTGATATGTGGTTCTTCTTATCATATACTATCCAGAGTATTCATATATAGCTCCATTCCCGGACATGAGGATGATTTTTTTTATTACACAACTGGTAAGTCAACCCAAACCGTGCCGACAAACGAATGATCTAAGTAGGCATGAGAGAGCAACTTATCCACGGGATTTCACTTTCATGACCTGTTTCAACAAAGCTCGTATTTTATCTTATCTTCCACGCTTAGACAGTAATATAAAAATATATAAGTTACAGTTATCAAGACATATATACACGCATGCATGTTAAAAGAAATTTAAAAAAAAAAAAAAAGAAGGAAAGATTTCAAATGTATACGCACACGTTGTCACCGTATGTCAAATTAACTTGAATAGTCGGTGAGAATATTCGAAGTTGTGCAGGGGCCGAACACTCCCGGGCCCGCCGTGTCTGCCGCCTTGCGTATTTGTATACTCCCTCCGTCCCACTTTGTTCCGTCTGTTTCCTTTTTGAAACATCCCAAAAAATTGTCTATATCTTACAATCTATAATGTTTTTTATGATTTCGAAAACTTTGTTTAATAAAATAAATTGAGATCTATCAAACAAGATCCATATTGAATATATAAAATATTATAGATTGTGAGATATAGACAATTTTTTAAGACGTCCAAAAAAGGAAACAGGCGGAACAAAGTGGGACGGAGGGAGTAATAATCTACTCAGTTTTGGAAAGTTGTCCAATTTCCAATTAGGGTTATTCGCTAGTTAATCGTCATTTGGCATGCGCTAGATTATTTCAGTGGACCTGTAGCATACGCAAAGGGGATTTGACCATTGGGTTTTAATTACTAACTTATGTGCGACAATTATTAATTAATTGAGCTTATAAGCAAACTTATCTATCAATTACATAGTTCGAGAAAATAAGGAAAAAGTCTTGATCTCTTTGTATCTCATTTGCTTATCTGAGTAGACAAAGCATTACACTCCCTTCGTTCCTAAAAGATAGTCTCTTAAGAAAAGACGCCAAATTTTCTAACAAAAATCTAAATTACTTTCTGCAACAACCCGAAAATTTTATTAATAATAATATCATTTAATTAGTGTTATTAATAATGAAATTAATTCTTTTCCTTAATAAGATAAATACAAATAAGAATTATCTTATTATAATTATCCTATTTTAATTATTTTCAATTACATGCATGCATGCATACAATTTCCTTCCATCTCTCCCTTTCCTACTCAGTCTCTACTTCCTCTTCCTGATCATATCTTCACCCTTATTTTATTTTTGTCCATCTCAAAGCCCTAAAATTAGAGTCCTTATTAAACTCAATTTTATCAACTTCTTTAAAATTCTCCTATATATACCTCCTTAATCTGACCCTAGGTCATACCACAATATTTTCCACACCCCACCAGTCCAGAAAGGAGAGAAAAACTCTGAGAGAACGAAGCTCCAATCCATGGAGTTTTAGAGAGAGAAAGAAAGAGAGAGAAAAGTGGATTTCATACCAAGACTCAACCGAAACTCAATCCGACCATTCCAATCTCTTCCTACTACTCCTAGCATCACCAAACGTCGTCCAATTCAGTCCCAAGTTCCCCTGATTAGAGAATCCGAAGTTGTCTTCTCCAAATTCTAAGTTTCGGTTTAAAATCAATTCGATCCAATTCAAGGTATTATATAATCCCTTCCAACCACTCCTTTATGTTTATTAAGTGCTTTTATGCTTAACTCAATAGCCCGAACGAACCCATGCATCGAAACCGTGACAAAAAAATAAAAAAACGAAATCTGCATTGCACCTTGTGGAAGCAACCTGCGGACCGCAAGAACCAGTCGCGAGTTTGCGGCTGGAGGCTCTACCGCAAGGTCAAACGGTCAGACCTTGCGGTTTTCACTGTTTTGGTTCGAATCGACTTTTCGACATCTCGAACACTATTTTTGACCCCCGAACTATTTTTCCTAGACTTTTCACACCTCAAAAATCATAGCTTGTTAAGATCATATTTTTTTATTTAATTATCTAATTATTAAATTATTTATTAGTTATCTATCAAAGTTTACAAACGAAAAATCTTTACTACCTTCCAAACAATGTTTTTACACCCAAACTAATTTTTTCTAGACTTCTTGCATCTCAAAGATGATATCTTGTTAAATTAATATTTTTTATTTAATTTACTATTTATTGTTATTTCTATAACGTTTCCAATCAAAAATTCTTTACGACCTTATAAACCTTATTATAAATGCCCAAATAATTTTATTTAGACTCTCTACATTCTGAAGATGAAATTTTGTTAACCGCAACATATTTTAAATTTGTAAATTATTTATTATCTATTTACTTCACTTTCGGCCACTTTATTTAACATCTTTATTTAAATTAATCCCGTGACCCTCCAAAACCAACTTTTGACACTGGTTGCATAGGACCTTTAGGACTCTTATTAAGGTTATGATAAATATTCTAATATTTTCATCTAATTACTGTATTTAATTAGTTTTTAATTCATCTATTATCTTACAATTAATTAATAAGAGTCCAAAAAATTTTCCTTTTAAATTCTTTTAAAACTCTTACTTTATTATTGACATTGTGACCATACAAGATTAAGGGCAACGGCCCGTTCATAATAAGTTGCGTAATTACATTGTTTATTAATTGTTTTAATCATTATTGATTTGTTGTATATTGCACCGATACTTGATTTAAGTGTTAGATTGGACCCTAGAGACGTGGGGTGGTATGCGAATAGAATTCACCTAGACGGTGCTAAGTAATTGATGAATTGAAAGGTTTTATTTCTAGATTGCCTGCAGGCGTGATGTTGAGATTTGTGATGAGATTGAAACTGGCGAGTGTCCAGTGATGAATTGATAAACTAGCGTGTGTCCAGTGATGAATTGATAAACTGGCTTGTGTCCAGTGATGATGGTGAAGTGGTATATAAGATAGGCGAACCCTAGTTGTGATTCATTCATGATAAGCTTTTCCTTTGTTGTAGTTATTGGGGTGCACACTCGGTACATAACTTAGGTGTATCTGCGACAGCAAAGGGAAGTGACCTCATGGGACCGAGCATGGCTAGCGGTTGGGGGAGGAAAGGTCTCACGGAGAGATCTTAGAGTTCACATTAGGATAATGAATAGTAATAAATTGGTGTTTGTAAATCCTTATTCTGTTTTTCACACTATTATTATTATCTTGTTGCTTGTTAACTGTAAAGTAAGGGGGTAGTTGGGTTTGATTATACTACGGGGTGAACTCTTTCACTCAGGTACGGATTGCCTGGCTTCCGTGCTAAATTTTGCAGAAAATCAAGAAGAGACACAAAATCCCGAAGATGAACAGTTTTATGCGGAAGAGAACCCAGAGGTGGGAGCCGAGCCAGAATACGCTTGAGATCCGTATCAAACTTAGAAGATGACTCTGTTATTTTGTTTAGTTTATTATCACAAAGACTATTTTCAGTATTTCTACAATAATTTGTAATAGACGAAACTTTAGGGTGAATTATCCGTTTTGGATTTTGAATTTCAATTTAATAAATTTTAGAAATCAATATTTAATGCCTCCGATTTTATTTCCGAAAATCGGGGCGTTACACTTTCGTGCATAATTTAAATTTTTTTAAAATTGCACATCTTTTCGTGGTGGATCACCTTTTTACAAACGGAAGGAGTAAATGCATGATGTTGGTAGATGTGTATAAAAATGTAAAATGATCTCCTCGACGCATTCAATGTATTTTAACTACCCCTTTCAAACTCATGGTGGTAAAGCAGATACCAACTTGAGTTTCGAAATTAGGTCATAAAAACGTTCGTGTGGGTGTGCATTGGTAAAATGTCAGCTGTGTAACATGTTGCAAAATAGTTCATGTTTATATCCTTAAAGGTCAAAGTTTATGGGGGATTCAAATTTCAAGTGAGGCTTCTTAGGTTGTAAGGAAATTGTTGAAGTTGCGTGATACCTATTAGGACTGGATTAGATACATCATAGGTGATGGCAGAGAGACGTTTCTATGAACAGATAATTGGCATCCTTTGGGTGCTTTGTACAAGAGGTATGGTGAGGTTGTTGTGGCTCAAAGGGGGAGATCTTTAAGAAGAAAAGTGGACTCCATTATTGATAGAGGTTTCTGGAAATGGCCAAGGCAATACAATAGAATTATTATGGAGCTTATTAGGGAAACCCCAGTTGATTTTCGTCCTAATCCTTCCAGCTCTGACAAGGTTATTTGAACTCTTACAAAGGATGGTATTTTTACAACCAAGTCGGCTTGGGAAGCTTGTAGGCATAGAAATGCCTTTCAGCCTTGGCATACTCTTGTGTGGTTTAGCCAAGCAGTGCCCAGATGGAGCTCTATTGAGTGGATAGCTATCTTGGGGTGACTGTCTACTAAGGACAGATTAGTAAATTGGGGTGTGGAGGTCTCTCCTCAATGCTCTCTCTGCCAAATCTCTTCTTTGATTGCTATTTTTCTTCTTGGCAGCAAATTTTAGCTCAAAATGGTTTGGATAGGCCTCTTCTGCCATTATCTCAAGAGTTGGAATGGGCTGCCCATAATAGGAAGGGTAAAAATCTCTAAGATACAATTTATAAGTTGTCGTTAGCAGGCTGGAGCGGAACCTTAGAATCTTCCAAAACAAATCCAAGGATGTGAATGGGGTGACTTCAGAAATTTTCAACTCGGTTAGAGTTACAGCAAGCTCTTGGTCATCCATCAAGTTCTCTACCCAGAATCGTCAAATTTGTGATACTTGGTTGTTAGACTCTAGTCTTTTTGCTCTTAACAATTCTGTGCATGTTGCCTAATTTTCTTAGGCCGGTTGTAGGCTTTGTTGCTTTTGTTGTTTCGGGGGAATATGCCCCTTTGTTCTTTTTAGCTTTTTACGCTTTAGGTGGTTTAATAAAATTTGCTTACCAAAAAAAATAAACAAGTTGCAAAAACGAAGAAAAAGACGAGCTTGGGGTTCTAACTTTCTACCTTCATCATGTGGTTGAAGTAACACAAACCAAGCGCATCCAAATATTTTTGAGCATACTATACTCATCGGAAATATCGTACAAGCGTTCATGCATAGTCAAGTTCCCTGGCTATGACAGGTAAATTAAGGAACACGATTAACGGTATAGACAGCACTGAGAGCAGCTTGTCCCAAAACACGCTTGGGACAAGAAGCAGAGAGTAGATGATCGAGCGCAAGTAGGCTTACGTCCAGCTATGCCATTTCGTTGAGATGTTCCTAGACCAGAGGGAAGAGGGAAGGTGCCATTTTGACGAAGAAATGTTAAAGATTCTGTTTCTTTCTACTCCGTGCCATTACCAAAACGAAAAACTTTGATGGTACTGGGAAATTATTCAGTTCTAACTATTGCTGAAAAAACAGTATGTGTATATCACTTAAGTCGATAGGAGCGAAGGAAAAGAATGACCTTCATAAAAAGGATAACATGTTGTTTAGCAAGTTGGCAAGAAAAAACAATCAACACTTTCCATCTTGGACACCTGACCTGACCGCTAAAATTAAAGTTGAGAACGTGGAATACCAGGAGTCACTAAACAAGAGATAATAGGACTTCATGAGGGACTCGCAAAAGAAATCGATGAAGTCAAAACGACAGACTGACCCGTAGAGTGAAGTCAAGGAGGAATATGAAGATTGAGATAGCAGGCGTCCAGCAGCCTTACGGCCTACACCAAGAATCCGCTTCGTCTGAGGGTCCTGTACAGGCTGTACCTGACAACGGCCAATAGTAGAAAATAGGATGTTAAAACTGAGTGCACATAAATTGAGCTGACAAATTTGAGATTCTATGTGAGTTTAATTAGGAACTAAGTATGCATCAGAGAGAGACATTGTAGTAGTAGAAACATGACCAATATGTACTGTGACATGCTTCTTAATTAGAACCATCATCAATATGAATGAATGGTGTATGAGATTCCGAAGATTTTGAAGAGAAAATATTAGGATCAGATCGATGTCATGCGATTGAAACATGCAGAAATCAGTACCTAAAAGTAGTGGAAGAATGCTTAGCAGACGTTGAGAGAATACCATAATAAGAACTATTGCGAATATAGTTTTTTTTTTTTTTTAAACATTGTGATTACTGATGTAAGATCACTTTTGTTGAAGCATGTGGAAGCCGGGTACAATTTGAGGATAAGGCGAAGATAAGGCATATACAATGTCGGAATTATCTATAGTGGAAAAAATAGACCAGAAATATAAGAAATGATTTGATAGTTTATTCAGTACATTTTTTTTTTATTGGAAATGACTTGTCTGCCATCTAGGTTTGGACTGCAATGGTACAGTCCAAGTGATCGCAACCGTCGAATAGTGTTTTTGATAATCCAATTTGAACTGCACACGCTTCTCTGCAATTGACTGCAGAGAAGCCAGATCCTTTTTATTCGGTGGCCGAGGGGCTGGCTTTACTTAGGTGAGTACAAGGATGGATAAATGGTCTTTTAGTTAATAGGGTTATGCGTGAAAGATCATGGCAGAAAAGGAGTTACTAATGTTTGTGACTCAAGTTTGTGCAGACACAACAGACTTCTCCAGGTGCAGATCAAAAACATCAAGGCTGCTTGGATTTTCCTTTTTGAGTGAGGGAGAGTAACAAAGGCCAAGCGGAGAAGAGATTCTCACCAGCGAAAACCGAACCTGGTGCTGCAGATTTAGTCGCTAGCTGACTGGGACTCGGCAACGGAGACAGGCAGCGGGCAAGATAAGAAACGAGCTTTCTGCAAGAGGATGAATTCCCAGAAGCAACAAATGGGGCAAAGGTTTTGTGATGATCCCGTTGGGAAGCAATTTGTGGTGGCCGGCCCGGTGAGACTAAGAGCAGCCGTGATCTAATTCATCGAGGCTCTTCGATTCAAGTTCGACTATATACACAAGATGAAACTGGTTGAACAAACATAAAAGATTCACAGATGGACAACCTCCGACGAGCGATCGATGGTTATCATGATCACCTGATGGTAAAACATGACAGAAGAGCTGCTAGTTGCAGTCGAGAGAGTGAGCACCAGATGTTAACCCGAGCTCTGATACCATATCGGGGAAAATAAAGAAGAAGATAGATATCTCTGGGTATTGCATTTGTTTATCTGGTTCCTTTGTACAGAGGTTACATATAAATACTTCATGAGATGAGTAGACAAATTAAGTATTCAGATTGGTTGATAAATAAAAAAAGTGAATCGATCTCCTCGAATCTACTTTATCCTAAAGGACTTGAAGAGGGGATAAGTGCTTACGAGAAACGAACCATGTCTATGTGCATAAGAATATAGGAGAAGCACCAACTGCACTCCATCCCAGTTGCACCGATATTAAAAAGTACTACTAGGTTGCTAATACCAGCACTGCCAGGTAGTAGGGTACATAACAATTGTTAAAAAAACAAGAAAGGCGGCAGACCCAATAATCTTTTATTCTTTTTAATGTAGTTTTTATCGTACGTCGTGCTTACCTATATTAGTAACACCATTAAAAATTTAGTTAGGGTTCTTATTGAATAGTACCTTATCAACCGATGGTGCATGCCTACCCACAATACACTTGAATTTTGTATTACACTTTTCGCCCAGTGCTTATTGAAGTACTTAAAAATGTTTACTTTAGAAAATCTTTTGCATACTTAAAAAAAAATCATCCTGCCGTCTCCACACTTGTCTCCTCAATGTGTTACCTATGTCTATATTATAACACCATTAAATATTTAGTTAGGGTTCCTATTGAATAGTTCCTTATTGACCGATGGTGCATGCCTACCCACAATACACTTGAATTTTGTATTACACTTTTCGCCCAATGCTTTTGAAGTACTTATGAATTTTACTTTAGAAAATCTTTTGAATACTACAAAAAACTATCTTGCCGTCTCCACACGTGTCTCCTCAACGTGTCCCCTATGTCTAGGGGTGCTCATAAAAATCTAAATAACTACTTAGCCGTTCCGATCCGGTCCAAAATGTCCTCTTTTGGTCGGGTTTTGCGGTTCGCTGGTCTAATTATGGTTCTGGGAAAAAAAAATTGAATACTTTTGGTTCGATTTCTAGTTCTCGACTCTGATACTACAGTGAGAACCGAAAAGATTGATTGTTGCAAGTAATAGAGTTTTAAAAGAGGAGAGTAGTACATTGATCAATTATACCAATAATTGAATATTTTTAAAAGAGGAGAGTCATATAATTGAGTGGAACATATAGTGCGATACTATTAAGTAATAAATTTTTAAATTTCTTTTTTTATTGAATACGAAACCTTAGTTAGTGACTAGAGAAAATATGCCAAATTCATAGCATTTTTCTCCCGCATATGTGATATAACCATGGCATACCCCTATGTGGGGAACCCATAGCGTGAAATCTTGGACAGTAACATATTTCAAAATTCAGTCCTAAGTTTTGTGCCTAAAATCTAAAACCTCCTCATATCTCGATATCGATTATGAGCATTTGAAAACATTTATCATCAAATAACAATAACTTTAGTAACCATTTTTATTTTGTTTTAAATATAGTTATATTCCCATTTTGGAGGTACTAATTAAATAAATTTTCAAATAAATAGATAAAGTTTTGGGAGAGATTCTACCCATGGTAGTGTGTGTGGAACCCACATGTATGTGATCAGATGTTGTATTTGATGTTGTATTTGAATTATTGTGTGAATAGCATTTTTTGATAATAGAAGTAGTGAAGATTCCTAACTACTTTATTTTGCTTTATCACGCAATTGGTTAGAGTCATGGAAAATTCTAAGGATTGTCGTATCTTCTTCATAGATCGTGACAATGTTGTCCTCTGACCAACCTATATATGCTGCCATCCAAGGAAGTTTCTTACCAGCTACTAGGCTATGCAATCATTGTCCAAGATGCATTTTGTAATGAATCTTTGATATTTATGAAAGACATCTTTCTATTATGACCAAATCTTTACAATTCACGATTCGATCTAATTCTATTCATGATTCCCGAAAAGGCAATTTCGATTCTCAATTTGGCAACCTTGGATCGAGGATTCGCACAAGTCTTAAGATGAACAAATCTATCTTCCCAAAGATGAAAGTTTTGTTGGAAAAGACAAAAAGAAAAGAAAAGATACCATAGGGCATAAGACATGTCTACACATAGAAGGCATGGAAATAATGAAGCCATCAAAATTGCCTATAGGCCTAAGGGCTTTGGCTTTATTAATTTATTAATGTGTCAAAAGTAACCAGCAACTGATCTACAACAACAAAACTGGCAGTTTGGTTTTCTTAGAATTTTCCAGTCCTAGATTTCATAGAGCATCCCAACTTGCAGTGTTTTTCCGGGGGGCACCTTGAGCGATGCAACCGCAGACCTGCTATTCTTCTGGAAAAACCTGTACAACTTGTCGACGACAAAGCGATCCAGCCAACCGTTGCTCTCTTTCGACTTGAGGATAGTCCGCCCAGTCACGAACACCACTCCCTTCTCCATCGCTCCTCTCAACTTCTCTGCCTCTTCCGCGGATTCAGCAATCTCGGAGAGTTTAGCCACAACGGAGGTAACGAAATCGTCTCCCTCAAGACTCGTCGAGTCCTTGTAACCGAACTGGACCAAGCACCTGTAAACCCCATCGACCCCCAGTTGCCCAACATCGAAACGTTCCTCCGGGAGGACAGACTTGATTGGGAGAGTCCTTATCGTGACAATGACCATAATTTGGCGTACAGAACCCGTGTGCTGAATGTAGTGGCGGATGATTGGAGGGATCCCATTGACAAGGTCTGTGCAGAAGAAGCAGATCCCGGGGGGTCGATGAAGACTGTTGTTCGATAGCATTTCGCTCAGTTCAGCCGATTTCAGTCTCCTCTCGGCATCATAGGCAGTCTTCTTGCTCCTCCCTCTCGTCCAGGAAAGCATGATTATCAAGAAGAAGAACGAAATTGCAAACGGTGCCCACCCTCCCACAAGGATTTTGCTGAGCAAAGAAGTCATAAAGATGCCTTCGATGATTATGAAAGGCACGAAAAACGCAATAATGAGGAGAAAGTTTAGGTCCCAAATGACCAGCATCACCAAAGTAACCAGGCATGTTGTTATGATCATGACCCAGATAACCACAACACCTGCAGGTTTTGTGCGAACACCCAAAGTTAGGCTCCAAACCACACTCAGTTTATATGTTAGAGATCAAAGACAATAAATCTACGGGCAGAATAAACCACGAGATGCAGCAACTTGTTGAACCCACATGGCTTATTCTTCACACTATATGCCAAGTCCATGGCTTAATCTGCCCGCAGATTAAGCCATGATCACATTCTTCGCACTATATGCCAAGTTCATGTAACCAAGGCAGCAACTGAGTTTATTTTTGGATGGAACCCACATGGCTTATTCTGTAGTTTATTGTGCGTCTAGGTTTAATGAGTTAAAAAAACAAGAAGAAGGAGCGTACCGTATGCATTTCCTATTTGAACACCATCTCTGAACCCTACCACGAGGGCGATGCAGATAACCATGAGAATATAGTTGATTTCTGGAGAGTAGATTTGGCCTTCATACTTGGAGGAAGTATGCTTCATGTTAACGCGAGGGAAGCAACCGAGGGCTAGGGACTGCTTCACGATGGAGAAGCTGGCAGATATCATGGACTGGCTTGCAACGATTGCAGACAAGGTAGCTATGATGAACATTGGCCAGTACACTGCCTTTGGGATGGTGCTATAAAAGGCAGTGCTCATATCACCAGGGTTTTTGATCAAGTAAGCCGTTTGACCGGCGTATGTAATCACCAATGCCGGGAAGACGAATGTAGAGAAAGCCATCTACAAAAGAAAGTTGAACACAGTCATTTCTTCTCAAATGAGTTAGCAAACTTTCAAGGGAAATAGGACATAGATAGAGTTTACGCCGTTAACTACCTGGATAGACCTCTTATTGAAGTGGCCCAGGTCAGCGAACATGGCTTCACCCCCTGTTCCATCAAATCAAAAGAGTTACAAATCCACAAACTTAACAAACAAAGCTACTTAACACCTTTTATTTTGCTCTTCCCGCTGCCATGAGCGAAAGTCCTATACCTGTTACGCACAAGAATACTGCACCGAGGATTGCCCATCCGGCCATGCCATTTCTCACGAAGAATATGATCATGTAGTGCGGCGATAGGCCCTTGAGAACCGGTGGATAGTATTTACAGATGTTGTAAATACCGACCATGACATTTGAGGAAAACCACAATAGCATGATTGGAGAGAAGGAGAACCCGACTTTGCTGGTTCCGAATCTTTGGAAAAGGAAGAGAGCAAGGAGAAGCACAACAGACATGACAATAACATAACCTGATTGATAAAATCAAAAACAAAAAGATAGAAAGCCAAACAAACAAGAAACTGGGGTTAGATTTTGTCAAGGAAATGGCTTTATAAGTTCTAATATGCGAGTAGTTTTTAGAGGTCATAACGAAAAGCTCACTTTGTGTTATCTTCGCGGAAAGAGATTGAATCCCTACGAGGGCTGAGAGAACTGTAACCAAAAGAAAACAAGACGGTATGTAAAAATTATCGCTACGAGCAGAGGGAAACAGAGGAACAACATACGACTTATACACTTCACAACGGAGAATTTACCGCTAGTCGCAGGAGTCAGGGCGCCATCACCGATAACCATGCAAGTCCCGAGGAGCACAACAAAAGTTAGCAAGTTTTGGAACGATGGACTTCCCTCAATGAAGTTCTTGGTCTTGGATTTTATGGCACTTCCTTGTGTGTAATACCTCATACTGGCATCACTTGGTAACTTGGTGTCTTGAATTGTGAGCTTGGACTTGAACTTGAGATGCCGGCAGAGGAATGAGTACAACGCGAAGGTACCGCCTTCTCCATGATCATCAGCTCGAAGAACGATGAAGACGTACTTGATCAGAGGGATCAAAGTCAAGGTCCAGAAGATGAGACTGAGGATTCCCAGGAAATCCTCCTCGGTAGGGTCTTTGAAATTCACCGATGACATCACGTAGAGAGGAGATGTTCCAATGTCCCCATAGACAACTCCCAGAGATTGGTAGGCCAACAGCAGTGTTTGCCATGTACCGAACTCCTAAAATGTGAATTTGTTACTACTACCTTGTATTCTCAGTGCATGAGTTCAGAAAAACAGATCAACAAGCAAATTGGATGCAACAGATAAGTCCTGTTTATAGAGCAGCCATGCCATCTACCACGCAATCTTCTAAGATTGCGATTGGAGGCATCGGTTTCAGATCATCAAAAAAAATAAATAAACACATATCATAAACACGCAAGAATCATATGTTATTCATAGATTTGTACTAACAGAAGTAACTCTGTTTATGGTGCGATCACGCGACCTATGGTGGAGTGGGTTTTGGATTATAAACAAGAACATATAAACTCCAAGGAGTGTTGGCTTGGTGGTCTCAACTTGGGATCTAGGGATTTGTTCCCTCCTAAGTCTCAGTTTGATGCTCCTTGCCAATAAATATTGGGGCCACCTCACACAGGCTTATGCGTATGCAATGTCTGTCGAATAGGCTATTGTGATTACTTCGAGGTGCGTGAAAGTTTGCCAAGAACATCCTGCATTACCATACCAAAAAACAAAAACGATACTCCATTATGCTAACCTTTTGTTTGTGGTAGGTCTCGTATTTCTTCCCAAAACTGGAGTCTCTCCCCAAATCCTTTTGACCGCGGTTGCTGCCAGACTCAACGTCCTCTTCCGTACCAGCGGCGACTTCCCGATTGTCGGGCCCAACGGCGGCCATTTATTCAATTCAAGCCTCTAAAAATACCAAAACAGGGGAAAAAAGATTAATCGGAGAGCAAAAGCAGCAACCAGCACACAAAAATGTGAATCATTTTTTTGTTCTTGTTGCAGAAATGCATTACTCGGAGGTCTTTCTTTATTTCTTTCTGCCGGATTCTAAAGAAAGACAACTTCCTGGTTAGATGAAGGGGGCGTATAAATATGGGAAACAATGAAACGGTTTCTTTCCATATTGGGAAACTCCAAATAACAATTGGCCTCAAAGTTCTCTATCTGCGCAGGTTAAGGAGAACCTCTCTCTCTCTCTCTCTCTCTCTCTCTCTCTCTCTCTCTCTCTCTCTCTCTCTCTCTCTCTCTCTCTCTCTCTCTCTCTCACATTGGTGTGACAGACTTCTGAGTGACCACCCATTCTTCCATGGAAATAGCTAGCGAATACGCTTGTCAAACCTTAAACGACGTTCATGAACCATCAAAATTCACCTGCTCTAGACTGACTCGAATGGGTAACCAGCCAATTTGATCCAAATTCATGAATCAGTTATGAGAATGTTCATAGAGGATAATGACCCGATATGGCTAAATGATTTGTAAATTGATGGGTTAGATTGGACGACTTATAGTATTACTCAATAATAAGTTAATCATTGACGCCACAAACTACGACCGCCACACTACATGCATGTAGGGGTGGGCATGCCTGAACAGAAAAATAAAATAAATCCATGTAGTAATTGAGTTAAATTAAACATTTTTATGAGTAACTTTATTCATTAGACATTAATTTGGTGAACTGTTAATTGCAATACGTTCAATTGATTTCTAATTTAATTCTACAAAGGAAAAGGTTTGGATTTGAATTGATTTGATTAAACTAAAACTAAACTAGAAAATAGATTAAAGGAGTTGTAAACTGATTAGAGAAGGAACTAGAGTTTCCGATTCAGTCTCCCCCTGTAACGCAATTATTTCGAAACTTAGGGTTCATATTCAACATTCAACCAAACCACCGTAGGGTAGCAATTCCTATCGATAATTCCCAAAAAGATAATCAAGATTCTTACTCCGTATAGGCTATCTCAACACGGCACGGATCGTCTCACTGGATTTAACCAACGGCACGATCCATCTCACGTCGTATAGTCTATCTCAAAGCATATCCTAAAACATTATAAACCATTGCATGACAGTGCTTGAAACAATGGATACAAACACATTCGAATATTGAAAAAATATAAAACTTCATAAAAAGTTATGAAACGATCAAGTCACATAATGAAGTTGAATACAAAATCCTAGAAATCTAACTATGCTACTTTGAGAGACCTCCTCATCACCCTAGTCAAGGGGTTTAGCCACTCATGGAATTAGAACAAATAAGCATGTAAGAACAGAACTTCATTGACAACTTAAAAGCTTTCGAATAAATACCGAAGAAATAAAATCCAAAGCTCCTGTTGTCGCTGGTTCGGCCGTGATTCACAATCGTGGTCGAACTGCTGACCGCCTCTTTTCGTCACTGTTTCTGCAGTGGGAATAATATATCTCCCAAAACTCTTTTTTCTCTTCTTTTATCCTGTAGGTCGGTTCCCCAGTCCCTTCTTTTATTTTTTTCGAAGCAAGTAATTAGTGGGCCCAATTTTCGTGGCCAATTCCTCAAGCCACCAGCTACATTTAAGCACAGTGGGTTTTATGGTCCAATTTCCAGTCAACCATGATTGGGTCACAATGGGTTTTGACCCAAATAAGACCATTGCACGCCATATACTCATCGTTGCCGCTTCGAGTTTTAATTAATTTGATGACCGACTTTGTTTTGACACGAAATAAAATCCGACTTTGCGTTTTAACTCCAAATATTATCCATCGGCTTAAAGAGTCCTGAAACATAATTAACAAGTATCAAACTCCAAGTAGTGCACTAAATGGACATAATAAGCCTAAATTAGGGGGCGTAAATAGGCATATTTACACACCTATCACATGACACAACTCGACACGAACAACGACACAAAAGATTAGGTGAGTTGAGAAAATATGGTGGGAATTCATAAATAAGATTTTGGAGACATAACACGAAAATGACACAAAATACCTGTTTGTCCACCCCTATTGACGCATGCATTATTACTACGTTTTACTTACTATTACCACACCATAATTTAGTAATGCGATAATGTGACACCAAAAATTACAAATACCATTCCATACAAAAATCTACCTGACATGTATTTCATACGTAATTCCTAGTATAGATACGTAATTTGGTTAATGGACGAGTTATCTTTACACTATTTATGAAGGAACTACATTGAGTATGAGTCATAGTTATTCAGCTAATTGGGACACAAACGAGTCAATGACCCACCAAAGATCAAACCATTGTAGAATTCACCGAAACTTATCCAAACTCACCCGTTTGTCGCTACGTGGTTGCAAAAAATATACATTGTGCGACCAAAAATAATCGAAACACCCTTTTGTTGGTTGTCAAGAGAACTTCACTTGGTGTTGGTATAATTTCATTTCATTTTTAATGAGCGAGTATTGTTGGGATTTTAGCGAGAGCAAATCAAAACCGAGGTTCGGAAATGAAATAGTTCACAACGACAACAAATAAATGAATGACAATGAAAAAGACCCGATAGAAAAAATATACACAAGCAAAGCATTAAAATGCTTCCCAATCCTCTTTGACAAACAAAAGGATTTCCAAAACGTGGAAAATCTTCTGCTAACTCCAAAGTCAAGGATTTCAATATCCAATCAAAGATTGATTGATATCTTTCAACTTGAAACTTTATCCTTTCGATGACTAACATGAGCCAAAGTTCAAAAAAGTATAACTTCGTATTTCTTTTTTTTTAAGGGTCGGGAGTGTCTGAATCAGTTTACACGCAACTCAACTTCATGTCTTCATTCTTGTTACTGTTTCAACGTTTTACTTTCCCATCTGGGCCTACACTTGGCTGGTGGAGTGGTGGTGATGTTATAGATCCAAATAGCCCAACATAAATCTTGGGCCCAAAGCACAGAATAACGGATACAAGTATCAGCAAATAATTGATACTACCATGTAACTAGTTTTTTTTTTTTTTAATTTATCCGCCCATGTAACTAGTTCAAGTTAGACATATTCCCCTTGGACTCGGTTATTTTTGGCTATTTATTTATAACCCTTCCATGCTCAATAAAAAAGAAAAAGAAAAGAAAAACAGCTTAATTAGAGGAGAGAAAAACATCTAACTGTCTGAAGATTTGAAGATCTGGTAGGGTGGACTGCCCTACAGGATTATAGTGCATCACGAGTATTCTCTCTCAGAGAGAAAAATATTCTCTTTCTCAGAAGAGTTTATTTTAAATCCGAATCATTAAAAATATTTTTGGACACTTGGATAATGCCCTACAACCCCTATACGAATCCCTAAAGATATCGTATTATTGCAGGGTTAATAGAGCCAAAAGTTAAGTAATTACCCTTAATTTTGTGCGAAAATTAGTTATTGCACTCAAACTTGTGCCCAAAAAAAATCAAAATTAATAACAATTGCGATAGCATCAAATTTCAACTCACTCCTCGAGCCGCTGCAATGTCGAACATTGCAAGCTCATCTCTATAAAACTCTCTCCTAATAAGTGTTATATATTCTCTCGTTTTCTTAATCTTAATCAACAGGAGAAGTCAAATTCAATTTGGTTACTGGACAAAACAGTAGTAAACAATTCAATTCAAAGACATATATAGAAATTACCGAAATATTTGCAGCAAAACCCGTAATGGAAACGAATTACACAGATGTTTCGATCGAGGCACACGCGAACCATGCTTTCCTTAAAGACATTTCGCCCCTCCCACGGTGGTTAAAAGTTCTTGGACGTTTGTCTCTTGTGATATACAACGAATCTCGTTACGGAGAAGTAGGCATTACAGTCTCCGGTGCCTAGCGAACCAACAATGGCAATGACTTTCTCGAACAAAGAATAATTAAACAATATGCAAAGAGGAAGATTTCTGGAAATTATTACTTACCAAAAAAAAAGATTTCTGGGAATTTTTCGGTTATAAAATAAAATTAAAGGAAGGAGGGACCTATAAATAGGCATAAATTAAAGCAACTATTCGAAATGAGACGTGACTGTTCATGGGAATAGTTCTCACGAACGGTGCAACCTTTCTGTGAAACGTTTTGGGCAAACAGGCACGAATTTATTAAAAACGGGGAGAGGGAAAAGGAAAATTTAACAAAAAGTTGGATAATATATCAAATGAGCCGAAGCCCAGCCCTAAGGTCTAATATGGGAGTCTAAAAATAATACAATCAAAGCACACCCAGAACCCAAATAAACAACAAAGCCCACAAAACAAATGGGCCCAAGAAAGACCCGCCCGACAGACCTAGCCCACAAAACCCTAACCAGCAGCCAAACCACCACCACACAAAACACCGTAGGCATCACCGCCCGACCAGCACCACCACCCAACCGCCTCGCCATTAAGCAGATCCAGTCACAGCCAGCAGTAGATGATCAGCAGCAGGAAGGAGCCCAACAAACCCACCAAAGTAATGCAAACGGCCTATGACAATAGAGAGGAAACAAAGAGAGGGCAGTGGGAACAAGAATCTGCCGCCTATACACCACCTCTCCACAGACCCGAGGATCACAATCGAGAAACAAAGGTTGGAACCAAGCCGCCAAGTTGACCCCTCGTCCAGGTTGCTCCTCATAAGCGATCGCCAGCCAAAAACAACACACACAAAATGATCAGAAAAGCAAACCATTGGGGTCGCATACCATTCACGCCCATGCCTCCAAACCGCCACCAACCACCAGATCAAACCATTCTTCCTATCATTTTTTGAAAAACCTGCAAGAAAAAGACGTTAGAAAAAGAAAAAAAAACGCCTCAAACAGCCACCACAACCACCGGACTACGCCACCACATCACTCCTTTACCGCCCACAGCCACCACAACAAACCAAAACCACCCGACGCCGCTAAGCTTACCAGAGGAGCCAAGAAACCCCCGACATTGAAATGGTTCGAAACCATTTGCAATAAGACCCATCGAAACTCACTTTAGTTTTTGGAGGGCCAGGCCTCCAAAATATTGATCCAGATTGTCTATTTCAGAGACGCTACCAAAAAAAAAAAATTGTTTTTAGAAAATAATCGGACATCGATAGGTATGCTAACTCAAGAGGATTGGACTGTAAATACAATTATAAACTCAAACCGGCTAATTGAGAAAATAATATACGATTTATTTCCATGTCTAGCTATCTAAGTCCAATCAACGACGCTAATTTTTGTCAAGTATGTTCTTCTTCACGTATGTCGTCTTACAAAATGAACGTCTTGAATCAATAAATTTAAGACTTCAGTGAGACTCACAAAATCGAGTTTGGCGGGCGAGGGGTCTGGAGATGTGGGGTGTGGAGGTGAGCTGCTCTGGTGCAATGTCAAGGGGAATTGTTTTTGTCACAAAATGCTGCAGCTGGTAAGGTATACTTAAAAAAAAATAGCAGTCCTAAAGAGGCCAAGAAAGAAAGAACTGAAACAACAGTGCCAACGAATCCCAACAAATCAATTATGGTACGGTTTTCCCAAAAATTCATATTCAACCAATTTTAAAAAGTTGTTTTTTTTCTCAAAAGGATAACCGGTACCATATATTGATAATCGGAAAAATAAATAAAGAGAACATCCATCCTTCAACAAATGTGTGGACAGTCACAACGGCGGATAGACTTTCCCAAGTAGAAACACATATCTTCCAAAACCCTTACAAACCATGTAATGAATCGCACCATTACCAACACGCCTGACGAAACGAAACTCGCACCCACAGAAATAATATGCCGAACAATCTGAATGTACCATCAGAAAACAACCACAGAGGAAAAGAAAACTCTCTCTCCGCAAAGGGGAGGAAACGCTCCACAAGGGAGATCACAATTGTTTATTGTAGAGATCACAAGTGGAAATGGTGACCCATGTCGTGTGTGTCTGACTCTTTTTCTTTCTTTTTTTGCATTGGATTAAATTCCACGTGTCAGAGAATACACTTCTCAGTGATCGATGGTCCAATTCGAAAACCTATTGATCAAGATTAATAAAAAGCTATAATCCGGCAAATGGGTCGTGCCCACGAGTGGCCTGGCTAGGGGCAGAGAGAGAGAGAGAGAGCATGATCCCTGTAAATCTGATTTTTCATCTTCATTTTTAACCTAACGTCCCATAAATTAGTCCATGCCAGTACTTTTGGGCTTGTCTGATTGTTTCTGGACTCTGTACTGAAGACAAGGTTGAGAATCACAAAAGTTGACTCCCACTACGAGAGGCAGGGCCGGCTCAACCCCAAGAGGTTTGGGCGTTGGATATTTCAAAAATGTCAAATTTTAGTGACACTTTACTAATTTTTCTTTTCGGATTTAAGTAGAAGTTTTTTTTTATCCCAATAGAAGAAAAAAAACGACCTAATATGAAACACAAAAAAAGACTCATTTGTGATTCTGTGAACTTGTGGTAATAAAAAAGGACTCAAACCGTGGTAACAAATAAGAAAGTTCAATCTCTCAGAATAAATACATTGTTTTACGAATAACAAAATATTATGTACTAATTAAAAATTAGATTGCTTGTTTTAAAATCTCTGTCATTTTTGTTGGCTTCTGAAACTACCTATACTTTATATGGATACTTATTTTTATATTTTTGTAGTGACCCAACCCTTATAATTTCTTTTTGTCGTGTATTAGTCAAGGAGATTTAATACTATAGTTTTAGTTTTCTCGTATTGTGATTGTTTGTTTTTTTCTGTAAAAACTGTCAAGTGTTTATGGCATCATTCTTAAAACAGGCCTAAGGCACCCAAATACCTTGAACCGGCCCTGACTAGAGGTTCGGATGGATAGTGATGTGGCGAATCAGGATGCCTCCACGTCGGGCAGAGAAGAGAAGTTGCTTCCGCTGGCGGACACATGATTGAGACTTGGTACCCAAACTACGTGCTCTTTTTTTAAACATAATACTAACATAAAATGCGCTCATTGTATAAATAAATAAATAAGTGTGTGTATATATATATATATATATATATATATATATATATACATAGGAATTTTCAAGTGAGGGATCCCTCATTTTGTTAAAATGAGGGACTTTCATTTCCCGATTAAATTTTGAAAATCCGAACCGTTCAATGTGTGCAGAACTTAATTTTAAGGGTCCCAGCGAAAAATCAGCAAAAAAAATGACCGGAAAGGGCGTCAACCGAGCAGTTTTTTTTGAACCGTTCAATGAAAACTGCTTGGATGAAGCCCTTCCCGGTCATTTTTTTTGCTGATTTCTCACGGGGACCCTTAAAATCACGTTCTGATCACTTTGAGCGGCTCGGATCATCGAAATTCAATCTGGAAGGGAAGTCCCGCATTTAAAAAAAATGAGGGATCCCTCACCGGAACCTAACTCTATATATATATATATATATATATATATAGAGAGAGAGAGAGAGAGAGAGAGAGAGAGAGAGAAATATTCAAGTAAGGACCTTATATGCGGATCTTCCCATTTCTCACCTTTCCCGATCGGATTTCGATGATCCGAGCCGCTCAATGTGTTCAGAATGTGATTTTAAGGGTACCCGCAAGAAATCGGCAAAAAAAATGACCGGGAAGGACTTGATTTGAGCAGTTTTTATTTGAACCGTTCAATAAAAAACAAACAAAAACTGCTCGGATGAAGCCCTTCCCGGTCTTTTTTCCGCTGATTCCTCAGGATCAGGTCAAGAGGTGTGGACCGGAGCTCCGGTCCGCACCTCCCCATTTCTCACATTTCCCGATTGAATTTTGACGATCCGAGCCGCTCAATGTGATCAAAACGTAATTTTAAGGGTACTCACTTGAAATCAGCAAAAAAAATGAAGCCCTTCCCGGTAATTTTTTTTGCTGATTTCTTGCGTGTACCCTTAAAATCACGTTCTGAACACATTGAGCGGTTTGGATCATCGAAATTCAATCGGGAAAGGGGAGGTGCGGACGGGTGCGGACCGTAAGGGTGTGGACTTGATCCGGACTGTATATGTATGTGTGTGTGTGTGTACGCACATAATCGTCATTTAAAGTTACGCGCTCGACAAAAAAATATTGATAATTAAAAAAAATTGGAAGTAAATTGTCACACATATGAGAATTTTAAGAATTTGTATTCACTCATGGGACTCACATAAACCAATTCCGTAGAAGGTTTTCAAACTAACGTCAAAAACCAGTACTACTAGTGAGAAATATTTGGAATTGTACATGGGACTGGGCATCCGGCACCCCTTGAGTTTTTCAAACTAACCTGAAAAATTAGTACTACTAGTGGGAAATATTTGGAATTGTACATGGGACTGGGTACCTAGCACCCCTTGTGACCGCCACTGGTTGCTTAGGTGGACATGCTGGCAAGTCATTAGGGCTGCAAACGCGAGCGGCTCGGAGCTCGGCTCGATAACGGCTCGGCTCGGCTCGGTTAGAGACAACAATGAACGAGCTCGAGCTAGTCGAAACTCGGCTCGAATTGGCTCGCGAGCTCGACTATATTATATATATTTATATATATTTGTTTCATAAACGAGCCGAACGAGCCGAGCTTGAGCTCTGTAAATACTTATCGAGCCGAGCTCGAGCTCGAGTTTTGCAGCTCGTCACGAGCTCGAGCCAACTAAATTTTTGGCGAGCCGAGCTCGAACACTCTAAAACTCGGCTCGGCTCGTTTGCAGCCCTACAAGTCATACATTCAAGGTGCAGGAAAATGTTATATCTATTGGTAAAAATTTCGGCATAATGTATAATTCCAAAGAACAATTTCATTGATACTGTAACAATTACATAATCGAAACAAAAATACAAATACAAAACAAAATGAAACAATCGAGATACAGTCTCCTTAAGAAAGATTCGCCGCCTACCGTCGGTGTTGTAGGATCTTGTTCGGCGTCTTCCTCCCAGGGTTGGCTCGGCTATACAGCAAGCCGTCGGAACACCACCATCAACCGCCTTGGCGAACTGACTACCGCCTGCCTCTCTCTCTCAAGAACGAATTTCAGAGTATGCTAGAGTGTTGAGAATTTGCTTGTGTCTTCTCCAAAAACGTGAGCCTCCTTTTATAGGGTGAAGGAGGCAAAAGAGGTGTAATGCAACCATTAACATGCCAATGAATTCTGCCAATGAATAGGGAGGTTACAGAAATCAATACTCCATCATGGTGAGGGTTACGGGAGTTACAGAATACCACACATCAATACGTCTATTGATTGTGGTACGTTAAGATTCAACGAGCCCGGAACGCGCACGGTTGCCTCAAGAGACCCTCCGGTTTGCCCCGATTTCATTCATCTGAAATTCTGTAAATTTCCAACAATATCAAGGACAATTTGTCTCTTAAAAGTGTATAATAAGTCCGGTTAAGTTTTCCATAATAAAATGTTACTTTTGTTGGAGAGAGAGTGTGTGTGTGTGTGTGTAATGAGATAGGAATTAGCGAAGATAATGGGGTTTTAGTGTAGTAACTGGGTACACTAAAGAGTTTTGTTTTGCCCATTTTGTAAGGCTTTCATGAGTTAAAATCTAAAATCATGCTCGATCGACAGCCCAACCAAATTAAAACCCATGTCTTTCTAACCTTTACAAGTAGGAGATAAACAAAAGGACATAATTGAAGAACCCTCTCTTTTTGAGTCAGCAAAATGAATTCCCAAACTGGTATTGTTCTAAAATTTGAGCTTTAGGATTAGAGCACAAGAATGATGTGATTGGTATGATATATGACAAGTATTCATGAAAAGACAATAAACGATCCAGATACTCTTAAGAAGCTGTAAGATCGAGATCGACAATGGCAAGCATTGGCAGCCCCTTTCTTGCTTAGTATCTCCTCCTTGCCTGCATCGAACAAAGTCAGAAAGAGGTCTCGCTAAAAGTACTAAAAGAATTGTCATTCAAGAGCAATTTCATGGATAATACTTATCGTATATCCTAACATTTTTCGATAGCATAACGCTCGGATGTATAAAAAGGGCAAATAAGACATTGTTAGATAAGGCCACGTCAACCTCACGTGGAGAGGCACACACACGTGCCTTGTTTTTTAGTCCGTCGAAAGAGCGCAAACGGCGCCGGTTACCAGTTACTCCAGAAGAAGGGTTAAAAGTGTCGGTTTGGGCAGACGGGCCTGGGCCAGTTACCCCCACCATCTTTAAAGCCTCAAAGACAAAAATCGCTCACGGTCCAGTTTGTTTAGTTGCAGGCTTTCTTACCGGGTCACTTTCCATAGAGAGATTCTGAAATCAGAGGCCGAAGACGCGGTAAGGCTGGTATATGATTCGATTCCACTATTTTACATTAGTACGGAAAAGCTTCGTTACCTGTAGCTGGTGTAAGTACTGAGAGACCCCAAAATGAACAATAAGTAACAGACTTATTCTTTCAAGTTCATATGTTCGACTTTCAAATATCGTTAGTGCAAAAGCTCTTCACCTGCTGGAGGATTTTGTGCTCGTTAACGTGAAATATTGGGAAGTATGAGACCAAGCCTTATAAGATCGATGACCAATAAATAACTGCTTATTACAATAAAAAATTATCATTGAGAGAAGCCGAAACTTTGGGCGTAAAAAAAATAAAAATGGGGCCTCCAAATTCTTAGGACTACTATATATTAGGCCCATGTATATAATATTTAATCTAAACCATATATGCACAAAATTAATAGGTAAAATTACACGAACACCCCCTCATCTATTCCGTTTAAACACGGACACCCTCTAACCTTTAAAAACACCCATGCACACCCCCTCATCTTCTACCGTTACCCAAGGAGCACCCTTCCGTTTGAGTACCGTTTGTTGCAAGGCACATGTCAATACTTTTGCCAAATTTAGACAAAAATACCCTTTAACGGCAACATATACCCAGTTGTCTTTCATACTTCATTCCTCATTCTCACTTTATATCAGAGATTCCCCCCTCTCTCTCTCTCTCTCTCTCTCCCTCTCTCTCTCTCTCTCTCTCTCTCTCTCTCTCTCTCTCTCTCCTACGGCAGCCATGGAAGGTGGCAAGTGGCAACAATAGCTATAGTAGCCACCATAGCCACACCAACAACAGATCTAATAGCTGCAGTTAGAGCTACAACTCCAACCAAACCCAAAATTGGGTTGATTCCTACTGCCGTTGTGGAGAAAAAGGCCCCTTGAGGACTTCAAATACAAAATGGATGACAAGTAAATGCAAAACAACAAGAGCCCCATTTTTTAAAGGTTATCGAAGTCACCACTGTACAACACCTTTTAAAAAACCCTAATGTATTCATATATCATATAATATGAACATATACATCTACATTTGCGCCATTTAATAAGAAAATCTAGAATTTTTTTTACATATAAAACATACCTTCCAAAGTAGGGTTTGCCACGATCTACAGCTTTTCTACAGTGTACACGATCCGATGTTCTTCGAAACTTAGGTTTTTTTCACGATCTAGGGTTAGCCATGATCTACAATGCAAGTTGAAGAGGGACAGAAAGAGAGAAAAAGGCGCCATGATCGAGTAGGGTGGAGAGAATTTTCTGATCAAGTGAAGTGTGGTGTATGCTTGTTGCTCCATTTCATAACAAAGGGTATATTTGACATTTCGTTCATTCCGTTAATGGCGTTGAGGTTTTTTTTTCCTTTTCAGTAGATGAGGGGTTGTGTATGGGCGTTTTTAAAGGTTAGGGGATGTCCGTGTCCAAACCAGATAGATGAGGGGGTGTCCGTGTAATTTCACCAAGGGTATATTTGACATTTTGTTCATTCTGTTAACGACGTTGAGTTTTTTTTCCTTTTTAGTAGATGAATAGGTATGTATGGGCATTTTTAAAGGTTAGGGGGTGTCTGTGTCCAAACCAGATAGATGAGGGAGTGTCCGTGTAATTTCACCAAATTAATATGCCCAATTCAAATTTCGTAGTGGTAAATTCTTTCTAATACTTTTTTTTTATGAAACCCTTTGTCGACCAACCTTTGCGTGAGAAATATAGAATGGGCCTCAATATTCAATAAATTAGAAATTCGCTTCTGACTCTCGTAAGTTATGAGCTGGCTCTGAGACCAACATCTTTTGCTTCAAATAGAGGCAAGTAGTTTGTGACAATGGGACCTCTTGTAGTACTCGTCAAGGAAGGTAGAAATTAATGGAGTACTATGTGGTTTTTTCAAAGATTATAGGATTCAGTAACTTTCTTTTTTACAGTAAATTTGGTCGATCATTAAAATCCGAGCTAAGGTGTACTTGTTCTCTCTTTTAATTAATTAATTTGGGAGTAATAAAGCTTCAATTGCAGGGTGGTGGTGGTGGCCCTTCTTTCTAGAATAGATCTTCCAACATTAAAATTTCGTACCTTATTGGGATTTTTAATGGGATTATTTTAGGGAGGATTAATTAGGGAAATTACATAGGGATTAAAGTCAAGGTTTCTTTCCTTGGGATTCCGTTGTTGTTTGTTAAGTATTAATTAGCATTTGAATAAACTGAATTCTTATTCGGTTTTCGTTTTTCTCGATCTTTCATTACAATTTCAGTTATTCTTTCTTAAGTTTTCGATACGATTAAATACTGTCGATGGATGGTACCGAATTCTGTATCTATTCTTTGCTACATTTTAATACTTAAAGCAAAAAAACAATTGATCATGGGAAACATATTCACGGACAACTTGTCCGGGACACGGGGATATAATGCTGCCGAGCATCTTCCGCTCTGCACTTGCTCTGCAAGGGGTGCTTGGCAGCATCCCCCATTCCCACATTCACATACCAGGAAAAAAAAATGCAAAAAACTGCACTAGCTAGCTGAGACTAATTAAGCTGTTACTACGTACTAATTACTATCTGCATTGGGTAAGCCTAGAACATGACCCAATGACACATCTCTAGCTAGTTGAGTTCCTAATGGGTCTTTATTCTTTACTTTGGCACATTAATTGTCAAAAAAAATTACTAATTCATTCCCATGTATTTCAGAGTTGAGTTCAACCTTCAAGGAATCAAAACAGGATTTTGTTTATATATATACTTGGGTGGGTACAAATAGAAAATATTTTATTTATCACCATCATATTAATTATGCTAGTGTGCGTCCGATATTGTAGAACTGAAATAGTGATAAAAGGGCGCAATTGATACTTTGGTGGTGACCATAAAACGAAACTTTTTGTTCATTGAAATGGAAGTGAACAAGTGATGATAAATTATACCGAAGACTGTCACCTAGTTTGGCAAAAATAAGTCACTCGGCTTATTTTTTTGTCTTTATTAAAAAAAATTGTACTTGTTAGCTAGTTTTGCATTATACTTTTGTGGATTATTGGTTCATCTCAACGAGAAAAATCAGAATTTTTTTTTTTAATAAAAACGAAAATAAGCCAAAAAATCTGTCGATTATGGAAGAAATTAAATTTCATAAAATTAGTACTTCAAATATCATGGTCCTCCATTAGTCAGTCAAACAGCAGAATTAAAAATAAAAATTCATGGCTAGCTTCTTCTCGTCTATGCATGAATGAACCAGAGAGGCACCAATTGCATGTGCATGGGAACACATATGAGGATTACTAGCTGGTTACCACTCTAATCAAGGCCATATAGGGCCTGATGACAATTAACTTAATTAGTAGTACTAGTGATTAAGACCAAATTAATCGGACGTGACTAAATAATTAAGGACTAATAATTAATAACAAAACGTGGACCTGGGATTTGGTGCTCGCTCATTGACTTCAAACAATAGACTAGTTTTTCAATCCACCAGATACTAACCCACATAACAAAACAACCCAGATACGTCGATATTGTGTTTTCCATAACTAAGCTTAATTATATACAAAATACTTAACTTTTTTTTATAACCGGGAGTCTGGTTCAGCTTGCGCACACCTCGACGAATTCCGAGATCCTAAAATCAACGATCGAACTAACCTCCAACAGCCCCAACGTTTCGATAATATTTGTTTTTTCTTGAGATTTGAACTCGAAACCTGTTTAGAAGCAAGTCCTTTAATTGTTTTCTAATGTCCGAGCGGCCAATGTATATTAGATACATAATGAATATAGTATATATGCATAGAGGTGAAATGGTTTTGTCGAGCCCGATGTGTTTCATTTAGTTGTCTTCTTTCCGGTTTATGGTTCTCTTGGCTCAATGGGGTGGCCGGAGTCCAAGAGAGCCACCACTCAAACTTGAATATTAGTGCAGTGTTATTTGTTTAATCCTTCCAACCAATCTTGGTGGAAAGAGGGGAGTAATTTTTTTGAATCTTTTTTGGACTTTATATTTCGCGAAAATTCATGTAAAACTGAGTTTGAGGACAACACTGAGATATGCACGCTACACTCTCATCGTGCATTGTAGTAGTGCATTCGCCCAATATATAATACAGGTACCCCTTGTCCTATTTGATGCACCGTAAGGGTGTGTTTGAATGTGGCAAAACGAATTTATGAATATGTGGTTCACAATCTTCGTTTTCATTATTCAACTAAAAAAGATTTGAAATTTGGAAATATCTATTTCTTCATTTTTTCGCTGAAATGTTTGAAAAAAAATAATCAAGAAAATACACGCATGAGATTAAATGAGTCCCCTTCTTTTCCTTCTATAAGTTTTACCTAGCAAATTAATATGGAATCCGGTGTATAGATATTTTGGTCAAAGGAAATATTGAATGAGAATTAATTATTTGCAATGTACCAATGGTGAAAATGGTGAGAAAATTATGTCGGGAATTTGCAAATAAATATATTCAAGTGCGATCTGGAAAGGAAAAAACTCAAAATACCCCCTAACCTTTACTTTAAATTTCAATTAGACTCCCAACCTTTTAAAAAAATCAATTTTACTCCCAACGTTATCTTCCGTTAATCAAAACGCCCCCTTCCATCCGAATGACTAACGGATTTCGTTAAAGGCTCCGTTAAATAGCGTCCCGATCAAATTTCCGAGCCGCTCAATGTATTCAAAACGTGATTTGAAGGATACTAACGGGAAATCAGCAAAAAAAATGACCAGGAATAGCTTGATTTGAACAGTTTTTTTATTGAACTGTTCAATAAAAAATTGTTCGGATGAAGCCCTTCCTGGTCATTTTTTTTGCTGATTTCTCACGAGTACCTTTAAAATCACGTTCTAAACACATTAAGCGACTTGGATCATCAAAATTCGATCAGAACGCTATTTAACGGAGCCTTTAACGAAATTTGTTTGTCATTAGGACGAAAAGGGGCGTTTTGATTAACGGAAGATAATGTTGGGAGTAAAATTGATTTTTTTTAAAAGGTTGGGAGTCTAATTGAAATTTAGAGTAAAAGTTGGGGGATATTTTGATATTTTCCCATAGTATCCAAGAGGGAGGTTGGCAATTACATATATCCAACTGAAGATTTTACATCGAACTTGCTATTTTTTATGATGTGACTGATTATAGATCGACTGTCGTAGCATTTATTTTATATGGGGTGATGGGTAATTTACGCCCACCTCAATTACTTAGCCTTGCAATTAATGATCAGACAAACTTTCAATAATCTCAAGAGTTTATTTTATTGGTGGAAGGGGGCGAAACTACGGACTTGGAAAAAAAAAAAAAAGCCTCTTGTTATCATGCTTCTACTCTACTACAGAGTATAAATCTCAGCAAATTTATTTTTTTCCGGATAGGCAAATTAGGGGACAAGTGATTAAAAATTTTGTAACTGTGCTTGGAAAAAATCATTTCCCGTTTCAGATGGAGGAGAAAAAATGCAGAGAGGTAAAGCTATTAAAGGCATTAATTTTTCAACAAACATCGCTAGCAAAGATGAATATATAAATGAAAAACCTCATGAATATAAATATGACAAAAAAGAATTGTATTTACTATATTTTAGCTTTAAATGCATAAAAATCTGCAGTAAAATATAATCTCTTTTATTGCACAAAAATAAAAGAGATCGAGTCAAAAGCGTCCCCTGGAAACCACATGTTTATTGCGAATTAATTAAGTGTTGAAGTATAAACAACATGAACATTCCTCATTTAATTTTCTTAATTACCTTTTTTTCTAAAAAACGTGTCACCTATAAATTCTCTTTTAGGCTTTTACCAAGAAATCATTTCCATGTTTGATTCGTCAAACCAAACAGATTTAGAAATTATTTTCAAAAAGATGAAACAAAATAAACTAGAAATATTTGTGAATCTAGCTATGTAAAAGAGGCCAGATTATATGATGAATTACATGTACATTACACAGTAAGATGGCAAAAATTGTGAAACTAGTCGAGGCCACTGGATTATGTTCCCGATTGGTAACTTCGTAGTCCCAAAATTAGTTGAAATGCATGCAAATTGATCCGGACATTTTATAAGGAAAAAAAAAAGATGCACAAATAGGCCTTGGTCGCGCGGTTTGGGTTTTGAGGGATGTTTTAAAGAATAATTAGTGGAGAGAGAAATAGATAGAAAAAAATTTAGGCTCAGAGATTTTTTTAGTACCCCAAACGAACAAGCCGATACTGACTGAGTCCTGCTATGGGTACACCATTTGGTGTACACCGCATTTTAAGGAACCCACTTAAGGGTCTCACACAAATGATCGAAGCCACTCAATTTTTTTTAAAACATTCTTTTAAACTTCCTTAAAAAAAATCAGGTCCGTCTGATATCAGTAAATAATTGATCAATTCTACGTCCAATTTTCTGTTTTCTGTCAAGAAAATTGGGCGTAGAATTGATCAATCATTTACCAATATCCGACGGAACTGATTTTTTACAAAAATGCTTAAAAAATATTTTGAAAAAATTGAACGACTTCGATAATTTGTGTGAAATCATAAAATGAATTTCAGAGAAGGCGGTGTACATCGATGTTCACCAAATGGTGTACCCAACCCCATGAGCTGATTTGTACGGTTCATCATGAGCAACGCGTTCGGAACTGTTATTTTTCCTTTTGAACCGTTAACGAAGGCAGACAATTTGCTGAGGTTGTTATTAACGACGTTGTTTTTCTGCTGCACTCGCCACTGCGTCTAGTACATGTACCACACGCAGCTCATGCTTCGCTGGGTTCTACTGTCAAGAAAGCTAAAGGAAACCGACCGTGGAAATTGACAGTCACGGGAGCCCACTCCGAGTTTTGCACGGACCATTCGTGCTGTTTAATAATTTTAAAAATAAATGACACAATACAAAGTTAATTTATGAATATGCGCGCTAATTTATCGGATTGAGCTAATTTTCTATAGGCTCATTCGGGGTATTTTTTAAACTATTGAATTGCTCAGATTATTCGTACAAAATTCGGAATGGACCCCGCGTATCCATCAATAGAGAATTGGTATGAATTTGGCTGGTGGCGGTAGCAAAATTCTTCTACTGTCATGCCCTTTTCTAGACTCTTATCGGATTTATTTCGATTATCAAAATTAGTTAACTATTATAACATCGACTTCGTAAAAAATCATGTAAATACTATATCAATAAGTACATGATTAATTTACAAATGTACTGAAAGAAATTATTTTCGATTCGATTTGTGCGTTTAATGTTTTCAAGATAAAAATAGTTAAATTCACGGTGATTAGTATTCAGTCCTTTTATATTTTGACAAACTTAAAATCATAAAGAAATCCAATAAATGAACAGTTTGGATCACCCAATTAGGCATTTAAGTCCCAAAAAAATTCCAACAAATGACACAATACAAAGTTAACTTAATTGTAAAATGCATTATGCCTTGATGCATTCTTCGAATCACGTGTAAAGCCACCATCTTAAAATCACTCTTGAGTGAGATAAAAAGTATTTATGACTGAAACGGATAATACAAATAGGGTGGTTTACCCACTTATTTTCTTCTTTTTTGTCAAACAAAAATTATACACTTATCTTTTATCTTGTTATATATGAATCCTATCAAGAGCTACATGGCCACATAACAACTCATAATCTATTTTCCACATTATACTTCCAAACACAATTATCGCAAAATCTATTCAACACAAATCTCTCAAATACTTGAGAGCAAATTTAAAATTCATTCTAACCAAAATGAAAAGGAAATTGATATTCATGATCCATCTTTTACTGATGGTGCTCCATTTTTTTCATAAAATTATTAATAATTTCACGTTAAAATTGGAGCGTTATTAGTAAAAAGTGGAGCGCATAAATCAATTTCCTCATTAACATAAATGAGCGTGTGTTTCACGTATCACAGTGTGCAGTGGGGAAATGTATCTCGAGAATCGGAATTAGGAAAACACAGTAAAAACCAGAGACGTACACAAGGGCGAATTGTAAATGGCGGCCACTTCTAGGTTGCTTGCCACGTTATCCTTAGCTGTAAAATACTCCATACGAAGGAGTAGTAGTAAATTTTGTAAAATATATACTAGTATAGTAAAAAATAAAACAAACTTGTACGGAAAATGAAATAGTAAAAGTGATGGCAGCAGTTGTGTGATTTGGGTGAAAATCATGGACATTTAATTGAAAAGGGGGAAGATGCACTATAGCCTTTGGATCAAATAAATCTAAACCGTTCCAACAACTTGTCCCCACGTCATTCTGTTTTATAATAGAGATAGTAAAAAATAAAACAAACTTGTACGGAAAATGAAATAGTAAAAGTGTATTTAACGTAGGAGTAACGCTACTAACATAATTCTGGACATAACTGTATTCAAAGCAGCTCAATGCAAGCATGTGGCTTGCAATACATTCAACATTTCTGAACATAATTATATCCGGAGTTGTGTCCGGAAGCCGTTATGTTCCTAAACTTTTTATTAACACACCAAGGATGTGTTTTTGCTACATTAATAAAACTAAAGCCCGTATTTTTACAAATTTTAAATTAAGTCGTTATCTTCTTCGACCCAGGGATACTGCCATGCACCCCAGTGCCAAGCGCCATCTGATCGTTCATTTCGACAAGGAAGACTTGGATTGAATTTGAGCACATACTGGTCAAAACTCATGCTTGGCAGCATCGATCTCCCAATCCTTCTCGTTATATACATCAACTAAAATATTATTTAGCGAAAAAGGTATTGTCATGTATTCCATTTAGTTTAGCGGAAACGCACTCTAACAGCCCGTTTGGTACGCGAGAGTTCGCGCGAAAAGAAAGGAGACAAGGGGAAAGTTCAATCTCTCCCTCGTTTGGAAGGGGAACAAGGCGAAAGAGGATGAGAAACAGAGGGAGACCAGAACTCTTTCCAAGCCTAGTTCCATTTCTTGCCAAAAGTGGCGAGATTCCGTGAGAAAAAGGAGCGTGTGGTCCACCCCTTATCGGACGAGTGGTTGTGCGTTGCCGAAGAAGAGAGAGAGAGTATCAGGTTTGTCGGAGAAAAGAGGAAGGGAGTTTCAACTCGCCGGAGAAGAGATTAGTCGCCTGAGAATTTGATTTATCACTGCTATTTGAATGAGAGGGTGAGAAATCACAATCCTTTCTTTTATTTTCTCACTAATAAGGGAGAATACACTCATTTCTTCTATGTTCTCACCCCTCCATCCAAAGGAGCAGTAAATGACTGGAATACCCTGAGTTAATGACCCTATGGCTAACAGCTCATTAGATGGTCGGTTTTAGGTAGTAAATTAGTAGTGGTAAGAGAAAATTAAAGACGGAGATTAAATTTTGGTCAGTGGTGAATTCGGGTTGGTCAAAAGGACTTTCAAATTTGACCGACATATTTATTAAACCTGGGCCGGGCATCCTGGGCCTCACGTGACCGGCCACACGGCGTTCGAGACGAAATCACGTGCTGACTCAGCACCAGCATGATGTTTACTGATTGGACCAACTTCGCTTTCCCAGGCCCACGCAGGCGACGTGTCGAGATCTCAACGGGTCGTCCAGATGTGGCGAATCGTTTCCCGCTGAACGGTCGCCGTCGATGTCGAAGGCCCAATGCCGGGGACCGGTGAGAGACTCCCCCCCCAAACTCTGTCAGTAGCACACGACAATTTATGTTTTATTAAAACGGTTTTGTGAACCTCCGCCTCTTAGGCGGAAGATAATATACACATAATTTCAAATAAATTTGAATATTAATGCATATTTCATGTAATATTAAGACACTTTTACAAATATCAATACACCTCTCTCGAATATCAATGCACCTTTTACCTATTATTCTACACTCTTTAGACAGATGTTAGAATAATCCTTATTAAAATGTAAGAAAAAGGTTTAATTAACCATCAATATTTGCAGTCTCTTTGACCAAACTTCTTTGGGATTTTTTCCTCACGGTGTTATTAATTTTTTTTCTCTCAATTCTAAAGAGTTTAGGATACTCTCCTGTCCCAAATTGTTGGTTCCTTACAAAAAGTCATGTAATTTTCGAATCAAAAAATTAAGTCCTTCCAAGCATCATTTTTTAATTTTATTTACATCAAATTAAAGTACTTCATGAGCTTTTTAATATTGTGCAAAAGAAATTTTGAAATTATGCACGAAAATATTTTATTTTTTGGTATCAAAATTGCACGTCTTTTCATAGGTGACTAGCAATTTGGGACAGATAGAGTATAATTCTTAAATTGTATTTTCCGTCTCATGACGGAAATCCAAAAAGTATAGAGACATAGAATAAAGTTTAAAGAAAATCATGTAAAATAACGAAAAGATCCAGAAGACAGTCACCGTGCAAATAGGATCCAAAGAAAATTTTCCAAATTGAGCCTAAAAAAAATTGTAACAATTTGTATAGAAAATTCGTAGCAATTTGTATAAAATACGTAACATTTGTATATAAATTGGTAACGTTTGTCTAGATATTCATAACATAGTAATGTTTTGTGAAGAATGTCTTAACGAGGGTCGAAAGAGTGCATACCGTGCACGCTCAAATAGACCAAAGTACCAAAAAAAAAAAATTTAGATTCATGTATCGCGACCGAAAAGGGAGATATTTTATCAGAATCAGGACAATATTTAGTACAGTATATATATACTAAAAAATGGAAAATAATAAAAATGGTCTGCAATTTTTGGGGGTTTCCAATTTCGGCTGTGCGGATCAAAAAAAAATTTCGGCTGTTGGGATCCTATAAAACTGTGATTTCAGTGTTCTCGTCACCAGCACCGCAACTACTCAATATTCACACCCCGCCTCTCTCTCTATCTCTCTCTCTCTCTCTCCTCTCTGTTATCTCTCTCTTCACACTCTATAGTCTATTCCACCCATTTCTCCAAGTAAATATCCTCCGAGAATCGCACAAAATTCGTCCTCGCTGCGTTTTCGGTTGATTTAGTTTCTGAATCGATAGCATACGTCTTTACCAACAAGCCCCTTTCTCTTTTTGATTAAAGAGGTTCTTCACTCTGTGTGGAACTTTAATCTCCTTTGAATCCCACCTTTTAACGTTTCTTTTCCCTTCATATTTTTTCCTGAGCCCCCGTGCCACCCCATCCCTTCGATTTCTCTGCGTTTGAAGCTTCTCTTTGACTGCTCCCTTTACCTTTCTCGCCTCACTTATTTATTCTCCCCCGTGTCCAGGCATCTCAAAGCAATCTTCAACTTTACTCTCCTACAAAACACCCCCTTTCTCTCTCTCTCATACCACTTTTTATGTTTTTCCAATGCTAATAGACCATAGTGACAACCACAGCAACAAATTGACAACCATGGATGAAAGCATGAGCATGCTCTTTCCAGTCAAATTCACTGAGCACAAGAGCCTCACAAAAAAGCTCACAAGGCCACCGAAAAGACCGGAGAATCACTCCGGCACGCCCAGAGTCGTGCGGATATCGGTAACCGACCCGGACGCGACCGACTCGTCCAGCGACGAGGAGGACGTGCTCTTCGGCCGCCAACGAGTGAAGAAGTATGTCAACGAAGTCCGCATCGAAACGGCCTGCAATAAGAGCAGTTTCGGTACCGTTCCCAATGGCAGGAAGAAGGCGGCGGGAACCGGAGAGGCGCTGGGTACAAACCGGAGGGGAATGAAGGCGGTGGCTGGTGCTGGGGGCAGCGGTAAGAAGTACCGCGGAGTGCGGCAGCGGCCGTGGGGGAAATGGGCGGCGGAGATTAGGGACCCGGCCAGGCGCGTCCGGCTGTGGTTGGGCACTTACGATACCGCGGAGGAGGCCGCCGTGGTGTACGACAACGCCGCCATTAAGCTGCGGGGGCCGGACGCTCTGACGAACTTCGTCACGCCTCCGCCGCCGCCGTCCAATGACGCGACTCCGGTCGGGAGTGAGGTCAACGTGACGTCGGTTTCCGGGTACGAGTCCGGCGACGAGTCTCGCATCCTCTCTTCGCCCACTTCCGTTTTGCAGTTCAGGACGACCCATTCCAACGAAGTTAATGAATGTAAAACGGCTCTGCCAGAACCGGTTCAGAAACCCATGTCCGGTTCATCCGTTCCAGACCCAGTTCAAGGATTTGAAGAGAGAGAAGACGAAACGTGTTTACCCAGCGAAAGTGATTATCTGCCGATGGATTTACAATTCGTCGACGATTTTTTCAACTTCGAGACGCCCGACCCGATTCTATTCGACGAGTCTCCGGCTCTGCCCAGCAACATCCTGAGTGAGGATTACAGCGATATGTTTGTGGACTCGGGTTACGAATTCGGATCCTCATCGTCGATTAATTGGCAAGTGGACGATTATTTTGAAGACCTCGGCGGCGATTTCTTCGCCTCAGACCCTTTAATGGCGCTATGACTTATTTTTTGCCTGCTTGAGTTGAGCCAAACGCCGTCGGCTTGTCGAGTTTTTCCGGCAAATTTTGTACCGGCGGCAACTATGCTTGTTTGAAGTCTTTCCGTTTAAAAGTTAACGGAGATTGAGTGGGAGTTGTGTAGGATTTTTATTTATTTTTATTATTATAATAAAATGGCTTTTGTAGCAGTAGTGGTTTTATGGACTTTTATGGAATGATTGTATTAATTTATTTCCTTTCAAATTTAGTTCATTGCTGATGTACTACTATTCTAAGATTGCTCTGCATTGTTATTCGGTCTCGTTAAGTGTTTGCTACAACTCACCTTATAATCAGTGCTCGAGTCTCGAGAGATAAAAGTTTCGCACACAAATAGATTTTGAATTGTTTGGTGCACGTGAGTTTCACACAATGCATCTAACGCCCGCACTCGTCGAACGACTTCGGATACATTTTGTATTCAGATCTGTGTGCTCGGAACCTATCCCAAATATTTTCCTCCATCGCCGCTGTTTGTGAATTAGTCTTTGTTAATCTTGTTTAGTGCTGCAAGTTTGTTACGGTGAGAGCCTATTTATGTGCAGGCGCGATATGCGGATATGGATTTGGTCAAGTCAAAATTGTGGGTGTGAAAAAAATCAGTACAATATCTTTATGTTTCTCACTTACACAAAAAGATTTAATAGTCCCTCACGAACGAACGCACGCACGGAGGCTTTTCATTTCATTTTACTATTTTTTGGGGGCTGTTGGCTTTTCATTCTTCTGATGCTGTAGTTTTTTTTTTTTTTTTTTTTGATCTGCACAAATTTCAATCATAATCAAAAACGTCATACGGTATCTACAAATTTCAATCAAAATCACGAAAAGGAACAACAAGAGGAATAGGAAGGAGAAATTGCAGCCTAAGACCAGGGACCTCTTCACACCGCCACTTGCTCAAAAGCAAGGTCGGGACACGTGGAGTATGAATCCAGACCACAATTACCTTCAAGAATCAAAACCCTAATCGTAGTGACCAATACAGCACAAAAAAGTCTGTCTTCCCCAATGCAGTAATCCAAAAGCCACAACGCCGGCGAAACCGCAAAGCAAAAACACACAGTGATTTTTCTTCGCAGTCGAGGACGCCACTCCAAAAAGCAAACTCCCGCTGGCACGAAGAGTTCTGGCCGCGGAAGGACAACCGTTGAAAAACAACGCAGCTCCGCGGCCTCAGCGGGCAGATAACTTATCAGAGGCAGCTACCAAACCAAACCAGAACAGAAAACTAACCCTATACAAAGTTATTAACCCACCACCGCACCCTTCAGATCTGGGGGAAACCAAGACCGGAATCACAGCCGGTGAAAATAGGACCGAAACGAAACCCTACCAGAAAAGAAAAACCCTAACCCCAACACCCCATTATTACCTCGACGCCAGCCACCATTCATTAGATCTGAGCGGAAAGGGCTGAGTCCGGTCGAAAACAGGCCCACGGAACACCGGCCAGAAGCCCGAGCACCGGAAGCTTGAAACGCCTGGATGTCAAAACCACAAGCCAAATCAGACCGAAAATGAATACACCAAACGAAGAAGATGAGGAGAGTAGGAGATGGAGAGAGGGGGAGAGGAAGGGGGGGAGGAGGGAGGAGGAGGCGGCGGCCCCCCTCCCCCAAAGCGGAAACATAAGGACGGAAGTTTCAGGTTGCCTAGAGAGAGAGAGAGCAAAAGGGCTCACCGACAACAAATCATCAAGGTCCCTGTAGTTTATTTTATTAGAAGTCTGTAAAGTCTAAAATGCATGTTAATAAGATCAAATTAAGCATGTGACGATCAGTCCTGTGAGCTAGAATTTTTCTACTGTATGCACAAAATTAATGATATAACTGAACGTTTTGTAATCAAAACTCTATTGTGTTTGTGTGCGTGTGTATCTGAAGTTCGTTTTTAATAGATATACAATCATTTTCATCGAAATTTATTGGATCTGTGCAAGAAGTATCATGAAAATCTATTTTGACGTTTGAAAACGACCGATACAAAAATTACTAATGCATTGAGAAATTAATTTTACGAAACATGAGATACAGGTTACATTGAGACAATTTTTTTTTTTAAAAAAAAAAAATCTTTTGTGTTACATTAAGAATTTAAACATCACCTCTCAAGCAGAGACAGAATTAAGAATAGTCGTATCAGGGCCAAGGCCCCCCGCGTAGTTTCAAGGGTTTTTTTTTCTCTTCAAATTTCAATATTTCCTTATTTGTTGAGAGCACCTAGATATTGCGTTTTGTATTAGATGAGTAATTAGACATTTAAAAAGATTCCCAAACCTTAAAATTTTCAAAAGTTTAACTATCATTCATAATTCGACCCCATGTTTAAGGTAATCTGGTTCCTTTCCTGCTCTCAAGTAGAGTGGAACTAGCCTTCTGGCAGCCGCAAAACGGGCTATGGTTTTAGCAAGTTGTGCTAGCTCACTAGTGGGGCCGAGTATAATAGAGTATAATTGCGTCCCTATTATCATCAACTGAGCTCGTTAACTTCCTCCGTTCCTAATTGGTCTTTGAGAATCTTGATCTAGTACTGTAGCCTGGGAAGTCAAAGGTCAGAGTATTCGCAATGATAATAATTAAAATTAATAATTAAAATGTGTCACGTCAGTATTTTATTATTCATTTAATTCATAATTAAAATTAACAACGTTTACCTTCACATTGGTTATTTTTACATCTATAACAAAAAAAACCCCACAACACATAATGCACATCTGTCCAATCGCAAACAAATTTCAATCACGCACCCGATCACACCAAATTATTCGTCTCGATAAGACGATTTTAATGTGAGATGTTTTTGAGTTTTGAGTTAGGTTATTGAGTCTTTTTTTGCTTCGGTGTTCAAAAAAAAATGGTAAAAGTTGTTAAATTTGGTTATGGAATGAGTGGAATTTGATTATTTGTTAAAAGACTTGTAACTTTGTTTATTACAATGTGGGGTTTTTTTTTTAGCATTGTTGTTGAATTTGTTTATCCACACTTATTTGCTTTTTACAATGAGGATGCTCTTATGAACTCTTTAGGCTATGATTTCTATTCAATTTTTTTAAAAAAAAATTGTACTAGGGTAATTTAATTAAAACATAGGGCTCGGTTGTTGACTACGTTCTATCTGATTAAGCAAACTTTTCTTTCAATCGAAAAAGGGAAAATATCCAACATAGATACCAAATGATTTTGCTTATTTTTGTTTGCCTTTTTACTTATTTATTTGGAATAAGAAAATACATAAATAATTAAGCAGATGTGCACTAAAGAAGTACTTAATTTTATGATTACAAGACAAAACAAATTCTTCTCAATCTATAATCAAATTTTAACTTTAATGAAATGGATCTTTTTTTTATTAATTGCCAATCATATGGAACACATCGGACCGCAACGTTGAATTTTAAATGAAATATTTGCTTTAAATTTTATGTACAAGGGCAGGTACAATACCATCAGCATTAAGAACCTAAGGCCCCGTTGATAATCATACTAGGCCTTGGGATTGGACTAAAAATTCCATGAGTTTCACGATAACTTGTTTGGTAACCAAAAAGAGGTGTGGATTATATGAGTCCAATGGGTTTGGGAGCCGGCCATTAGGAGGTATTGAGAAGAGCCTCTTCCACTTGGTATCAACAATCCAGTCCACTCCTTGCCAATGCGCAAATACAAAAATAGCCTTCACCAATCCAATCTCCTTACCAATCATATCTCATGTAAAAGGCAAAAATGAAAATGTATACTATCAATCTAATCATATCTCATGTGAAACAAACATGATATTAATAATCTCATTTCAAACAAACATACTCATCACCAATCTCATCTCCTTACCAATCCCAATCATAATCTCATTTTCTTACGAATCTCAACAATCTATCACTGTTATCAAACGGTGCCTAAGAAGTTGGTCTTGTGACACTGGCAACTTTAAACTTATGGCATACGTAATATTTATCTTATTCAATGGTAGTAAGTCCCATAGTTTTTAAATTTGATGATCTCCATATGAAACTGACCATCGAGAAATTGGAGATCAACATCACTAAAATATACGACTAGTTTATGAATTACAGTACATAGATATGACATATACGATGATGGACGACCGACACTGATGGAGGAAGTTGACAATGCTAATCAATACAAAACTCGAAAAATACTCCATGATAGAACCAACCAAAAATGGTAAAACAAGATTCACAAATTTAATATTCAGAGATTTTGATCGAGGATGTCACATATGATGTTTTTCAAAAGCACGTCATTCTATCACACAAAAAAAAACACCTATGGTGTGTTCATGACGATTTGTCGCAATGTAGCACAGTATCTATAAGTAAAAAAAACCATTTATTTTTGTATTTTAAATGTCAATAGCAAAGTCAACGATGCGGAGATGATGTTAAACTTGACCGCAATTAGCAGTATACAATTATTGCATGATATCATTAAATCATTGGTTTTTGACATAATTGTAATATCTACTTTAAATTGATCAATATATTGTAAATTTGACATCTGATGACCAGTATTTAGCTTATGCATATCACCTGGCCAAATGCTAGCAAAAACTAGAAGCTAGAGAAATGTCTTTGTGGAATTGAACGGAATACTACTTTTTTTGCGCTAGATTATCGAGGCACCACGTCTCAAATTAGATGACCATAAAAAGGCCTTCATGAAAACCAAAAGGGGTTTGCTAAGTGGGCACGAGGGAAATAGATAAGTGTCTGGTGTCACTGGATGCCAAACGTTTTAAACTCGGGATCAATATAAGGTTTGCGCAATTATTAACTTTAGGGTTTCGGAATAAGTCAAAAGTGCGCAAAAACTAATTTGGATATTCGATCCGATTATAAAATCAGACATTGATGAGTGTCAAGGGGGGCCCTTTTAATGTGGTTGTGATCAGACGAGGAAGCATGTGGGCGAGGCAGCAATAACTAGTAGGCAATAGCAGAAGAAACTTAAGCATCACTCAAACAAAGAACTGTGGAGAATTGCAAACAAAAATGTCCTCAATAATTATGTCCCCAACCAAATGATTAAATCGATCCTTAAACCCATAAAGTGTGGAAGGGGAAGCTTAATCCCACGCGCAGTCCACGTGTTTAATGGAGAGGCAGATCTATCTAATTAATATCCCTAATTATGTGTGCAAGTCTAATACTAATCCCGATTAAACAATTGTCCCATGCACTTATCACAGTGTGGTCGTAATTGAAGTCCCCGTCCACGAGTACTCCACGCTTTCGACAGGATCGTGTATTTTAACTAAACTTCACTTTCTCCCAATTACCACTTTTTAAGCAAGTAGTAATTAATCCTCTCCAATTGGTTTTTATCTGCACTCCCCTATCCTGTTGTTGTCGATGACTCGAAAATAGTTATCACTAAACGTGTGTAACTAAAAGTATTAAGTTGCGACTTTTTTTTGTCACTATCGCTCTTCTTCTTTTTTTTGTAATTCATCAAGAGAAATCAACTTCATCTGGTACTATAAGCACGTCTTTCATCGCATTTGTCAAGGAATTAAAGCTGACTTCTCTGTGTTTGAGCTTGAGTAGGGGCTAGCCATTGGCCCTTACGCTCTCTTTGGCTTTGTTCGGTTAAAGGTTTAGTTTTAGTTTTAGTTTTGTTTCCAATCATTTCCATATATCTTCTTCCAATCATTACCCTATTTTTTCAATTATTACTTTCTCATCTCTCTCTATCTCTCTCCAATCATTACCCCTATATTCAATCATTACTTTATTTCTCTCTCTACCCACTACCAAAACTAAACTAAACTAAACTCCCAACCAAACACAACCTTTAAGTTTCAGGTTCAGACCCTCTCGAGTGATATCAAATCCTGTGAGGTTTAGTCATACGGGACTTTATCGATCCCAGCTTTAATTGGATATATCAGGTAGTAAAAGATTGGATTGATCTCTCAAAATTAGTTGAGGTGCGCGTGATTTGTTGACGTTTGAAATAAAATTTGCATGCCCCTCCTCTCATAGTATGGCTGATGGGAAAATGTGAAACTCTCGGCACCTTTTTCACACGCGGCTGGACAACTATTGTTGGTAGAAGCTAGAAAGAGTTTCTTTGAAGATCTGGAAAAACGCCATATCTAGTCAGACGAGAAAACAAAAACTAGTGCGAGTAGTAAATTCTGAAAATCCATTGGGCCCCAACGGGCCGCCATTGTTTGCAATTGGGTCAAAGAACCTTGCCATAATTACCAAAACCATAACAGCCTGGCTAATGGCTAGCTAGCTTCCTAGACTTTACTCTTCATCTCTCCGAGGGTCATTCGTCTTAAGTAGTACTAGTAATTGCCTTTTTAGATTATTTGCCCTAAATCTCTTTACCAAAAACTTTTGTGTACCGGTGTGTTTCCTCGGCTTAAATGTGTATCTGACTAGTGAAAATTTTTCCTAAAACTCGCACAACGCTGCTACGGCCACCGATAGGCATGCGGGAACCACTACAGATCCTGCACGGATAATCCGAGCTGTTCAATAATTTTTCTTCCAAAAATCGAGTGGCCCATGAAAAATCAGCTCAATCCGATATGTGTAGGTGCTTAATCCAAAATCTGAATGAAAAAATGAAAGATTGAATTGAGCATCTACACATGTCAGATTGAGCTAATTTTTTCGGGCCCACTCAGTTTTTTTTCTAAAATTATTAAATGGCTTGAATCATCCGTACCAAATCTGGAGTGAACCCCGCATGCCTATCAGTTCCCAATCGCTGCTATGGCCGTCGGTGGCCTTAGCATTTTCATTTCATTTTGAGAAATATCAGACCACCAACCAAGCATTTATAGCTTCTCTGTCTTTGACCATTTGATGTGATACTTTTTGGTTCGGATGTCCGGGTCAAATGACGTGTATCTCAGCTAATTTCCTCCTCAATTTGATCACAGAGAGGTGTACTCTGATCGGATAATGCCAAACTTTCCAGTATTTAGAAATCATAAGATAAGATCCAGGGGTTGGAAATCAAAGTATTACTAACTAAAAATTGGTCTGGTATAATCGGAAGGCTGGTAACTAATATGACAACAAAACATAAAAATAAAAAAAAAAAACAAATAAATTCCCCTGCACCGTGCCCACGCCTTTGGTTAAAGTTCACTCCAAATTCACTGCAACCACAAGTGTAGTGTTGGCCACTGCTTAGACACACCAGGGGAGTGTAAATGATTTTGGTGATCATTGTTGGTACTGCGTACATACAGTATTATTTAATACACTTTACCTGTCTCTTAAATGTTGATCACTGCTAATTTTATTTTGGTTTCATTTTGCGTGACATTCTCTCTCCCTTTTTTTTCTTAGTTATTATATTTATTGATGAAAGTCTTTTTTTCCTGCCTTTCCTTCCCTTCCCTTCAGCTGTATAGCTCGAAGCCTCGAACTGACACAAGTGGTTCATGCGTGGGTCAAACGGTCAGGTATGCCAGTTGGGTGTAATCATGACATAAACTGAGACTAGATTTCGTAATTACTGTAGAAAGAAGTCATAAAGATGGGGAGGTTGGCTTCACGAGCCGCTGTAAACAGGATTTTTACGGAAGTTGACAATCTCATTTATTCGTCTCTGCAATTAACGGTCTGGATTTTATTAAAGGTTTTACTCTTTTTCGGAAAAGTTTGTTTAAAATTTGGACAGTCCAAAACACTTTAAATGCACGAGATTCACCTCCGTAAACAATTATTCACGGATAGCTCTGTGAAGAAGATATTCTTTCGGCTTCACTTTGGTTCAGAGTAGGCCTAAAGGAACCGTATCTCGATCTTCTATCTTGACAATCAACGGTTCAAAATTGTTAAAGACATCTGTCCTGGGAGTACTCCATTTGTCTACACCACGTACAAATCTTGCCTCCGTTCTTGTCTATGGCCCATGAGACGTACTAATTCTTTTGTTGTTTACAAATGACGGAAAAATAAACAAGAAGATCTGTTGTAAATATTCAACAATAAGACATTATGAGATTGGAAGTTCTGGAACGAAAATCCATCCGAACGCCATCGATTCAATTTCACATTAATTTGAATCTGATCCCATGCTCGATCGAATTCGGAAATCAATCGGGCAAACTCTTAGTAAATGGAACCAAAGATAACACACGAGCATAGATGTTTTAGAGATTGAAGCACGTTGTGGAAATTAATACTATTAATTTCTTCTTCTTTTTTGAATCAAGGGGGCATTTTCACTAAAAATTTTGGACTACAAGTTATTGCATTTTGTTATATTGTTCACACTAACCCACAACTTCTTCCTCTTCATTTCCCCCCTCTATTTCCCCCTTTATTTTTTCCTTTTAACACGCCCATATACCATCTACGACTTATATGTTAGTAGAAACAATTTGAAATTTTCGAACAACAAAAAATTATCCATAACTTAATAATTTGCAGAAACAACATCGTACATCCATATACATGTGTATACACACATGGGGGCAGAGCTTAGGGAAGACCCGGAAGAGGAGTGTGTGTGTGTGTTGGGTTTGTAACATAAAACAGCTGAAAGAGATGCATCAATCAACCACACAGCTGATGCATTTACACCACTAGCATATATCATTAATAAGTCTGTCTGTCTGCTGCTGGGGGCCTGGGGGTCTCTTTCGGAAAGGCTAATAAAACAAGTGGTGTGGTATTGCAATTTAATGAACCCAACCACACCACCCATTTAATTAACCCTACCATTGCTTTTCTCTGTTTCGGCACCCCCAACTAACATTTTTCCTTTTCTCATTTTTACTTTCCGACAGTCAGGGGTGTCTTGGACCAACCACCCGCCGCATCTGAATATTTGATTTGTGGCTGCAACGCATTTTTGGGACACCGTCATGTGTCGTCCCAATTTTCTTCATAACTACGCATTTGTATGACATTCAAAATTAAGGTATGATCCCACGTGAGTGCATATTTACACTAATTTAGAGCAGAATGGTACATTTCGTAAGTAGCTTTTAAACGAATGAAAGTTAGGGAGTGTGTGCCAAAAATTTACTACCTTTTACTATTGCGGATTCTGAAAAGGATCAGAATCTAAACGATGGGTTTAAAAACTATTTTTGACTTAAAAGCACAAGTAAAATTGTGACAAATACACTGATACAACTTTCGATCCATCATAATCTAAAATCATCCTCACAGAACTGGAAAAATCTAGAGTGGACAATGCCAAACCATGAATTTTTGTGAGGGTTGACATGGAAAATTTCAGGAAAGTACACAAAATAAATAATATTTATCACCATTTGCCAGTTATTTACATTAAATTTTGGTGATTTAAACTTCTTCGATATCAAAGTAACGATAAATTTAAAATGATTTATAATATTAAAAAAAATGTTCCGATCAACTTTTTTGGTTATTATTGGGCAGTACAAACAACAACAACCAATGTGATTCCCAATCATTAAGGGTATCGCGGGGTGATTGAACACAGATCTAACATAGGCAATATATACATAAATTGATTGCTCTCATAAAGTAAAATAATGTCCCCATTATCTCTCAAAATCAAGAAACTCAAAAGACATTATATATTGGGCAGTACCACTCAGTTAAGAAAATATATACTGTAGAGGGCAGTTTAAATGATCACAAATGTTCAAAAGTGTTTTCAATTGTTCAAATTTGGTGAAAGTATCCCACAAGTAAGTGCGTGTTTGCGAGATTTTTTTTTTTTTGCATATTTTGAGATTCTAGTTTTTCCAAATCAGTTTGGAGTGTATGCCAAAAATTCAAGATTACAAATTTCTAGATTTTGAAAAGCTAAAAAGGAATAAAATTCTCAAAATTTCAAAGCTAGATTTAGGTAACTTTTGGAATTTCTCGACATAAATTCTCAAAAAAATGAAAGAATTTATCATAATCTTGTAGCCGCAACAAACAAATTTCTCAACTTTAACTACATCGGAAATCTAAAATCTGCAGCAGAATGTGCATATAAAATCTATATCCACAGCTATCCTACAAGTATATTACTTGTAAGAGCATCCGCACCAAACTCTTTACATTTTGAACCAATTTATACCTTAAAAAGTCACTTTATTACTTTAGCTACACACTTTTAAAATATCTACTTCATCAGGCTCTTTATTTTCACTCTCTTCTCAATTAAATAATCAAACTCACCCCAATTAAATACTTCATTTAACTCTCCCTTGCCTCGGAGAGAGAGAGAGAGAGAGAGAGAGAAATGTAGCTATTGAGAAACATTAAAATAAGGGATACCAAGTGAACAATGGCTCGTCTATAGAAACGAGGAACTGTTGCTATTTTATCTTTTGTTGATTTGTGAGCGAGGTTGATTTTGGGCCACTTTTGAATGATTTCTCGCTACAATAACAAAGAAGGCTGGTTTGACCAGCTTGACGTGGATGCCCTAAGATAATTTTAACAAATCTATGGTATTGATTATCAAATGAACACTGAAATTGAACTGCAGAGACTTTATTGCAGTTAGACTGTAGAGAAGTCAGGTCGTCCAATTAAATATCTTGAGCAATTGAGGCTAGCTCGGTTGGCCAGGACTCTTGCATCTCACTAGAAGGTCAGGAGTTCGAGTCTCCCCACTTATGTGTGAGAGTTTTTCCCTTAAAGGGCTTTTCCTTTCTTTCTTTGATTGTCTACCCTATAATGGACTTATTTCTTATATCGGTTGAGTTGTTGGGCTTGATTACCTCATGAACTCTCATAATTGATGTAGTGTCTTAGGGCTTATACTCTGTTCTTCATATCTAATGTAAAATGATCTCTTCTATCGATTGAATATATATATATATATATATATATATATATATTGATTGCTATTCAAAGCCGAATTTCAGTAGGGGTGAGCAAAATAACCGTCAAACCGTAAATCCAATTCAATCAATCCAAACCGACTAGTTTGGTTTGGTTTTTTAGTGATGTGGTTTGGTTCTGGTTTTAAAAATGTAGAAACCGTGTTAAATGGTTTGGTCTGTGGATTTACGTTAACAGTTTTGGTTACAAACCGATCCGAACCGTATAACACACATATACTATAATATGTTTAGATACATTAAATAAAATTATTTTTCTAATCTAATTCTCTATTCCTCTCCCCTATTATTTTACTTCCAAATTGATTCCCTAAACTTCTATGTGCGATAACTTATTCCTACAATTTCAATACACTAAACATAGGTTCGACTAAGTCAATTGATTTCTCATTCTTTTCGCTCGGTTACGAATTTTCTAATCTAATACTCTATTCCATGGCTCTATTCCTTCGCTAATTTCTTGTATTCTACTCTTATTTAGTTAGTTGATGTTAGTGAGTTTTTGTTATTTTTATATAATTAGCTAGTTTAATATAAGTTTTGGCATTCAATTTTAAATACTTCAAATAGTTTATTAGAGATGATATATCAATTTCGAGCGAACCGTGGTTTAAAACCGAAACCGAACCACCTTTTAATGGTTTAGATTGGTTTAGTTATATGAATTTTATGGGTTGGTTTGATTCTTCAAATTCTTAATCCGTAAGTAGTGGTTTGGTTCTTGGTTTACTATAAAACCGGATCAATCCGGTCCGTGCTCACCTCTAAATTTCAGCATGTCTTTTCACTTAACTTGGTATTTTCAAAAAAAAAAATCACTTTTTTATTCCTAATAAAAAAATAGGCCCTACGTTTTTGAATCCACCAGCTGCTGTTATGATGAGCCACCTTGGCTCTGGTCTGGCAATGAGTCCCGTGTTGAAAGTACAGAAATACTCCCATGTTTTCCTCTTAATAATAAAATCCTCTACTTTTTCCAGGGAAAAAAAAAAGAGGCACGTTAGTGGGTTGGATCTTGGAGCCCAGTTTGTAGGGCCCATTAGGGTCCACTATTAACCAACCGACAATTGGGCGGGCGATGGCCATGGCTATGATAGTGGATCTCTAGGTTGTAGTTCTGTTTTTCGACAAGACGTTGACAGCTAATCACGGCCTCCCACGAAAATAGATTTTCTAAAGTAGATTTGCCATCAAGTACTGTATACTCCTAAAAGTCACATACTGCAATTCGCGGCCGCGTGTGTGAACGAAAGCACTAGCGTGAAAATTCTTTTTAATCACATTTCAAACTACAAGCGAGGGAGGAGTTTGAGCGAGCAAGTATTGTATTCGAGAATTTTTTGAATTACATTTCAAACTACTAAAGCGAGGGAAAAGTTTGAGCGAGTAAGCATTATATGCGAGAATTAAGAGTACAAGTTCAAGACATTTTGAAAGATTACGTGAGTGATAAGCTATTAACTACCCTCGGATTTTTTGAATCCAACGGGCATGTCTGCTAGTCCATTAGAATTCGGGTGGCATAGGTGTGGTTTATTTTGCGTTGCGAATACTTGGTGTGTCTATAACACTGACTCATCGTTAAAATTTATGAAAAAGGGCTCCCTAAAGCCCGCCCAGGGAATTTTGCTATCTTTGGTCACTGTCAAAGATTAGTCGCGGTGTGATCCAAGCATATGCTACGACTTTGGTGCGTTGAATTAGTGTCTTGTAAATTACCACAAAACGTGGAATTGTGCACCTTTTCGTCAAGGATAGGTACTAAGGTAGGTGGTTTGTTTCCTAAAAGTTGTTTGTTAGAAGCAATTAAAAATCAGATTTGCATTTAGTCTGTTTTTTTGCCAAGCCATCATACGTATGTTATGTCTTACTATTATGAATTGGATTTTAATAAAAAAAAATCATTTTGTATGAGTACCTAATTTAGTATAACCCCAACTCAATAATCACGATGGATATTTTCCATTTTCATAAGATTTGAGCCCGCAACCTCATAGTGCTATTGCTACCATAAGACTTTCTGGACTAACTACCTTAGTCAGGGCTTTCCGTTGCATTTCTTTTGTACTCTTCTTTCAATTGTGAAATGGTGTGTTGCGTGTAGGGGTGTAAACGAGCCGAACCGAGCCAAACCGAGCTTCGGCAAGCTCGGCTCGTTTACTTAACGAGCCAAAAATTCGAGCTCGAGCCGAACGAGCCGAGTTTAATTATTTATTAAATGAGTCTCTTTAATCGAGTCGAGCCTTCCTTAACAAGCCGAGCTTTTGTCGAACGAGCCAAGCTCCACTCAGCTAGTTTAGTAAATGAGCCAAATACTCAAGCTCGAGCTCGCGAGCTGCTCAGTTCATTTACAACCCTAGCTGCGTGTGCATAAGGAAAACTTTTTTTTATACAACTTAAGATGTCCGGGCCCATTTATGAACAACTTAATTAATTATTAGGGGATCAATCGGCAATCTTGCAGTGCATTTTAAGAAAACCCCTTAAAAGCGGGACAAAATCCCATATGGGCTAACCCAACAGAGTTTGTCGCATTTTAGGTGCCTAGCAGTCTTAACTACTAGGCCAACTCCTTGGTTAGACAGCACGCACGAGAAGAATGTTTTGATCGTGTCTTCTAACATCCTGAAAAGAGGGATTCCCATTTGTGTTTTTCTCCAAATGGGATTTCGGTCTCGTTGAATCCAGCAGGAATCTGGGAATTCAAAGAAAGTTGTCCACACACGCAGATTGTATATGAAACTAATACGTAGTAATTTTGCTGTGGCTCACTTATTAATGTTTTCATATCTTCCACTTGTAACCTTTTTGCCAAAAAGGGAACAATAACAAATTAACAATACAAAGACAAATTCTTCCGAGCAGCACCCCTGCCAAGCGGGTGTCGAGCGGTCAATCCGGCCGTTTATCTCGGAATCAACGGCTCGGATCGAAACATCTTTTTTCTTTTCCTCTTTTTTTTTTAAATCCGTTCGATAACTTTACATCTGGATCGTTCAAAATATTTTTGAACGACCGAGATGTGCTCGGCACCCCTGCCAAGCACCCCTGCTTGGCAGGGTCTCCAGGTCCCACAAAAGGGGCTGGGCGTCGGCCTCTTTGATTGAGTTATACGTGTTGACATTTTTTTTACATTTTTTTGGTTCCTTGACTTTTCATTTTTCACATTTATTAAATCTTTCGATTGTCGGAAAAAAATAGAGCCCTTTGGGTAGGGGCGTCTGCGGGATTTTAGGTTGGCGGTGACGAGAATTTTTCAAAATTTTTTGCATATGGAACACTACATATAAAAGTAAAGATATTTATTTTTGTTGAAAACTTATCGGGCCAATTCTTTTTGGTTTTGCCGAGCTATATGATTTACCTACTCACAAGTTTAAGTAAATTTTCATTTACTTTGGTTTTGTATGAATAATCTAGTGCAAACTATATGCAAACGAAAATGTTAAATTTTAGTGCATTTTTGAAATCCTTGGGGCTCGCGCGACCCATTCGGCTAAATAAGTCAATTGGCTCTCTTTTTTTTGTCTTTATTCAAAAAAAATTCGTATTTGTTAGTTTTTCATCAATTTTTTGGAGATTATTGCATCGTCATGAGAAGAGGAATTTAAAAAGTAAAAAAAATTACGATTGAACCTAATTTTTTTGTCTTTATTCAAAAAAGATTGGATCTCGATCATAATTTTTTACTTTTTAAATTCTTCTCATCATGACGATGCAATAATTCTCAAAAAATTGACAAAAAACCAACAAAGACGAAAAAAATTTGAATAAGGATAAAAAAAAATAAGCCAGTTGGCTTATTTAAGCGAACGGGGAAAACTCTCGTGCAGCCACCATTGTCTTTGAGGATTTAACCCAAAACGAATTACTAGGATTTTTGACCATTCTCCAGAATTGTTTCGGCAAAAGGGCACAATTGAAAGCCTCAAAATCTTTAAAGCCCATACTTCCTACTTTCGCCTGGGTTTGCCAAGCATCAAATTAGAGTGGCACATTGGCTAGCAACTAGTTAATTGATCTTATCTCAGTAATAAACAGCTCTCGATCGTTGGTTACCGAGATGAGATGCGAGCCGCCGGATGCACGATCCGACGACTCGGAGGCACCTCAATGCACAACACCAACCCAAAGTCCATCCAGGTTGTATTCCACCTGGGTTTGATGGCCTTCTTGTGAAAGATAGGCCTTGTTAGCTTTGTTTGTTTTCTGGTCTTGTCTTACCCACCTCAAAAGCAAACAAAATAATTAGTTTTTTTGGCCATCCAACCCATACTAAATTTCTCAAGTAGAGTAGAGTGCAGTTGGTGCCTCTCTCTCATACTCCAATGTATATGGGCAATATTCAATTCTCACAAGCACTCATCCCCCTCCAAGTCCCCTAGAATAAAGTATATTAGGTTTAACGAATGGCAAAAAAAAAAAAACCATATTAACCTTCTACCAAGTTAAAAAATCCCGGAAAACCAGAAGAAGAAATAAAGAACTGAGGCTACTATTGCAGTGTGAATATCTTTCCGAATAAGCGTACGTGAGCTTATAGGAGCCATAAGAGTCCGAACCCACAAGGATTAACGTCCGTCAACATTAATAATGTATGTGTAAACCAACTTACAGTATGAGTTCCATCTGAAAAGACGTCCAAAAGACACGAGCAAAACATACGTTTAAGGTTCCTCGAATGATGAGGTCGGGGTTGTTCGCCAAAATTTCCTTGGCTAAGGTTGAAGGACATGGAACGACACCAGAGTCAAATTGAAGAGAATGACGGTGACAGTAATTGAGAGTTACGGAGAAGAAAGGTTGCAGAAAGAAGAAAGTCTTCGGTTCAAGATGAGGTATGGTCGCCCAGGTTGACTCGAGTAATCTCCACTGCGTCTACAAGCTTTCGTCCCTATCAGAAGTAGAAGGTTTTAAACCTTTTCCACAAGAAATGCCTCTTCCCTTTGGGCTTATTAGTAGAGGAATCAAAAGAACAAAGTGCAAAATCAAAAGGTGTCAGAGCTGCTACAATTGCTTCAACAGGCGCTGCTGTCTGTATCTGAAACAGTCATTAGTTCTCGATTCAGGATGCGGGTTAAGGACCCCTATGTTGTTGTACTTCGCCCCAGTGAGAGACCACTGAATTTTCAATTTTGATGCAACAAAGCAACAGTATAGCTATAATTGAAACGGACTTGAGGATTGAGAGGCCTTGGGTGTGTAAATTATGACATGAAAAAAAAAAATTCTCATTGAGGGAAAAGCTGAAAAATGAATCCAACAGTCTGCATAAAACAATCCAACAGGACATTCATTACCTTCAAAACTTTTTGACAACGCTACAGAATGAAGCCGTAAACAGTAACCGTATTATCAGTCGGAAGCGTAACATAGACCAGAGCCTTTGTCCATATATACAATCAAATTTCTCAAGGATAGACACACTAACTAGGTAAAGACCAACAGAAAACATCTGGCGACGATAGTAACTCACTTGAATTCGTGGTATAAAATTGCCTAAACAGTGAAGTTTTTGTGATCACACAATCATTACAACAACGGCCCTTTCATCATCTAACAATGTAAGACAAATTCATTTACCGAAAACATTGCCAAAGTAGCCTATCTTCACCTTAGCCCCTAGCCAACATCACATCCAGGTGGGTCAATCGACCACCGGATGAAGATACACTTCTTTTGTTGTTGAAAGTGTCGTTTTGCTTCCGTGGGAGGTCTAAGATGTACTTGTTATTACAAGATGCTTGATGCAGCTGCAGAAATGCAAGCATGCTGATTGCCACCAAGGCAGCATTGCCCAATACCCCACCCATTTGATCCATTCTAAGGGAATTCTTGGCAAAATTGAAACTACTTAAGAGAAATTTGAAGAGATTGCTCGATCTCTTCCCTGCAGGGAGCACAAAGTTCTCACCGGGTGGATATGGAGCAGAAGCATACAGATTTTCCGGTGAAACAAAATGGCAAGCATCACGTACATCATCCACAAAAGCTACAGCTTCTTCAATGACCCTGTACTTCTTGCCTTGGTGTTCGGCCAATCTCATTGCAAGAGCAATTCGGCTTTGTTCTAGGCGTGCAACCGCAGCATCTCTCTCTGCCCTCTGTTGCACTTGTACAGTCTGGAAACATAACATAGACGTCACTAAAAAGGACTAGTACTCACAAAAATTGTAAACTTTCTAGAGCTTCAGCCACTAGAGAATTTTCTTGCATACTTGCACATAAATGCATTTTACACATGACATTTTCAGTTGGAATTGTAATGGACGAAGCCCTACTCAAATATCTGGATTCTGGATAAGTACTAGTTCAAGAAAAATGAATCCTTAAATCGCACAAGCTTGCTGGTTTCGCCGTCATGGCAGTAACAACAGAGCAAATCACTTCCCACATTTGGTGCAAATGGAGTCCTTGACCATATTGTCTCTAGCCATGTTTCCAAGCTGTCCCAGTCTGCTTCAATGGTTATCCAATGTCAGTAAAATCCTTCTCAATGTTCCTAGCCTAAAGCATGAGCACTTCTACACATGGGATATGTCGTGCCAGACACCTGTGTTGAACCCACACATCATGGAGTCATGGACACTCCTAAAAGCGTATCCAACACTTGGTTACTGTGGCCACCTGAAAAGCATCAATTAACAATATGGACCTTGATAGTAGGAAGCTCCAAAAGTGGTGCCGCTACCACCTTAGAAGCACGATTGTGCACTCCAAACTAAGGAGCTTGAGGGGAGCCCACTCCCATTGAGATGGGAGCTCAGTCCTTACAAACTTGGGAGCTTTTGTACGACACTGGTATAGAAAAAGGGTTACTTCATAAATTGGTCTTCGATTTAGCTCAAATATATAGTCCAAGTCATGATATCTTGAAAAAAAAAATCATACATTCTAACACTAGCCCATTTAATATATTACTCCCTAAAATGATTGTAGTTTAAAAGTGAATATACTATGCTACATTATTTTTGTAAAATATGAACACGTTCCTTTCACGCTCCCAATCTTGGGAGCTTCTATATTCCCCCGCTCCCACTCCGTCTCCTGCACCCACTCCAGCTTCGTGCAACTAATATATGGACACTTTGGCGATGCTTCTTTGACATATGCCTTTAATCGTCCATTCAGCAATTAAAATGTGCATTATTAGGTACAGAGCAGCTAAACTTAGAAGAAGGCTCAATACAAAGCCTCTAGCGACTAACATAAGACATCGGAGACTAGAATATAGCAACCAGTTCCAAGAAAGGCACACATCTAGGTTTAAACGAATCATACAGGTGACGCACACAGTGCACTTCAAATCACAGCAGTAAGTGTAATTTCAGGACAAACACAACTGTCACGTTATCTTTTAACCACAATAAAACAAGAATTCTGCAAACCGATTCTCCATCTGAATCCAAGAACCATGAAGCATAAAACAGAAAAGAAAAAGGGGTCTACAAACACTCAATAGCAGTGGAAAAGACCAGACACTACATCTTTCCTAGAATTGAAAATATGGAACATGCACATGACAAGTTAATTTGAAAAAAAATACAAGTAAACCAAAACTGGCAGCAGCAAGAAACCCCAAATGGCAGTACGGACCAACCAGCCCGCCGCCCCCCCCCCAAACAAAACAAAAAAAACAGAGCAGTAGTTCCAAAGAAATGCAATCTAAATATCAGGAATGAAAAATGCCAGAATTTTGTTGGCGACAAAGTGCAGGGAAAGGCAAAGAAAGTAATAAATCCCCACAATCCTCTACACAGCTATAAATCAACTAATTTGAGCAAAACAAACACAACCAGGACCGGTCACGACATTTTGGGAACCAAGACAGACTAAACCCTTCATATATTTCTCGAGCAAAATGATAAAAAGATAAAGATAAATTCCGAAATTAAAAGTATTCACTTTCTTTTTGCAAAGATAATCTATAAAAACCAAAACCGTCTTGAGCATCCAAGCAGTTCGGATCAGGTGGCAACAAAACTAAAGAAAACTGAAAATTAGGATCTTTAGTATCCAAGAAGCAAGTCAGTGAGCACATCTGGTTGTTTTTCGCTGACGCCAAACAAAACTAGACTCATTCTGAATAAATTTAATTCTCTAGATCTATAATTAACTTGGGCCTAAACAAGCCGAACTCGAGCTCTAGTTTTAGGCTCGTTTACAAAATGAGCTGAGTTCGACACTCAAAAGCTCGGCTCATTTGATTAGGCTCAGCTCATTTAAGGAGGCACGTTAAGTAAATTGGCCCGGCTCGGCTCGTTAAGTAAATTATTTTGGCTCGCTAAGAAGCTCGAGTTTTAGGCTCATTTAGTAAACGAGCTGAGCTCGAACACGATGAAGCTCGGCTCATTTGCAATAAGTAGGGCCCTTATTTCCATCAACAACGCGATTAGAACAGTAGCAACCTAACTCTCACCACTCCTCCACTTCTCACAGCAACCAAAAACACATAAAAACGAAACCCTAGAAAACGAAACCCCGAATTACAGCAAAATTAAACTCACGTGGAAGAACTCGAGCTGGTCCTCGAGGCTCTCGAGCGCCGTGCGAATCGCGTTGAGGCTCTTGGCCTCCTGAACCGCCAAGAAGTCGTTGTCCTCGTCGTCGGACCGGAAATCCTTCACGAACACGAACCCGGTCTGCTGGTTTTTGTCTGTTGCCGAACCGTGGTGCTGATTGCTGCTGTTGTTGTTGAAGGAGGGGGGTTTATTCTTACGGGAGAGGAAAAGGTCGTGGGATTTGCGGAGGGACTTGATGGAGCTGAGGAAGTGAGATCGGGAAATGGAGTGAATCGCGTCGCTGAGCTTGTCGTGTAGGTCCCAGATCTTCTCGAGGACTGATTCGATCTCTTCGATCTCCATTTCCCACATTTCATTCAGGAGAGTGGGGTTTGGAAAAGTATATGCGAAACTTGTTGGAGTGAAGAGAGAGAGAGGTGTTTCTGTAGGAGTACTTTCTAGGGCTTGAGAGAGAGAGAGAGAGAGAGAAGGCAAGGGAGTGGGCCTTGGTTAGTTGTGTGTGCCAACTGCCAAGCAATGCCCAAGGCGTTTGTTTCGCGAATTGGAATTTAGTTCGCGGGAATTGGATTGGCAGTTCCCGGGCGTTTCAAACTTTATTGGGTTACTCCGTTTTGGTAAAAGTACCTCTCTCTCTCTCTCTCTCCCCTCAATAACTCAGTCTCTCTCTCTCTCTCTCTCTCTCTCTCTCTCCCTCGATAACTCAGATAGGACGTGTTTGTCAATACAAATTAGACTTTCTGTTCAAATTTAGCTACAGATTTTAAATCCTGAATTTTAGCAGGAGTACAGAAGAAACATGTTTGTTGCAGCTGCGAGATTATGATATTTTCATTTATTTTTTAAGAATTTGTGTCGCATAATTTTAAAAACTACCCAAACCTAGTTTTGAAATTTTTAAAATTTAATTTCTTTTTCAGGTTCATAGACTTTTTCAGATTCTATAATTCAGTTAGGTAGAATTTTTAATAAACATTCTAAATTGATTTTAAGAACCTAGAATCTAAAGATTCGTCAAAATAATTTTTCGCTCACACCCACCTATCCGAGTTAGCATATACATATCTCGATAATTTTAGGAATTACTCCTATCATGCGTTAGCATGGAGCTTCGTTAAAATTATAGCAAAATTTCGTATATACTAGCCCAATGAAGTTGACAATAATTGAAACTTTTTTTAAACCTAAAAGTTTAGAAACAAACAAATCTCTAAATCTTAGACATTGACCACCAAATCAATCAAATTTCACTTCAAGTCCCACACAAACCACCAAACAGAATTTCAAGGTTGTTTGGTAGATATTTTGAGTAAATAGAGAAAATTTGTTGAAAATCGTGTTGTTGTGAGAGGAGTGATTCTGGGTAGGGGTGTTACGAAACTTGATGGATTGAAAAAATCAACCAATCGGTTCGGTTTTCAGTCGAGTTGATGGGAGAATTTTTTCAGACTGGACTGACCGAACCGAACCAAACCAAAATCGGTTCGGTCTTGGTTTCTTGAAATTTTCACCAGACCAAACCGAACCAACCAAGTAGATATTTTTTTTATATTCTATATATATTTTACATATATATACTTTAAATTAGATGGAAATTTTATATTTCAGGCGGACCGAAATTTCTAACCGGATCGATCCCACCTTGAGATCAAATCGAACTCAACTCTGGTCGGGATCGGTCCTGAAAATATTTGGACCGAACCGAATCGATCTTCAAAAATTTCACTCCGAACCAAACCGAACTCAACTCAGGTCGAAATCGGTCCTGAAAATATTTGGACCGAATCGAATCAATATTCAAAAATTTCATCCCACACTGAACCGAAATTACCCCTAATTCTGAGAACCCCAAGTAATCAAAACCTTGGTCTGCCTGCCGGCAAAAGTATGTCGGGCTTACAGATCAAGTCAAGCCCAGTCGACCATACGGGCCAGTTTCTTAATACTAGGCCCTAAAATAACTGGATACAGTCAGGAATGGTAAATTGAATTAAGACCCATTAAGGCTCCGTTTCAGAATAAAAAATAAGTCTTTATTTTTTAAGAAGTCAATTTTAAGTTCAAAAATTATGGGCTTGTTGAAATCTAAAAATATGCAATATGGATCTTATTTGAAAGATAAGATCTTTTATACGATGCAAAAAAAATTAAAAATATATTTTTCATTTTCTTTATTTTTGAGTTTGAAAATGTGAAATAAGCTGCTTATTTTTTAAGAAGGTTTCTGGAACGGAGCCTAAGAAACTTAAACCCACCTATTAAAAAATAAACCCCAACTCAATCCATTTATTAATTGGATTAGAATGGATCCAAACCCATCTAACCCATTTATTATTGAGTCTTAATTGGGTTTCAATTGAGTCAATTTAAATGCCCAATAAGTCATAAACATTACCCAAAAAAAAAAAAAAGAACTACCACATAAATAAAAAAAACAAAAGTAAACATGTTACATGAAGTGAACATTTTTCTTGGTCGAATCGGAAACTGGTGACTCCGTTTGACCAGTTTCATGTTATGAATTCCAATTACAGTACAAGCCGAGTTTTATAGTGAACTTGTACACTAAACGAGCCAAAAATTCAAACTCAAACTTTGTTTGTTTGTAAACGAGCCGAGTCCGGTTTGAGCCGAGCTTATACAAAATGAGCCGAAGATTTAGAGTGTTGAGCTCGACTCATTTACTATACGAGCTTGAAACTTAAGTTTGAACTTGACAATTTTGGGTCTTTGACGATAACAATCTTAAGCTCTGGCATTTCTCTCTTCTCATAATTCCAGTCTCTCACTCCACTTTCAACTCCATAGAGAAATCATCTGCATCACTGAATTGAAAACTTTTTTTCTCGGCCCATCTATCCTTGTCTAAATTGGTACCGCACCGGCACTACCACCGTGACCACCTCCACCGCCCCCTCAGCCGCACCCAAATCTTCACGGCCAACCCTTCCAACGTCGAGCACATTCTCAAGTCCCACTACGAATTTTTGTGATCGCCTGAAAAAGCACTGCCAATTTTGTAAAAGTTGTTGGAAAAAGCACTGCAAATTTTGTAGTTATGGAAAAAAGCACTGCGAATTTCGTGAAAGCAGCTGGAAAATGCACTGCAAATTTTGTGAAAATGCTGGAAAAGCATTGCGAATTTGTGGTCGCCGGTTGGAAAAGCACTGCGAATTTGTGGTCGCTGGATTGGCCAAAGCCGAGCTTATACAAGACTTTTTAATTTTAATTGAGTTAATGGATGGGTTGAGTTTAATTTTAAATATATAGGTTGGGCTGGGTAATTGGACTCTTAATTAATTGGGTCTAAATGGGTCAATGACCCATTAAAGATCCAATCCACTTATAACTTATCCAATTTGACCCAAATCTGTCCATTTGACACTTCTAGGAACAGCTAAACGGGCCACCTGAGCCAGATGTGCAATGTCCACGCCGATTATTTTTGGGAAAAATGACGGCTCATGACGTGTTTTGATAATTGATACCCGTCAAGAACATGCTGAAAACATTTTGTTAATACTGAAAATGTTTTTGACGGATATTAATTATCAAAACACGTACTTGACCGTAATTTACCCTTATTTTTGTTTCGCTACAAACTGAAAGTAAATGACTTCTTAAACATTTTATTCAGCTTGATGTTATAAAAAGAAAACATTTATTCAGTTTCAAAACCCCACCACCCCTGACCATGTGCTAAAATTTTGCGCACTCTAAACGACTTTGTATGAGTTTTATACTGTGATCTGTGCACAATTTGTATGTCCAAAATGTATATTCGAAGACTCCAGAAGTTTTATTCGTACATTTTTTAGTTCTTAATTTTTAATAAAAAATAATTTTCACAATCCATTATTTTTTTTTGGGGTTTTATTATAATATTATCCTTAGATGTGTGAAAAAATAGTATACTGAAAAAAGGTTAAGATAGTAATTTAAGTGAATAAAAACGAAAAAAATAATGGATTATAAAAAAAGGAATGCAAAAATCACTTTCCTTTTTTAATTCATCTAAATCGAAATGGAAAAGGAAAACATTTCATGAAACAATTTTTAGTCCAAACAAGGGACCGGAATAATTAACCTAAGCTAAACAAACGTTACAAACCAACGGAAGGCCTAAACACACGTGGGACCAGTGTTCCAGATTTCCATCTGCGGGTGGAAGACGCTGAATGAGAATAATCACACAATATATTTCCACAAACTGGCCGCCATAAAGCTCCTTTTTTTCCCCATTTACTGGAGTTGTATTTTTCTTCTCTTTCTTGTAGGCGTTACCAAACGGCGCCCTAATTCCAGAGAGTTCTACGCTCCTGTCTCTGTCGAAGTGTATTTCCTGTTCCCCAAGTAATTCGGAAAACCGCTCGGATTAATTTCAGAAAAATACCATGTTTTAGCTTCACAAGCGAAGGACCAAAAGCTAAGATCAGACAAAAAGGGGTATTTGTTTTTCGGCCCATCTTTTCGTTTTCGGACGTTTTTCTGCATGGGTTTTCCAAAAAAAAAAACGTTGATATTTACTTCATGGTTATTTTGCTTTAATTGCCAGATTGAGTGTATCATCTTGATGGGGACTGATTTTCGCACCCCCCAAAGTTAACAATTTGGGGAGTGCGAAATTGAACTCCCAACATATATGTATGTATGTGTATAATTACCTGATAAAGTATATGCAAAGAGTTAGGTCTGAATTTTGTATTTAATTTTGATCAAAGGGGTTCAGGTCGAGGGATTGTAAAGAATGGTAGAAGAATCTGAGCAGACCCAAAATCAATGGATGAGTATAGATCAATCCTCAAGAGTTGAAATTGACAAAACTGTTTCATTGATGACCGAGCCAATGGTGACAGAGGGCATTGAAGCTACACAACCTCAACCTCAACCGCGCCGTTCCACCACCACATCAAATGACCAATTGGGTGTCACAGAGAGAGCATTTTCTGCTGCCGGTGCCGCCTTTCTATCGGCAATCATTGTCAACCCACTTGACGTTGCTAAGGTTTTTTATTTAAATTTATGGGGTGCACAATATTGTGTTTTTGTGTTGCTCATTTATGCTGTTTGTATTCTTTTGATCTTTTAGTTATGCTCATTGATACCTTCAAGCTTTTGTGTTTACATTTGCTTATAGTTAGCTATTTGCATTGGTTTTGTGGGTATTTCGGCATGCTAGTAGTTGCCTATCCCTTGGTTTTGTGTTTCTTCTGGGTTTCTTAGATTTTTAGTTTGCCGTTAATGTAATAATGTTATGATTGCACATTGGTTAGAAAGGGGTGATCTATGGGCTGGATTAAGATATCCACGGTATGTGCAAGCATACTATTTGGGTGTTGAATGATGATCGTTGAATGAAGCTGCTAAAAGGGAAAGGGTTACTAGCAGGTCAGCGACGATAGGGTGGGCCACTAGGGACATTGGCTACGGAGCATGATGGTGTGTTGCGCTCCACATTGGTTACCAATGGCCTTGAGTATTTAAGTATATTTCAAGCCCATGTCCAAGGAGGTGTTCTACTACCCAAGGGTTCGTACCCCATTGCGTTCTATTCCCTTTCTACCAAACATGTGTTTACAGCTTCTTATCAAGAAAACAAGATGTTATTTTTCTCCACTTGATTTGATTTTTTAAATCATGGATGCATGTAAACATGTTCTATGCCTAATTGCTTATGCATATGGAAGGGTCCTTTTGGTTTCAACTATACGATCACATTGTTCTACACCCCTGGTGTGGTATTTGTTTGATTATTTATTCCCATGGTGAAATTCCTGATATACTAGTGCTTGACTGGAGTCCTTGAATTAGCATTATTTTCCTGGGTGTACTTAGTGCTTGGATTTTGACTCTGGTGCAATGGTCGTGGTCAATGTTAAGCGATTTTCTACTCTTGAGAACTGTGAGCAGGTTCGAAGATCTTAATGTGTGCTTAACATTCTCTTGTACCCTATTTTGCAGACAAGGTTGCAAGCACAGGCAGCCGGAGTTCCTTACTCTCATCCGCTAAGTAATTTTACAAGTCGCATGGCCTTTTTCGGACCAAACATGGTTTGTACTCAATCCATTTATGCTTCATATCTCATATAGATGAAAACCTTTGTGCCTCAATCTGTACGTTTTGTTCCATTTGGTTACTTTTTGAATTCTGATTATTTGAAGTTGATGACGGATTTGTGAGGCACAGTTGTACTATGCATACGCCCTACTATATGCATAATAATGGATCAAAAACCAGTGTGTCTGTCTGTAATAGTATTTCCTCTCAGCCATCATACATTCTCAAAATACCTTCGTCAAGTGTTTTCTCAGATGACTAAGTTATCCATCTTTTGACTTTTCATATAGGCTTTACTGATACAGTGCTACATGATATTAATTTCTCTGCTATACATTTATTCAGATGTTTGCAGATCTAAGGTGTTCTCCATCATGCACCCGTGCTGGCATTCAAGGTACTGTATCAATTTGCCCTCCTGATTGTTTCCAGTACAAAGGGACTCTAGATGTCTTCTACAAAATCATTCGACAGGTTAGTCCTTTATGTCATCACTTTTGCACCTATTAATAATTAATAGTATTTCTAGATTTATGGCAGATGATGTTAGGTAGTGATTCTGCTGTGAAACCTTACTTATGCTTAATCGGCTGTTTGGGCAGACTAGAGGCATTTCAGTCTCTGTTTTTTATCCATTTCAATCCTTTTGCAGGAAGGAATTTCAAGGCTATGGAGAGGCACAAATGCAGGTCTAGCGCTTGCTGTACCAACTGTAAGTTCCATGGTTACCGTAAGGCTTAATTTATTGCCAATTGATCTGGTTTGGTACATTAATTCAGTCTCTACTATATATATTGTGGGTTATTGGTTGGTCATTTTTGTTCTCTGAGTAGGTTGGAATCTACCTGCCATGTTATGACATTTTCCGAAACCAGTTGGAGGCATTCACAGCCGAGAATGCCCCAAGCATGACAGCATATGCCCCTTTAGTGGCGGGGGCATTGGCACGCTCATTGGCTTGCACAACTTGTTACCCCATTGAACTTGCTAGAACGCGCATGCAGGTACCATAACATATTTCTTGCTATTATTTTCTTTTTTTGTGTTTTATCAGATGTGTCAGGTATAAAATTTGAGCAGTTTCTGTAGCATTCACTGGATTTAGTTTAGATGGCTCAGTAGGCAATACTAAATGTCCCAGTCTACCTTAGATACGTTTAGAGTGATCTCTCTCTCTCTCTCTCTCTCTCTCTCTCTCTCTCTCTCTCACACACACACACACACACACACACACACATTGCTTGCTTGTGTGCGCCCATACATGCAATGTGTGTCTGGGCTTCCTTATATTTTGTTTAATTGTTTTAGTAAAAGTTAAATAAAGTATATGCCCTGTTCTAGTTCCATTAATGGGTGCACGGGAGGGTAGATTGGGTGCAAATCAAACATTTTGGCAGTGTATGCACAAAGCTGTTGTCCTTAGGCTGGAACCCTAAACCTCAAGGTCAGCTATTTGAAATTTATCCATAGAACCAGTGGCCCCTTCTTGTTTTTTTCCCCAGCACCATGACACAATAGATCATGAACTGCCATTATCTCTGTTCTTTATATGTTATTCTGTGGAACGTATTTTCTGTATTCCCAGCCATTTCCCCTCCATGCTTGTTAAAAGTGACAGCTACAAAAAATAATCTATTCTTACTGTCTCCCTTATTGCCTTCAGTGGTAGCTTCTAAGTCCTTTCTGTTTTTTATGGTTTGATGTCATTCATAGGCATTTAAGGAGTTTCAGAGAGGTAAGAAGCCTCCTGGTGTGTGGAAGACTTTAATCGAAGTTGTCTCTCATGTCAAGAGCACAAGTAACCTTCAGAACAACTGTAAGATGATTATTTATTTGATACCTTTGTGGATATTTCAATAGTGAACTAGACATGCATGACCCTAAGAATAACTAGTTAAGTGTTCTAGTGTCATATACAAAAGAAATAGTGATGGAACTATGAACAAAGAAGAAAGGAAATAGTAAAGGAATTACCATCGTTTTGGAGTTCGTATCTTAATCCATCTCATTGTATTTGTGCATGGAAGCTCTAGCTTTTCCTTTAAAAGATTGAACTATTTGGTAGGTTTCTGTCCTTAACGTAAAATTAAAACCGAAACATCTTGGATTTTTTCCTTTTTTCACGTAGCAATTGCTCTTGCAATCTCTCAACGGGATTGACCTATTCTTCTCATTGCAGTACCGAGCTACCGTCTCCTCTGGACAGGCCTCGGGGCACAGCTTGCTCGCGATGTTCCTTTCTCTGCAATATGCTGGTCCACCCTTGAGCCAGTGAGAGTTCATTATCTTAAGGTTTTTTTCCAGGTTGTTCCCCATTTCCTCAAATTCTAATATTCGTCATTCTTTTTGTTTGAATTTCTGGACAGGTCAGAAGAAGACTTCTTAGTGTAACAGGTGACGAATCCAACGCAGTCACTGTCCTTGGGGCAAATTTCTCTGCTGGCTTCGTTGCAGGTAGCCTTGCTGCTGCGGCAACATGTCCGTTAGATGTTGCTAAAACTCGGAGGCAGATTGAGGTTTTTTCCACTTGCAAACTCAACGTTTATCTTGCGTTAGTTGAATGTGGAGAATGTTCATTTATTAGAATAACATCTAAAGTTCTGCATTTAGTCTGTCAATGAAGAAGTTTAAGTTTTGAGTCCTGTCCTCTGTATGGGGTTTAGTAAATGCATTTTAGACAGCTACTATTCTATTTACCCTGTATGGGCTACGGACAGTAATCTGCGATGTTAAACGGTCTTGACTCTTAAGTAAGCATACCGAAAATAAGAACCACTTTGAATCCGACATTTGGCATGTACCAAGTAACATATGTTATCTAGGAAGATATATGAGCTGTTCACCCAGTCAGGTGGAAATATGCACACAAGGAAAGGCAACTTGTTTTATGCATCTGTGTAGTCTATTACACAAGGCATGTCCCACCTGATGTATGTTTTGTCCTCATGAGTTGGTTTTGCAGATTAGAAAGAATCAATGGACAATTAAAGCGTGATGTTGTAACACTGTAACTAACAAATTAACAATTAAACTGTGATGTAGTAACACTGTAACTATAATACTTGAAACCATGCAAACTATCAGAATTAGAAAGGAATAAATGATTTTTTACTAGTTTATATTTAACTCAAGGCTAAGTAAGGTCTTGAACCGTGTTCTGTTTTTAACATTTTTCCCTTTTATCTTTTTCCTTCTATTGCTTTCAGAAGGATCCAGTTAGGGCATTGAGGATGACAACAAGACAAACGTTGATGGAGATTTGGAGGTATATTTCTACTTCACATAGATAGCGAAGTATCTGCATCTGTACGAGCCACTAGGCCCCTATCTTGTATGTATGTTGCATTTTACAAAGATTGACGTCAAGCACATAGCAGCTCACAGTTCAAATTTGAAAATCTTCACAAAAACCATCCTATCCTGTTCACTAATGAAATCCCTAAAATTTCATTTACTGCAGAGATGGAGGTATGAGGGGACTGTTTACAGGCGCCGGTCCTCGTGTCGGTCGTGCAGGCCCTTCTGTTGGGATTGTAGTTTCCTTTTATGAAGTGGTGAAGTATGTTCTACATCACAGCTATGCAACTTCTTCATGAGAAGATGCACAGAGCTGTTTTCTTTCTGAGTTTAGCTTCTCCTTCGTGGAAAATTTTCACCATTCCTTGGCAGAAACCCTTGGTTCCGCGAGGAAGACCTAGTGGCATCTCTGTGGATACCGTAGCATACAGAGAGGAGCAGTTTTGACATGGTAGATGCTCTTCTCAAGTCCTAGTGCAGAAAACTCTCTTACCCACCCACACACACACACACACACACACACAATCTCCGTCTGTCTCGAACTTTGGCTGTTGCCTGTTTGACTCTTCTCATGCCATGACATGAAAATCCAAGAGACTCGATGGATCCTTGACTTATACAAAGTTTTGTAGCATAATCGTCGTCCATAAGCAATTTTTTTCCTGAGTTGATCTCAGTTTTGCTTATTCATGTAACTTCAAGTCGCATATGGGGATATAAGCAATTTTTATTTTTTTGCCTTGTTTTGTTTTGTTGGCGACACTTCCTCAACAAGTTTATATGCTGAGATAGGACTTTATTTATCCACTTGGAATTATCAAAGATGTGTACCTAATCTCAGGTTATTATTAAATACTATTTATCTTTTGTTTTTACTTTCACTCTTGTTCACACAAACTGATTGGCAAAGGAATAACAACCTCCTTCTCTAATATCTTGCACCCCAAAACCTGGTTTTAATCGTCCATTTCGATGGCAACAATCGTGATGCCATTTTAATAGCTGGGATTGGGTGTTTGAACGATGCTTGTGGCATGTTCGGCATCTCCAGGGCTCTAGGGTTGCCTTTATCACTGTGACTCTCCGACCCCCCATCCTTGCTTTCATTGCAGCCTTCTTCAGAATGTGTTGGAAATGTTTGATGCCGCTTGGGACCTTCATTCCGCTTCTCCCTTTCATTTCTACTTCTGTTCATTCCCTTTTTTTTTTGGTCCTGCTTCTATTCATTCCCGGAAGCAGCTAGGTTTCCGTTGGCATTTCTAGAATCCATTTTGTAGGTTTTCGTCAGAGATTGTGGTTGATGAAGTTGCAGTTTACTGGGCGGACTTTTTAGTGTTGAGGAAATTCAAAGTGGATCTAGGTGTTTGGTATGTAGTGTGAGAACGACGACGTTCAAAAATGATACACCCACTGCACATTCGGCCACTGCACGCCGTGTGAGGCCCACTCCGGACCTGCACGGATGATCCGAGTCGTTCAATAATATTTTAAAACAAAACCGAGTGGGATTCGCTAAAAATCAGCTCAATTTGATATGTGTAAGTGCTCGAATCAATCTTTCCATTTTTTTCAAATTATAAAAAATAGGAAGATTGGATCGAACATCTACACATATCGGATTGAGCTGATTTTTCACTCAAACTGACTCGATATATTTTTTAAATTATTGAACAGTTCGGATCATCCGTGCGGTGGGCGTATCATTTCTTAGTTGGAGTCTCCTTGCTCGGAAACCTGACCGGTCAATTAATCTTTGGCTGGCTTTGCTGAAAAGACCTTAAAAACGTTCACAAAATCAATCTGATTCTCATTTACATAAGCACCGTGTGCCCACCCTTAATTACCTCTTGGTTCCAATGAAAATAAAAAAAATATCAGCGACAAATACCCTTTGTTTCTTCAGATTCTTTGTAGGGTTCGACGCTCTCAAGTCTGAATATGATTTTGGTTTGTACGATTTTACATTTCACTGCTTGTGGCTTCAAGATGAGATGGAAAATTGCCAAAATTTATTAGATATGATAAGGGCAGAAAAGATCACGGACGCTGCAGTTGTGCCTCAAATCAATGGGCTGCCGAAATCCCTCAAATTGAGGAGCCGCCTCAAGTTGCTCAAATTGATGAGCCGCCGCGACCACCACCACCGCAGCAAGAATAACAGCCGCAGCAGGAAGAAGATGAACAGGAAGGAAACCCTATGTAGAAGTAGTGACACAACTGCCAAACCATAATTTTGGGTGTTCTTACAAAGTAGTATATCAGAGAGTAGGATAATGATGTGATAGCAATGTGCAGCAATACGAAAACAACACGTACAATTTTCAGGAACAAAACGTAGTAGTAACCGTAGATATAGATGATCTTGTCCCAATGATTTGAGTATTTCAAGTCAACATCTTAGGTTCACTTGCATAGACATTTAAGAAAAGCAAACCTATAAGCCAACCGGCACTGGACAATGTCACCTGATTGAAGATTTCGTTAACTAAATGATGTGATAATAGATTCATGAACAAAACATCACGGAGACAAACAGAAGGTAAATCACAATTCAATGGAGAACACCGCCCCGCTAAATACCAGATTTAGAAGAACGCAACAAAGTCATCTCATCACACATCTAAAATGTGAAATCCAATATCATAGTTCAGCTTTTGATCTCATATCAGCATAAGAAAAAAAGTGATTAGCTATTTGACCGCACAAGAATACCTACCTAGTCTTGTTAAACCTTTTTAGCCCCTCATTGTGAACCTAAACCATTATTGAAACCTTTCCTTCCTGTAGCTAAATGTGAATTATACAAATTCTCATAAGGAACCATCATCGTACCATTCCTGAAACTTAATCCACCAAGTTTCATCAAATATTGTTGTGCCTGAACCCAATGATACAAGTCAAGCAGCAAGGCAAAATATTACGACGACTACAAGCCAAGGTTGTGGTTGTAGCCATTCAAAGCCATCTCCGATGCCAGGAGACGGCTTGCTGCTGCTTTTCTAACTGTTTAATCAATTTGGTCTTTCATCTGTAGTATTTGTCACAAGCTTTCAGCTGTTGAGTCTCTCAAAAACATACAAGTATCCCATGTCCTTGGGTGGGTTTTTCGAAACCCCGACTTTCTCGTCATTGAAGATTACCCACTGCCCATCTTTGTTGATGTGAGCAACATAGTGACCACACTGGGTAGAGGTACCAATGTGGCTCACTATTCCCATAAGCCTGTAAGCTGCGAAATGACCCAGAAGAGAGGAGGAAAAGAAAAGTATAATTAGATCAGATTACCATTATATAAACCTATAGCATCGTTCTAAACCACAATTCCTGACAAAAAATATCCCCAGACCATACTAAATAAGACTAAAAACTCATGGGAAGTGAGACTCCATGACTACTCGGAACACATCTACGGCCTAAAAACCATGCAAATATGGAGTTTGCAGTACTAGTAGTCATAGCAAGGATCAAATTTTTGTTCCCTCGTGTTGTTTCAGCAGGCATAGAAACACGAACATTTCAGAAATGTTTTATAATTATTTCGGAAGCATTTCAAAATAGACAAACACGGAATTGTTTGGAAACATGAATTAGACCATACCTAACACCTAATGACTGATAATCAACATGCAAAGTGAATAGTTTAATTCACCAATTCACAATAAAGAATGAGTATAAACTTTCATCGGAAAAAAGAATAAGCAAAAAACCAAAAGTAAATGTCTTTATGACATGAAAATTGTCAAGCATAGTAAAAAAAAATTAAAGCCATGTTGACAAAACTTTTGTTCTGCAGTTCTGCTATATTTCTGTTTTCCTAAGCTTTTTCTATATTATGTGGTTTTCGTTGGAAACACTGCGATTCCATTTTCCACTAGTGTTCCATTTCGGTCTCTTAGGAAATGTAAACCTTTCGGCCGGTTCCATTGAAACACATGGAGATTTCATTGCACGAGTAGTTGTAGTCGAGGGGCGGTGGTAGCAGTAGCAGTTATCATCTCCATGAACAAAGACATTATAAAGGACTACAGGGGACTGACCTCCTCCTCCATCAGGCAGTGGAGAATCTGCATTGGATGTGGAACTTGAGGAAACATCCATATTTGATGAACTAGAGACATTAGTAGGGTTGAATATCCAATCTGTTGCTTTCTCAATGTCACCACCCTGTTGAGAATTACGTATGCAAAAGAAACAGTTATAGAAGTTCCAGCAGCCTATGTTACCAAACTGTTGAATGAGATTTTCTCAACGAGAATATCCTACCGATGCCTTCAGTGCCTTTCGAGCTACATCTTCTTGAAACCCAAATGAAACCAAAGTATCAACTTTCGATTGATCAACACTTTGAGCCTCTTGGGAGATTGGTGCATCAATGTCTAGCACAAAAGAGTGCATTAGTAGCTTCCACATTCTAAGATGACATCACAAAGCTATGTGGTTTTCGAATGTAAATGCTGTAAAAAATATCATTTAAGGTAAAATACCAGCATCATCCATGTGAGATAGTAACCAATTCATTGCCTCCTCCACCCCGGCATTTGAGGTGTTGATAGCAGCTTTTTCGCAATGAAGATTGTTAAATCCCATTGACACAAGTTGGGAAACTATATCATCATTAGCTAGAAGCTTTGGTTCTGCAATATCCTCAGCAGCTGTGTAGTATAAAATCAAACAACCAGTAGTTTATTAATGCCAGGTGAAATGGCCCACAGGATAGATGACGTGTCTAATCAACACCACTAGAGTGAGTATTATCCAAAGAAAGCACATATCTGTCTTTGTAATCGACAACTCTAGGACTTATCTGTCCTTTGCTAATAATTTGCCAAAATATGCGTACGTCATACACAATTCCATCCAGAACATTTTATCCAAAAAAAAACCCATCAAGAACTTACTAAAGGTATGGAGAACCACATACCAGGTTCAGGTAACAGCTCCTCCCCAGGTTGGATACCCTTGCTGCGCATGTCACTAATATCTATGGTGTCGGGAACATCTATATAAACATCTAAAAAGACAAACAAAGCAAAGAATGGGATAACTGATTATCAAACTACCTCTAATGTATTTGCTTTGTAAGGAATTAAGTAAAACCATAAAAGAAAATACCAAGTTTTTTGGGTACCCAGCCTGCCTCCATCACAAATTTCCGCATGTGCAACACAAGATAATCGGGGAATGAAACAAGCCCGGCAGTTCTGCGGTGATAGACAACACAAACGGATTGGAAATAGAACGAAATGGCACTTGAAAAGTTTAGTCATGCTTCTTAACATTCTTATTACATTTTACAAGTTAAGTTAATAGCCATAACTAGCATTTTGCAACCAAGGGAAGATTAACTTATTAGCAAATGTCAGCTGTTCAGCTTCAGAATGGTAAAAAATAATTAGGACTACAACCACAATAACAGCTGACCCACCATATTCAGAGCCGAATTGACTAGACAGTGATCTGACAATCTACAACCCAGTATGGGGCAGATTTCCTACTCACTTTTATAAAAAATAATTTTAGGGCGGAAAGGTATTTGTGCCGAAGATCAGGAAGCCTACTTGGTAGCTGTAACTTTAGCTTTCAATTCATTGCTGTAAAAATCATGCACCTCTTCTTCAGCCACAAAGCTCCTTAAGCAGTCGACCAAACGTACCCTTGGGCGTACAATTTCATCAGTAGACCTGCTACAATGAAACATACTGAATCAAGAGAATTCTGAAAACTAATAAATGCATGAAAAAAGTCAAATTGTACTTACACTTCCTTCCCTTGTGTATCTCTTTCAGCCTTGGATTTATGAAAAGCTTCAAGCTCGTCTGGATTATATCGCACATCAGCATCAGAAAGCACGAATGGAAATCTCAGACAAATAGCAGGTAGAGAAGCTTTACCTTTGTTGATTGCTAAGTGTAGTGGTATGCTTAGAGAGAGAATATAGTCATGCCTTCTATTGTAAGCAACCTTTCCAGACGGACATAAGAGTCTCTCTTCAATACCAAACTTGAAACTCGTTGACGGATCAAATTCAGGCTTGCCGGCACTGACTCGTTCAACTTGGTCAATGAAATGGAGAAAGAATTCTAAGGCATCCTAGACATAAGTTATAGTGTCAATGATTTATTTAAGTACATAAAATAACAATAACAGCAGTTATAGTAGAGAAAACTCAACGCATCTTGGAAGGCAACAAAAGGGTCAGCCAGGTGGTTCAGTTATTGGTCAAACCACATTCCCTTAACTAAGCCTCGGGAACACACACCAATGCAGTTACCCAACATTGTTAGACCTAGACATCTACAGGCTAATCCAGTAACCCTAGTACCAGCTTGCAAGACAACAAGCTGCTAAAAGTAGCTAGCGTCTTGTGAATCTAAGTGACACCTGAGTACCTTGTGATAAATGTCACAAAGAAATTTATGTTAATGCAATTAAAGATAAGTGCTAATGCTAAAAAGTATTCGACTCATCTATCAAAATGGTGCATTTAATGGTCATAAAACAAACATAATAGCCCCCAACAATAAAAGGGTAAAATAAAAACTCTGAAATTAAAAATCATGGGCAGGAATCATCAGAACTTTTACGCTAACCCCCATCCTCTCAAGAAAACCTAGATTAGGACATTTCAAATACATCACCCCCCACAACTGGAAAGGGTAAGAGGATGAGGGGGGTTACGCTACGTCTTTAGGTTAGGTTAGTACAATAACAGTGTTCAACATTGAAGCATTAAACTGGAAAGTTAGGTCATCCCCTGCACTAAAAGAAAAGAAACTGCATACATATAGAAAGGAATAAATCAGCTCCGTATACATCAAAATAACAAGTAAACAGGACGACAGTCTTATTCAAATCGCTTTTGATCTATTTGATACCTGTTGTCTCATTGTAGAAAATTCAGGATGACTAGCAGCAATGACTCCCTTGAACATACGAGGAGGTATGCCCTCCTGTTTCTGCAAGTTTGAAGAGTTAACACAATAGCAAAACAAAAGAAAGGGTTAAAAGGCAAAAGAACGAAAAGCAAAATGCAACAAGGAAAAATCAGAACAATTGAACACAGTATATTGAAAATAACAGCAAAGCAGCTGAAAATTAAAGCAAATAAGCATAAAGATTTATAAGGAATGAACCGATGCCTTGCTGACCAATGCAAGGATGCATACAAAATAGATATTTCCAAGGAAGGATGAAGAAAATGCAAAGCTACGTACATAACAGAAACTATGGTTTAAAACTTCAATTCATAAAGTCAAGTCAACATAAAACCCTAAGATTCAAGCCGAAACAGATTGAAATAAGAAACCGCATATAAAAACTAAAAGAAGTGATTTTGACATGCCCATAGCAATAAAAGACATAACGTGCTTGAAGTCCAGCTGGAAACTTACAGCAATTGGAGTTGCGTCTGCAACATTTGTTGAATCTTCTTTCTAGATAGCAAACAAAAAGCACGATGTGAGTGAATAAAGCACAGACCACCAGCTTGAATAGACCCCGTTTTGAAATATGCATACCTCTGGTGCTGGGACTGAATATTTACCAGATAACAAGCCATGCGCCAGCTTAGCTCTAACATACAAAACAAATGTGTAAGAGAGGTCCTGAATAATGCTAAACTAAAGCCGATCAAAAAAATAAAATAATGCTAAACTAAACCACATCCCGCAATTACTATGTGTTCAGCTCATGATATTACAATCAGACGCACTGCAACATTAAATATAACAGATAACAAAAAGGGAAAAACAAACATAAGACAGAACACATCACCATGCTAGAAAAATTAATGTTTTCCATGCTCTATCACAGAAATTTCTACAAGAGAGGCATTGAAAAGTGATGACCACACACCATTGCAGTTGATACCGAAAAAAGATCGAATCAATTCCCAGTGATATACTTGAAATGGAGAACGTATTCTCTATGACTATTTTACGCAGAAAAGTAACATTAACCTCCACTTCGGCTTTTACAAGTGAAAAAAGTGTACATTTGCAAGATAATATCCAAAGTTTCACACTTCACTTTAAAAGTTGATTTCAGAATGCAAAAGGCTTTTACAAAATGGTACAGAATGTTCTCAAAATCATAGAAAAGCTAGATCAATAAATCAGAAAGACATTTTTGCGTGGCTGAATACGCTAGTTGGAGCCAACATCAGTACGACTGTAGCGTCACATTCCATCAGTCTAGGCCTAAAGTCACAAACTGACCACAAAATTAGCCTCCATGTGCCAACATCACTGTTAAATTTGGACCACACCACTTGACTGGTTTCAACTTCAACACCTCCAGCTAGCATGCAAGTGCAAGTTGCTCTACAGGTAATCACTAATCCATACTATCACAAGATCCAATCAGTACTTGATATGATTAGCAATTACCTTCATTGGCATTGTAGTAGCTACAATCCCTGAGGGGACATCCCAACAGCCTATTTTAGGTAGTGGTGTCAACTTCAACACCTCCAGCTAGCATGCAAATGCAAGTTGGTCTTATCGGTAATCACTAATCCATACTATCACAAGATGCAATCAGTACTTGATAATTAATATGATTAGCAATTACCTTCATTGGTATTGTAGTAGCTACAATCCCTGAGGGGACATCTCAACAGCCTATTTTAGGTCTAGAACATTCTACCAGGTCAAAATTTCTTAGTTTCGAGTAACAGAACTAAATTCTGGTTCTAAATGTGTAATAGGATAAGGAAGCTCACCAGCTAGTACATACCTGCACAATTCTCCTATCCTATCAAGTTGAATATAAGATAACTTGATTTTGCATTTCGGTTAAATGTCTCATCTGTTTGAGGGTGAAGAGCTTCCTTTCTTGTAAATTACAACAGCCTTGGTTGTGAGTTCCTTTTCACAACATTAGAATACCTCAATTTCATCCCCAAAAGCATTGTCAATCTAGTTTAAAACATTTCCCTACTTTACTTTAACCTTGACAACCCTAAATAAGATGTTCAGGCCCTCAACTCTAATCCATCATCCACAAGTCCTTTACGGATCCCAAACAGAAAACCTAGGTCAGCCTTCAGCATAGCTTGTAGCTAAGCAAACGATCATCATTTAGAAACGATACAGAGAATAGATATGGCTACTGATTCTTGGTCAACATAAGTCCCACACTCCCACTTCAAACACTTATGGAATCAAAACAGACCATTAACGCCTAAAGCATCATGCTAGAACATTAAAGAAGTATTAAATTGTAACAGTGAATTAATTACTCACAATTGTGTATTCAGGTCTACAGTTGGATCAGCCGGAGCAGCCTCAAAAGCCTTTTTCAAACTTTGAGTCATGTAGTATCTGATGAAGTAATATAACAGACTCCACAATCAAAATAAGAGAATAAAAACTATAAAACTAGTAAAAGCATCTCCATGCAAGATTGGCAACTACAACATCCAAAATATAGAAGAATGATATACTGACCGAGAGCAAAAGGAACGAGTGGAGAACACAACTTGCATAGTTGCAGCGAGGTAGCAACTAAAATGGAATATGCAGATAAAACCAATTAGTAACAATGGCAAATAAACAGAAATAAGTGACATTGTCCCTAGCAGCATTCTAACCTGTTACCCAAATTGACAAGTCCAGTGTAACCAGATCCAAAAAGTGGTTCCATTTCCTGTCCACTTTCTTGAATTCGGTTCCAATCAAAATTTGTGTTCTGGTCAAGTTCCCTTTCAGCAGTCGTCATTTCAGTCTGAGATTTTAATTGCATGATATAAGAAGGAAATACTATTTTTGTCCAAGCAGAAGGATAATCAACATCGAATACGAGTGCATGAATTACTAAGGCTAGGGTATGTGTATCTGAATATAGGAACAGTGCAAGAGAATGGGTGACAAGTCCACCAAAGAAAACAGAAAAGAAAGAAGCAAAACTAAAGCTAAGCCTCTGACTACATGTCGCACAGTAGTTATGGTAATTATCGCATTTTTCCTAATAAAAATGCTATATTTGCATAAACATTGGAATCTAGCATCACAGAAGCGCTATCCAGTGTAATACGCAATGGTGAAATCTATTGAGAATATTCTATTGCATTTAAGAAACACAACCGCTTCCAAGTCTGTTTATGATGAGCCAAAGGAGAAGAATCATGATTGTCAATCATCTATCAATGTCAGCCAACAGCCTAACACAGTGAGTTGATTGACCTCCACAAATCACTTTGTTCCTACGATGACAACTTTGCATTTTCAAAAGACTCTCTAACTGTTTAAACTCTTCCACGAATTTTCCAAAACCCAGATGGCAAAATCTGTCAAAGGATTTTATAATTTTCACAAGGCAGGTCGCCTGGGAAGCTCAGAAACTTCAAGGATGAATTGTGTGTATCCCTCCAGCTGAACGACAACTTCACAAACTTCACTACATAACAGAACAACCAAGTACATACAAACCCATTTATTCCACCTCCTAAAGACTCACATAAGTAATTAGCACACCTCACAAACAAAAGAAGAGGATTACATTGAGCAGTGTTTCTGATCTGCATGGTCACTCTAAATAAGCATGCATTTACAAACAGAGATGTTTCATTTTCTGACTTCATTCAGATGTTCCCTCATATGGTAATCTCATCAAATCAACAGTATGCCAAGTAGAACAAAATCAAGGAGAGTCCATTTTTATATGCATAAATGGTGAAACTCAAATGTCTTGGTAACAGAGGATAAAAAAAATGTTTTGGTAACAGGCTAAGGGAGAAGATGAAATTCTAGAAAGCTATATCAGAACATCCTTAATCCTTCCTGGGCATACCGTCACATGGATACATATTAAAGAGTACGTTTCCCATCCATGCAATAGCAAAATTGAACTTTCAAAAGCTTTAGAATAAACAGGAAGCAATAGATATAACTAACCTTTTGGAGGGAGGAAAAATCAATACCAAAAAATGCAAGATGCTGGGCAAGAAGTGGATCCAAAACACTTTCATCCTCCGGGTAAGAAAAAACATCTGAGCTGCCACGATTGTTAGCTCACCATTACTTTAACTACATCATATAATCGGATAGTACAAATGAAATCCAAGAACCAATTGCACGGTCAAGAGAGAAATAGATTAAATAATTCAGCACTTTCCCAAATCCAGCATGCAAGATAATCTTTTTTCCTTTCGACAGTTTTGAGATCCAAATTCTGTATGACTCTGAAAACTAGAATTGTACTCTATTAAAGATACTTCCCATTCTAGACCAAATAACTCCTCACATCTCTGTTGACATCCTATAACTTTGGAACGATGTATCTTTAGTCTTTACTCAGAACAACTCCCTAAACTTCATCAGCAAACACCAAGTCTATTTCACAGAGCTTCTGCAATAAAACTTTCACAAAAATGAAGTGACTAATTTAATTCTAGTACTTCAAACAAAAGACACATAATGTGCAGTATAATAATTCAAAAAAAAAAAAAAAATTTGCCACCAATGTATCTTTTGATTATCCAACATTTCCCTTTCTTAAATAGATACAAAAAAAATAAACATTTCCTAGCAAGCCAAAAAATTCTTCTCGCAATCTTTTGATTTCTAAGTTCTTTTTTTCCTCTCTATATTGCCAATATGACACTTCAGTTTGAATTTCCACAAAGACAAGCCATCAAACTAAGGTGTTTCTAGGCACTACACCATCTGCATGTAGAAGTAAACCTCCCCGATTTTCCATTAAGTCATGTCCCCGTGGCAAAATTGGGACACGATATAAGCACGAGAACATTATCTTCATTGTAACGAGTCTCTTGACGTGCAAATTTACAGCTCTAGTGTTCTTTTGCATATCAATTATCATGATTCAACAGCTTATCTCAAGCCGTTATTCTTATCTACATCATGATTCAAAGGTTTCCCTGGCACAGTGTATTCAACAAACACAAAACAAATCACTTTTGGAGAACACCTCATCCAATAATAGCATCAGACTACTGATTCTTTTCAAATAACAACAGCAGTACAGCACCAATTTTGCTCGCAACAATTAGGAGATTCTGTTTATCTTCCGTTCCCCTATCATCAGTCCAAAAAACAATGCCTGTGACACGTACATAATTGTGAAAGAACCCACAACTTCTGGAAATCAATGTCCATGCAGTTAGAGAGAAGCACTATGATTGAAGGGAACTTTTAAGACTCAAACATGAAACGAACACATTTGCATTACCTGCTGCATCTAGATCAGCAGTTATTGTCCCGAGCTTTACGGCAACAGGGTAGCCTGTTTCCTTGAAGTGTTCAATGGCGTGGTTGTTACCACCACTGCCATCCCAATTTCTCCTACCACAAAGGATCATTCCATCAGTCAAATTTAACCAGAGATTTTCAGTCTTGTCACACTTGGCACATTTCCACCCGGAGGGAGGAATAATAACTCCATTGCCAAGCTGCTGCAGAATCAAGGTGTATTCACTGATGTGTTTCTTATCGGCAGTCCATGATGCAACCTGCTCCTTCCGCTCAGCCCCCTCAGCCATTAAAATAGCATCAACTGCCAACCTTACCTGCCAATTCAAATAAAAATAACGGACAAAATTGGGAACAAATACCTTTATTGAGATTATTGCTTTCTTATAGAACCGAAATCAGAAGACAAAAGTGAACAATAATGTAAAAAAATAGTAGAATACACAAAAAGTGTAACCAAAAAGTACCTTCTCTGGCAACTCAACAGAAGGAAATGGAAGAGTAACATAATCTGGTAATATGACTAAATTCTTTGTTTCTTCATATTCAGTTTCATTGTTGTCAAACCCTCCATCAACACCTGCAAATGAGACAATAGTAAAAGCAAGTCATTTCCACGTTATCGAATCCCAAAAAATACATGAAACAAAACCATTTACGAGAACAAGAACTGCAACTTCAATAAGAAAAAATAATAAGTAGATATTGAAGAAGAAATTGTACGACCATACAAAAATAACATATTCTCCGCAACAGGCCTCTCGAAAGAGCTAAACATCTCTCAGCCACCAAATAGCCATAGACCACCAGTTCCCTCACTTCTTTTTCAATGCTTTCTACTGCTGGAAGTAACCACTGAATATTGTACGCCACTTACCTATGGGAACAAATTGTGCGCAACTAGTTCATCATTTACATGTCTCCACCACCAAACTGTCAAATACCAAATGTCTCCCTTTTCTCTCTTGCAAATGATATCTAGTACTTGTGGAAATAACAACCAATAAAGTTCCCTCCCTCACATGTGAAGATTACCAAATATTACATGCAAAATAGATTGCCTGTAAAGGGGAGCTGAATCAGCTGAGAGAATGTGAGTTGTTATATTCTCCACCTATTCATTAAAGCTCCAATACATCATTGCATGAGCTTCTAGAACTAGTCATACTCTCATCAATGCCATGACCATCTACACGTCTTTGGCTAACTTGTGAACGAAAAACTCCACGACACACCTTGGTGGATGAACACTTGAAATAATTCATATAGTGATTCAATAGTTATTGCAGTACTTATAGAACATGATACTCCCTCCATCCCATTTTGTTTGCTCACGTTTCCTTTTGGGCTGTCCCAAATTGTTTGCAATTTTCCATAATTAGAAAACACCAAAAGGGCAAAGCTCCATTTATACCCTTTTAGTGTAAAATTCTAACAACAATAACAACAACAGAACCCATGTAGTCCCCAGTCATTTGAGGTATGGGCGGGGGAGGATTGAAAACAGACCTTACCTTTGGCAATATGCACAAAGTGGTTGCTCTCAAAATACCACTGAAACAGTGGCCCCCCTATACCTGTTTTGCTGCGGAACCATGCCCTCAAATCAAAGCCGAATGGCATCAGAGAGGGCAAGCCTAGAGACCCAATTCAATTTATGTGCACATTACCATGCACACAAAATTCTAACACAACTATTAATGTAATTGTGTTGTCCTAAAGGGTTTTTTTTTTTTGGAAATCTATACACTTTTTAACCCAAAGCCTTTGAGTCAATAAATGGGAGAATTCCCGTAATGTGCAAACAAATTGGGATGGAGGAGTAATAGATAAATCAACAATCAAATTCTGAATTGATACTATCACATATTTATGTCACACAAGCATCTACCATATTAACTGAGTTACCTATAGCCAAAAGTGTCGGTTTCTTCAAAGGCCTGTCTTCACAAACCAGCTTTCTTGTCTGCCTTATGTGCAAATAAACTGGATTCCCAGTCTTTTCAAAATTCCAACCCACACAATCCTTCCCAAAGGCAAGAAATGTGTTCATGTCGATATATAGCCCACCTTCAGACTTCTGAAAGATGCACAAATACATCATTATCAGAAAACATTAGTTTCAATGCACAGCAAGTGACCCTCATTTCAGTTGCCAAACAAAAAAACTGTAGGAAAAGTAAGCTTCGTGTTCATCTCACTTTTAAGAACCTCATCTTTGTAAAAATTAGCAAAAACGCACAGTACCTTACGTTCCTTACGAATTCAAAAACATGGTCAGATGTAGCAAATTTATGCATATACACACACACACCCAGGCAAACTTCGTCTCATAAGTTGGCTCTCTTTGTTGATTGACAAAGCTGACTAGTTTTAACACACACGCACACAAACTCCATCTCCTAAGTTGGCTCTCTTTGTTGATCGATAAAGCCGGCAAGTTTTAATACACACGCACACAAACTTCATCTCATAAGTCGGCTCTCTTTGTTGATTGATAAAGCCCACTAGCTTTAAGCCTTTAACAAGGTGCAATGAAATTACTAAAAACAGACTAAGTGAAGTATTTCAAATTTATTCACTTCACGTTCACGGTGATAAAATTGGTCAATGTAAAGTATCTTAATTCTAAAAAAAAATCAGCAACCACACAGGTGAAAATTTCGCAAGAAGATGCAAACAAAAGTCACAAATGGACTCGCTAGAGTATCCAAAGCAATGCACCTCCTCAGTTAAAAACTGATATGCATGGATTTATAGAACCTAAGTTGATACAGCAAATTTAGGTACATATACACGCACAATAGTGAAACATCACATCATAGCTTGGCTCTATGTGACGACCGTAGTCGCATAGTCTATCAAAATGCCTTGCGCTTGCTCGCGCTCTCAATCCCACTCTAACGGATTTCAATTGTTTGGGATTCGCGCACCCGCATGAGAATCATGACTGATAAGGCCAAGTAGTTTTAACGAGGTACTGCTCCTCAAACGCTTATTAGAAACAAAACACATAAATATAAATAAATAAATAACCAACCAAACAGAGGATAATTTCACGAGAAGTAGCAAAAGGTAAAGCGAATACCGGAGTATCGAAGGAAATGCAGCACTCGTGTTTGTAGATGCGGTTAGTCGGCTCTGGGATGCGAACTCGAGAGAGGTTCGCTCGCAGCAGTTCCATGCTTGAGTTGAAAATCCGCTCCCTACAAATCGAAGCACTTAGAGAGAGAGAGAGTGAAGATTGAGGGAATCGGATCGGTGAATACTGGGGGGAAACTCGTGTTCTTTGCTGAGTGAGCAAGCGACTTTGCGCAGAAAGAGTGAAAGAAAGGCTTGTCTGTGGAGCACTTCAAATAAAAGCCCTTGCTGAGGGAGGAGTCAGTCCAGTGCAAGATGGTCGTCTGGGAAGGGTTTTTAAGCGAGAAAATCTTTTTCATGGCGTCAACAGTTGTTTACGGAGGTGAATTGCGACCATCTAAAAATATTTTACACAGTCCGGATGTTAATAAAAAAATTTTGAAATTTTTTTTATTAACTAATGTAATTTTTCCAGAAAAAAATTATCCGGACCTTCTAAAATCGAAATGAACGAACGAGATCGCATGACTCCGTAAATAAGTATATCTCTTTTTACCCAATAGAGTGCATGCAGGTGGGAAATGGGTAATAATCATGTGAGATGTTTTACAGAAAGAAAAAAAAAAGAAGAAGGATTTTTCTCGGTTTTTTATTAGACTAGCGAGGTTTTTTTTTTAAAGAAAAAGAATTAAGAAGTTTTATTCATCTCACAGGCAATGCTTAAGAGAGTTTTTGATCATTAGATTCCTAGTAAGCTTGCGTTCGGCATATGGGTGGAATCTAGTGCTGCAAACGAGTCGAGTCGAGTTAAACCGAGTTTTACCATATTCAAGTTTATTTATTAAGTTTTTAACGAGCTCGAGCTCAGTGAAAATTTAACGAGTCAAACTCAAGCCGAGCGCCTTGGCTTGACTAGAGTTCAAACTTGTTTACGAGCCTCAACGGACCAACGAAAAATGTATATATATCCTCACATAGACCTAATACACCTAATACAATCAAAAATATTTTTTGATTGTGAAAGTATATATCTTTCATTTTCCTATGAAGCAGGGGTATACTAGTGTGCGTGTGCTCTCGCCTCCCTTAGTTAACTGAAAAGTGAAAACGAAAAGAACAAATTATGAAATAACAATAAAAACCCTAAAATTAAGTATATATACCACGGCCCGTGAGCTGACTCAAGCTGAACTTATCCTAGCTCGACTCATTTTGTAAAACGAGTTGAAAAAATCGGCTCAAACTCATTCATTTAACTTCCGAGCCAAGCTTGAATGAGCCACTAACGAGCCGAGATGTGAGCCGTTTGTGAGCGAATCGGTTCGTTTGCAGCCCTAGTGGAGTCCACCCTGGCTCGGTACGATGCGGGGGGCGCTGTTGTCCCTTAAGGGCAACAACTTGCGGCTGTGCCCGAGTTGCAGGTCCACTCCAGCCTCGTTCTTATAATCGGAAGCGTTCATTTCATAAAACTCGTCGAGTTAAATTATTATGCAAAAAATCAGTTCAATTATATCATTAAATGCCTGATCGAAATTAGGGCCAGAGCTCTGACCTGGCTGTCTCCCAAAAGAAATAGAGGATCTCTATGCCCCTGATCCTCGTCGTCTATACGTGGGTTTAAGGGGTAAGGGGCCTGACAAGCCTATTGGGCTAAGAGTGTAATTCCGGTCCCACACCTTTCGTGTCAAACTTTGGTCGGCGAAATTAGGCGACGAGAGTTTTCATCGCCAGAAGCTTTAGAGACGAATTTTGTGTCTTCGGAGACGAATTGTTTTCGTCATCAAATACCGAATTTTTTTGTAGTGTGTAGATGGTGACAAGGGATTTCATATGCTTCACACGGTCACTGGAGGTCCGTGAAATGAAAAAATCCAAGTTCATGTCAATGAGTAAGAATTTGATTTTGTCGTAAAGTAGGACTTACACTTTATCAATAGTTTTAAATATTTTGAAACCGAATCAAGGTGTGCACCATTTCGAAACAAAAATCAAAACAACTGCTAACACAACACATTATTTGATAAATCCAGTTGCATTCCACCATTTTTCCCGTAAAGCTCGTCATGCATCTAATTTAGATAGTTGATAGTTCAATAATATAATTCAAACGTCAATTTTTGCAATATTCTATAAATTAAGTAGTTTTTATAAATTCTGACGGACCAATATATATTATTTACACAATGTACTAATCCTGGAAAATACAATTATAAGAGGAGTGAACAAAATGTGCACCAAATACATAGAATATCTTTATGTTTTTTAGGAAGTGGTTCATTAATGAGTTATTTATAATAATGGCCCATAATTGTGTAGTGGCCGAGTCGGAGATGGGTGGATTGGCGCATAAGAAGTTGGATCATGAATGTATAATAATGGCCCATAATTCGTAGCGGTCAAATGCAATTCGATGCGTCCAAGTCTAATTCGTTGAGGCCAAGAATAATTCGATGCGGCCAAGTGCAATTCGATACGACCAACAGTAATTTGTAATGCTCCTCTCGCATGAGGTGGGACTATACGCATATCCGCGATTCACCTCATGTAAAATGGCGTTAAAAAAAACCATTGTATCCACACGCAAAATTTCAAAAAAGTGAGATTTGATACTTCATTTAGACTATTTTTAAAAAGCATTGCAAAGGCATGGACAATTACTAATCCCTAACTACTTTCTCTGACAATCTGAAAATCCATTTTACGCTTAGTGAGATGGAGAAAGCATTTGACATATATCATATATGCAGAAAATAGAACTCTAGATTACAGTTGTACCAAACCACATTATGTGGAGATGTAAATTGTTACCACCTTGGCTAGTTTCTATGACTCTTTCGATACACCAAGTTTCGAGATCTGACGCTGTTAACTTATTACGCGGAGAATAATGGATGTTGTTCTAGCTCCAAAGTTCTTTTACAGTTGCGTGGAATTCGATTCATAGGTTAGTCGAGTTGCTTGCAGGGACGGATCTACACGGGAGGCACGTGTCCCCATCCGAACGCGTGCCTCTATTTGAAATTAAAATAAATTTTCTAAAAATATTTATGTATAAATTAGCATAAATATGAAATTGTGCTAATATATAAACACACATACTTGTATATATCTCGAAAATACACATATAGAATTAGTTTTATGCCTGAATTTCATCATATGGTACTTTTATACTTGTTACTTTACGAACTGTTTGTCTATATTTGTAGCTATTTTTTTTCTTTTCTTTATTTTTAAACATCTGGGAGAATTTTTTTAAAATAAAGTCATTAACAAAAATAGCTCGATCATTCTAAAATTCGTTGACGTTCATTTAAAATATACTTCAAAAATTTTGTCTGAGATTTGTGCTCATTTTTACCTAATTTATCTTAAAGTACGCATTATAAACTTTTGTAATTAATAATGTATGCTTTAATTTTGTACAATTTTACTATGGTTGACTAAAAAAAATGAACTTTCACCATTATAATTAACATGTACCCCCACTAGGCTATATTTCTAGATCAGTTCATGGGTACTTGAGTAGATGGTTCTTTGTTGGTCTTGGCATTCTACAGCCAAAAAAGGACTCCAATGGACAGAAGTAAATATGTCGATGCTAGTTCTCTCCAACATGGTATCCAAAAGTTGAAGGACTTATGTAGGGGATAACTAATCTAGCTAGGCACTGCCCACAGACCATTGTTGTGGATTTCACCCAAAAAAAAAAACAAAAACAAGTGGACTTGACACCTGTGGTGAGAAAGGGCCCTGGAGCATTGCTTCAGGAGCATAGATAATCTCTCCTTGTTTATGATTTTGCCTTGATCGAGACTTTACCGGTTACCCGTTCACAAGTAGTTTTCATTGTAGGTATTTGCTTGCTTGTTCTACATCAAGCCGGCCGGTTTATTCGGTATGGTGTCGTAGCTAGACATCAACTAAAGTATGCTTGGTAATTGGAGCACTGCCACGTGGTGCCCTAACACCCTTCTTCACTGTACATTAATCCTGTAGGGTTTATACATTTACTACCGGGCCTCTCAAGAACGTGTGGTGGAAAAGGGTGTTGATGCACCACATGACGGTGTCCAACACCACTAAACAATTTTCCAATTGATTGCCATGGCAAAATAAATCAAGATCACGCAAAAATGAGAAAACCCTTTTGATCGGAAGGATGTTTCCCAGGCATTCTTAGGACCTGTATTGTGTCTGGATTTCGATAGTTTGACACCGATGAAGCCACCATCATCTAAAAAAAGGAAGTGAACAATGTACAAGAACATCATCGTCCGAAATGAGATTTCTACAATAAATCCAGCACCATTAACAAATTCAAACGCAACCACCACCTCCACCTACAGAAAGCATACAATGTTCAGTACTACCTTCCCTTGCCAACTTAGAAAAAATTGTTGCACATTTGACATTTGAATCGGCCTTTTCTCGCGTTTTTTGCTTCAATTATGTGCTCTCCTCGGCTCTCTCTTTATTGGTTCAAAAAAACAAAAACACTCTGTACAGTGGTTTAAGTGATGATATCGGGCCACAAGATGTTCAGTGAATGAGATATGTCAGTGCCAAGGCCACCATCATCAGCGCATATGCTATCCCTTGGTCTATCGCTGTCCCTGCAATTTATTAGATCCCAAATAAGAACGTCATAATTAGTATCGTCTAATGCTTAGAAATATTAACGTTTAAGTAATGCTACAGAAACAGATCGAGACATATAGATGTCTCTTGAATCGTTCAATGCATGTGACTCACGCACGACGTGGGACCCACACACTCATCGGAGGAACACATTGGTGTCCCAATCATTTTCCGAAAAAAGTATCCCTACATAAATGTACGTTTGTGTGCGCGTGCTTTTCTAAATCTATGAACGAGAGAGGCAGTTTGAGGTTTCAAAGCAATGAATTAAGCAGAATTGATATTCATTAAGGCTCTGTTCTCGTTTGTTTTATAACTAGTTTCTAGATTGTGTAGCATTGGTGTAAAAAGAGCAAGGAAGATAAGAGGTGAGAGCAGAGCCGGCCCTGAACTAAAGCAAGTGTTGCGGTCGCTTTAGGCCTCTAATAAATTTTGAATTATAAAGGCCCCTCCTACTTTTTTATCTCTTATTATAGTCCAACAAAAGAAGGCCTATTTTTAATTTTCGTTTTAAGCCCCCAAAAAGTAGGGGCCGACCATGGGTGAGAGAGACCTAATTGTATTTATTACCATCTTCAATTGATCTGAAAAAACCCATTGATATTTTCTTTAAATTTCTAGGATACTCAAAGAACTATGATAGTAAAACTGTGTTTGGATATAGATGTGTTTGAAAGTGTCCGATTTGAGTAGATTTTAAATGCATTTAGTAGGGTCGACCATGTGCAGTGGGCCCGGCTGGACACATGTTTGTCCAAATATGTGTCCCCAAACATTTTCCATACACTATGAAATGGATTAAAAAATGGACACAGATCCATACACAAATGTGTCTATGGTCGCATAGTTTGGAGCCATGTGTGGAAATTCCATATGCATCTTGTGGGATCGTACATCAAACGTAGACTAATGGCACAAGCCCAAGAAGCCGCTTCTGGCTTTCAAAAATTAATTTAAAATAGGGGCCCCAAATATTTTAAGGCCATTATATATATCAGGTCAAATTATTATTATTTTGTTTGAGCTTGCTACACATAAAATAGGCTTAATTAGTGCGGCTAAAAAATGCAAGAAGATTAATGTTGATCAAATGATAGGTTTTGGATTGTTGTAATGCTTGTTATTTTTGGGTAGCTATATATGTTAAGATTTTTGTAGTAGTATGGATTGTATGGTTCTTTATAAAGACTCTATGTTGAACAATTTATGTCCGTCCATTCAAAGAGTTCGCTTCGGGTCTTCGAAATCTCAAAACCGGCACTGAGCACTGATCAAACGGCTCATAACACATCATTTGTGAAGAAATTTTTCAGTGCCGGGTGGGTACTGCGTGATGTCCGCTCTGCGCATCTAGGCCTTTCAAAAGTGTTTTTGACGGTCCGGATTTGAAAAAAAAAAATCCCCGAAAAAGTTAAATTCTTCTCTAGAAAAGTTTTTTTAAAATTCAGACCATCTAAAATATTTTTAGATGGCTTGGATGCATGAGCGGGCACGAATATACCCACCCGGCACCGAAAAACTTCTCACATTTATGTATTGGAATCAGAGATCCAAACAACGTGAAATTAAAGAAGTGGGTGTGCGAGAGAGAGATCGTACCATCGCTGGTGGGAGCGGGGGCCGGAGCTGCAGAATGAGCCAAACCAGACGGCAAAAAGACAGCGAAGACGAGAGCCAGCATCGCCACCGCCACCATCGAAGCCCTTGTTACCTCCATTTTCCTTCTCTCTCTCTCTCTCTAGCTTGTTCCTTCGAAAATTAATGCGTAAACTCTGGCACGCGGCACCTGAGAGGGGCCGGCGCAGAGTGCTAGAGAGAGGAAGCAGAGGAGAGAGAGAGAGGGGGGAGAAACGCTTGAAGCAAGAACGTGGAGAGGAGGCAGAGTCTCCTTGACGTAGATATAGGTGGTATATATACTAGTCTACGATGGCTAAAGGCGGGAGTGCTAGCTGGAGGAGGAGAGAAGAGAACGGGGAGGCCACAAAAACCAACCGCAGATTTCGGGCCCTACACTACACACCCATGTGCCCTTCCCTTTCATTTTCGGTTTTTTCTCCTCCTTTTTTGCTCTGGATAGCTCTCTCTCTCTCTCTCTCTCTCTCTCTGAAAAAACTCTCTCTGAACATGAGCATGCTGTTGCCAGCACATATTCGTCTCTCTCTCTCTCTCTCTCTCTCTCTCTCTCTCTTTCTGAAAAAACTCTCTCTGAACATGAGCATGCTGTTGCCAGCACATATTCGTCCGTATCTTAATCATCCCCGCATGGGTAAATTAACTAAACTATCCCTCAATTTTGTGGGAGTAATTATCGGGAGTTAAGTACACAGTCAAGGATTGTTTGTGGTAATGTCAAAACTGTTGCAGATAAAATTCTTGTACGATGTGTAAAGTATAAAATTTTTATGCACAATAATTTTGACATTAACAAAAGTAATTTTGAGATTATTATTTCCCTTCTATTTGATCGTTTTATCTATTTCCTTCCTTTTGTATAATATTTTCTGCATTTGGAGTATTATTTTTCTGATAACTTAGGTGTACAAGCTAATTACGTAACTGGAATAATCTTTTATTAGAAAAAACTAAATGAATATTGATCCGCCTGTATGGGAATTAGATTTTGCATAGACTAAGCTTAAAAGTTAACCGAAACGAGCTTTATGTCCCAATCACTTGGGGTTGGCTATATGAATCATTTTCTTTCATTGAAACCTGTCAAGGGCAACTTATTCACGCAAACTCATTATACTTATATCTTTGTGCACAACGGCATCTAATGTCAATTTAGATCTACCCCTCTCCATATCATTGCTACCCAAAGCTATTATATCCGCTCTCTTAACTACTGCATCTCCTAGTCTATGGTAGACATGTCCAAACTACCTTAGCTTATTTTCCCTCAACTTCTCCTCTATGGGTGTTATACCTACCATCTCACAAACTATTTTCATTTCTAATCTTATCTCGTCTAGTCTTACCACACATCCATCTCAACGTTCTCATTTTCGTTACACTCATCTTGCTCATTTTTTATTTTTTAATAGGCCAACATTCTGTTCCGTAAAGTATCGCTGGTCTTATGGCAATTCCATAGAATTTCCCTTCAATTTTGTGGGTACCCTCTTGTCATATAATATACCAGCTGTGCTCCTCCACTTGAGCCACCCCACTTGGATTTTATGGGTCACATTATCGGCAATCTCTCAATCTCTACTAATAATTGAGCCTAAATACCTAAAATGATCATTCTATTGTATCTCCTGGTCTTGGATCATCACTCTTTCTTCATGCGCACACTATATACTCGCAACTTTGGGTTAAAGGTTACGGGTAAGAATTTTTTCGCCACAAAAAAGAATGACTTCTTTTGTCTATTTGATATAGTTTGATGAAGGTGTTCTTCCACGTTTGTCAAGAGCCTAGACCGATGTGCATCGTGATAGGAGGAACGTGATTTTATCAAATCCTCAAAACTGTACATATGGTATATTTTCTGGAAAAAAGAAGAAGACAAATTAACATAATTAGAAGTTATTGATCGGATCCAGCTAATTTTCTTTGATCTCCACGTAATGGGATGGGGTGTTTCATGTAACGGGAGTATATTACCTCCTCTCACAACGCAGTAGGCCGTAGGGACTACTAAGTGGTCCTCATTGCATTGTGAGAGAAGGGGATATACACCTGTTAAGTAAAAATACTTTCACCTGGAAAAAGAGACATGAAAGAAATTTGGGAAAATGATGGCCAATGACGTGTTTTGATAATTAATGCTCGCCAATGACATTTTCAGCATTAACAAATGTTCTTAGTTTGTCCTTGACGGGTATTAATTATCAAAACACGTCATGAGCCATTATTTTCCCAAGAAATTTTGTTTACTGACATCTGTGGTAGGCTGATAAGCCCCAAACAGAGAGTTTAGTTTTGCGGCCCAGAGGCAAGTACACCTAAGAAAGCTCACGAAATTAAGGCCACTTTCGAAATTAAGGCCACTTTCGAATCCAGGCCCATCTCAATGCATCTCACATCCATGCACAACAGCTTCCAAGCTCATCGTAAAATTTTCACAAGCAAAAAAGGCTTTAGGAGGTGTTTGGTGCAGATTTTTTTTACGATCTGCATCATGGAGCCGAACATTGATACTCTCACTAACAACAAAGTATAAAACCCAAACGTTGATACTCTCACTAACAACAAAGTATAAAAGGATTCATTGATGATCCCTCAGTGAGGGAACGAGCTTAAGTTGGTTGTGGATTTTGGCCACTCCACCACCCACTTTCATGGGTGTGACTGATGGGTCCGGCTCTGACATTTGGATTCACGCGGCTTTTCGTTATTTTTTGTTTTTTTGTTATATTTTGTTCGGTTGTTTTAGTTGTACTTTATATTCGTATTAATATAACCGGAATAATCTTGTTCGTAGAAGTACAAAATCAAAGAAATGGCAAAAAAAAAAAAAAAAAAACAAGTAGGTACAAGCAATTGCTTGCATGAAAGCCATGCACATGATGTGTGGTAGACTAGAAGTCTAGAACGATCATGAAAAAAAAATACTCCCATTCCAGAGAGAGAGAGAGAGAGAGAGAGAGAGAGAGAGAGTCTAATGAGACCAGAGAAAGGATCCCATGGCAAACTTCCTCTTTTGGTCAATGTCACCGGCAACAGGAATTCCGTATTCCGAAAGAAGGCAATCAAGTTTCCACTCAGGCATGGTTTCATAGTCGGATTTTGAGTGGCATTTTGAAATACCCTTCACATATTCTCTCCCTCCCTTGTTCGCCGTTCACACCACCACCACCAACTTCTGAAGTGGTAGGACCTCTAATGGCCTCCATGTCACCTCTCTCTCTCTCTCTCACTAAATTCCTGGAATGTAGAAGTGGCGTTTTATAGAGGGAGAGGTGGGGTGTCCAGGGGACTTGTATTCGGACTTGGTAATGGACAGCAATTCATTAATGGGGAAACGAAGCGTTCTACTTCCAACTCCACGAAAGGTTAATAGTCCCAAACCTTCTAACAGAATACACAAGGCTATCTTTAGAATGGAGTTTGTTTTAAATACCCTCTTAAGTCTCATAAATACAACGTGAACGAGTACACGTACATGACATGAGAATTCATGAGAATTCTTCTTACTGAAGAAGATGCATGTATCCAATTTATTCGATACATGTACAAGAGGCCTTTATCGCTATAATTTCCTGCATAAACTCTGAAACAAAGATACCCAAAACGGGAAGAGGAAAAAAAAAGGGCGTGCACCAGCCATTAACCTAATTTCCACTAACTAGAGAAGAGCTTTCCGCAATGTTATGCATAGAGGTGGCAATTTCCAACCCATGAACCCACCCATATCGCCATTCCCAGTATAAAACCTCCAATGCTGGGGAGTAGTTATGGAAGGTCACCAAATAAAATATAAAGCCCTTTTCAATTTTCCAGCAACATCTCAGCCACGCATGACCATTGCTTAGACTTTTGAGTATTCCTTGTACCTAATACCTTCAAGTCTTCAACAAACAGTATCTCACACAATACTATAATCCGGGGAACGAACAGACATCAATGCAATATTAATGGTATAGATTAAGATCATAGTGGGCATATTTTGCAAAATGATGGAATTAGCATGTATTCGGACAGTCTCCTGTCTGGCTATAAACTAAGGAAGTAGTTTGGTGACTTTGATCTCCTTCCAAAAGCAACATCATCAGGACTAACATATTATCTGTAATATACAGCTTTGATCATACCTCGCAAAGCATCAAAATCTATAACTTACCTAAAAGTCAGGCTATCTACAAATTCCACTGTTCTTGCCATAGAATCTAGGGCTGGCCATGTCAAGATGGGAGAAAAAGAGGATCTTCTTTGCTCTTGTATATTGCAAACAGTTGCTTAGAGTAGTGAGTTGCAAGTGTCCTGCACAGTTCTGGTGCCTTGGGATCATACTCCCGCAACTCCTCCACAGATTTCTTCACTTCACCTTGTGGATCTCCCTCAGTAAGAAACTCGGCCAAAATACTTCCCCTACAAGAGAATGAATCGACTTACAACTACAAAGTATATTTGCTAAACGAACAGAACCCATTAAACCATCAAAAAACTATATGCAACCACAAGTACAATCAGAATGTAAAATGACAAATTTGAGAATAACTAGTCTTTTAGTTACTAAAGGAACCTGGGATCCAGGAGAAACAAAGATGGGTACAGTCATGCAGATACATCAGAGATTCAGAAATGATGCAATATCTCATCCAACCCACGGGAAAGGTTGGTGAAGTGAACCTGTCATATTTTACATGCTACAAAGTAAATTGAGAAGAGTGCAGGAAATCATGTCCTAACTCCCGACACAAGTCCAGTAACAGCTTTTCTTTTCTTTTTCTTTTTTTGAGAACGCCAGTAACAGCTTTTCAGTTCAGAATTATTTGAGGTACTGTTATAATCAATAAGTTGCTCTCCTATCACTTAACTCCAGTTACAATTCTTCTCCTAGCCCGAGAGAGGAAACATATACCCCAGTTCGAATCACAAATAGGAGAAACCAGTCCCTCCATTCTTGGTAAAAGAACCATAACAAAGTCATCATTCTCTCTGGGATGCATGCGATATATGTGAGGATGAGTTCAAGTCCTATAAACATGCTTTACAAATATATAGCAAAGAAAAACTATTCCTCTCAAACCAAGCAACCCAACACTTCACAGCGACAACAACTACTAGAGAGACCCATATAAATATGGTTAAAATATTGAACCTACATGATACATACCTGAGTGCATCACAGTGGCTAAACCCTTGCCGATTGGAATAATACGTAAACTTGCCAATCTTTTCATCAGCAGTCTGCTTCCGATAAAGAGCACAGACGGCCTTCATGCACAGTTCAGGATCCTTACCAAATGCTGCAAGCATGTCTGCCTCAAACTCCCATTCTACTTTATGGCCTCCGCTCCTTCGAAGTTTAGATAGAACTTCATTAAAGTCCACATTGTCATCTGATAAATCTTCTGATTCATTAGAACCATCATCACTCTCAGAAATATCAGAGCTATTTACGATGAATCCACCTAAATTTTCACCTTCAGTGTCGGATTCTGACTCATCCTCTTCAACTTCATCATTTTGTACACAACCATTTGTAGGGATTCCAAAATCATAATTAGCTCCACCTGTACTGGAGTTGCTGCAAGACTTTTGTTCTGGCTCATTTTTTGCACTGCATTCTCTCAATGCCACTAAGCGCCGTCTAGGAGTTGTAGATTCTCTGACCTTCTCCTCAGATAAAGTTGCATTCACTGGAAAGGTGTTCAAATGAGAATCCACAGAATCACGGTTTGATTCCCTGAGATGTTTCGTCTTGAGCTTACAAATTGGAATATTATCATCACTGTCACTGTCACTATCAGTAGTGACAATGTTGGTAGCTCTTTTCCTTTTGGGAGTTGAAATGAAAGGGAAACTCCCCTTGTAATCTTTCATAACTTCCTCATCACTCTGGTAGGAAAGAGTCCTCTTAAAGTTACCATCAGAAGTCTTCTTGTTTCCATCACCCATAGTATCCCCCAGTGAAAAATCAGTAGAAACATGAGCCATCATTCTATTTACATCACAAGGCGCATCAACACTTATAGTGGCTACTTCATCCTCGCTGTCGCTGATATCAATGATGCCAAAAGAAGAAGGTCCAGCAACAGCAGGCGTCGATGGAGCCATCTTCATGTTGAGACTTCCTCCTTCACCAAATTCCAACTGTTTTCTCACTCCGCTATGATGGTTCTTTTCAGTTTCGGAAACTAAACCTCTTTTTCTTGCATTGGGATGCGCAAACTGCTTACTTGATACATTGACAAAAGGTGTACCTGATTGACCCCCCAAAACAAAAAAGAAAACATGACAATAAAATGTGAGTTAACTATTCACACTGAATCGGGAAATTTCATGATGTAATGTGAAATTACTCAACAAAAGGGAACTTGATATCAGGTAATGCAATGTCAATGATACCACATTAAAAAATTCACCCTAAATACAAAACGACACCTAAACAGAATGTCAAGGTTTACAGCTATATCTTTTGCACACATGGCACAAATCTTAGGAGTGGGGTGTAAGAATAAAATTCGAGAAAGGAAAAGCGACATAATTCTCCTATAATGACAAATTCACCAAGCAACAAGTCCCAATACATTACCGGTAAGCCAAGCAATTAATCTGAAAATAAAAGGAAACCAACTAATGCAAAACAACCTGCAGGGGAAATGGTTTGGATATCCGAGATTCCAGATTGATCAACATGCCCGTGAGAACAGATCAAAAATCAAAATATTAAGTTTTATGAGAAGACTGCCCATGCCTGTGCAAAAGGGGTTACATTTTCTGAAACAAAACTGAAAAAAACTTTCTTTTGGAGTACTTGGGCCTGAACTTCCAGAGCCTTTTAGACTTAAAACCAGAATCAAATGGAAAAACTTGCTAAGCTAAAGAGAAAATAAAACCATATAGTATATTCTTCAGACCTGCAGCGTGCAAATCTCCAATGCCTTTGACAGGGGAACTATTTACCATTCTATCTTCTGTGTCCAAATGTTCTGAGAAAATTTCATCTTTCAGGTTGCTTGCTTTAGTTGTCTGCATTTCCGGCATTCCGGCCAATTGACTTTGCCCACTTCTCAAGACCAAATTCTCTTTCTCAAGCTCCAACACCCGCGACTCCAATTCTTTACACTTCAACTTCCAAACCTCAGCCTCATGTTCAGCACTTTTCTTCTCACACTCCAATACGTTGTTCTCAATCTTCAACTCTGCAACCTCTTCACTAACCACCCCATTTTCCTTTTCAACCTGATTAATTCGCTCTTCGAGTTCAATATTCCTTCTCTTCAAATCCTTAACGTCGTCTTGCATCCCGACCTTTTCGACTTCCAATTCACGAAACTTACTCTCCAGCAAATCAAACTTACTCCTCTTCCTGTCAATCTCCAATTCCAGCAGTATGCACCTCTCTCCGTCCGTCTCGCTCCTGTCCTCCAATTCTTTGCATTTGTTATCTACATCCATCATTCAACTCTCACGTAAAAAGATACACTTTGAGACTTGCCACCATAAACCCTAATTTCAGACAGGGAGAGAAAAATCATACTCAAGTCGGAAAGTAAGAAGTACACTTCTACAAATTGACACGAGGAGGAGATATTTAAACAAATACCCACATATGAAATCCAATAAAAAAAAAATTTGCACCCTCGATTCATGCAAAAAGAAAGGAAAAGGGAAAGAAAAAAAAAACCCTTAAATGTGCAAGAAGAAGGGGGAAGATTCAAACTTTTTGGAAGTTTACAGAATTGAAGAAGGGATGAGTAATGTGTGAAAGGAAAATCATAAAGAACTAGACAGCATAAGATTAAAGTTCACATTCACTTTCTTTCGTTCTTTTTTTTTTCGACGGTCAGGGTCCCTGGCCGGTCGGTTAAAGGCAGGCCAGGCCATCAACGAAAGGCCTATGGAATTGACAAGAAATTAGTACTTTCTAGCGGCCTCACCCCAAAAATCGAATCATGTTCAATTGTGAGGGGAGCAAATTCACTTTCTTTGTCCAAGGTTTCCCGGCAACCAAACGAAATAATGAAAGATTAATTAGTTAATGCAAGAACGCAGAAGAATGCAGAATAGAACTCACCATAATACCTAATCGGAGAGCATTGGCGTGCAGAAGCACTCTAGGGTTTTACATGGTAAAGCACTCTTCCAATCAGTTCCAATTGCTGATTCGGAGAGGGGGGAGAGAGAAATCGGGGTCTGTCAGATCAAAAACAAGAAAGAAAACAGAGAAATCCACGCCATTTTGATCTCAGTGCACCCATTGTATTTCATACTGCAGTAGGCGTGTTATCTTAGTCGGGGGTGTTCTGAGATGAAAGTGGCGTGTATTTAGAATCTTTCTGCTTAGTCCTGTTCGTATGAGATATGTTTGAATATTTTATTTTATTATTCAAAAAAAAAATTTATTCAAAAAAATCATCTTGGTCAATTTTGTATCAATTTTTAGAATTATTGATTTATCTTAACGAAAAGAATATAAAATAAAAAATTATGATTGAAACCTCATAAAAGTTCGTGGAAGGCAAAAATAATTCAAACCAGACATGTTTTTTGAATTATTTTTTACTATTCTAAACTTTTTTTAATTTTTTTTGTTGAGACAAATCAATAATCTAAGAAAAATTGACACAAACTAATTAACAAAGGTGGGAAAAAATAGCATTCAAAAAAAACCAATTCGAAAGTCATTCATCCAACCAAAACACCCTAATTGCTAGGGTTAGCTGTTTGTTAGGGCTTTATTAGTTGGGCTCGTCCCATGTTATTTGGGCTTTTAAGTCTTTTGGATTTTGGGTTGCAACTCATTTGTTTGCAATTGTTTTATCTAGGCTTTCAAACCTTGTTTTCATTGGGGGTTGCATTGGTTGGCATTTTGTCAATCAAGAGTTTAGATTTCGGATTGGACTTTACGTTCTTTCCTTGTCATTTTAATCTTTGTAATAATTTCAAAGGTTAATAAATTTTTTTTTCACCGTTAAAAAAAGAAAAATCCCACCGTAATTAATTGCTGTTAGCCATTCAATTTTTTTTTCTCCAAATGAACAAATAGAGAAACTAAATTTTCTTTTTTCTGATTTAGCTCTTAGACCAATGATGATGCACTAGATCAATACATAAATGCTACTCCCCGTCTAAATAAATGTCCGGCCCGCAAACTTAGGCCTTACAAAAGATGCATATTTTTCGTTAAAAATCTAATTTTTTTCACAATCTAATGGAACTCACTGGTATCTATTGATTTGTGAAAAAAATTTAATCTTTTTAACGAAACAAATGCATCTTTTGAATGACTTAGATTTGCGCGCCGAACATTTATTTGGAGACGGAAGAAGTACTTTTGAAGTATTCCCTCTGTCCTATTTTCATTGTTCATTATTCTGTTTGTTTCTTTTATGTAATTTGCCCATATCTTTTAGTAGCGTAGATCTTGAAAATAATACAATATGGATCTTGTTTGATAGATCTCGATTAGTTTTATAATACAAACGTTTTCAAAATTATAAAAAATATTATAGATTGAAAGATATAAGTAATTAAAAAATGACACGCAATTTAAAAATGAACAATGAAAACGAGACAGATGGAGTATAATATACTCGGGGAGGTGGGCCGAAAGGCTTGTCAAAAAAGAAAAGGAAAAAAAAAAAGTACAATTGAAGTCTACAACAATTCGTTACACTTCATTAATTTCCATGATATTGAATTGCCCTACATATTCTCCTACCTACCTTTAACACCACAAAATTCTCCTGGTCTTCACCAGATGAGGTTTATTCCACACATCCTCTGCTTAGACGTATAGGACCACCACGTATAGGACCACCATAAAAAGTTACGTGTTTTTTAGTAATGGAATTTCGGGAACAAAAATATTACTACTACATTGCAAGCCCTAAAATCACTCGATTGAACGCGTTCAGAATGCTATATTGATAGTACCGCACGCACCTTGAGTGGATCGATACCGTATGCATGGCAACTAATCAATATAGCATTCTGAACACTTCTCGGAACTAAAATCGCTAAAAGAATCCAGGATCATCATCGAATGGAAAGGACGGCTCGAATTGGTCCGTACCACCAAACTGGAAATCCAAACCCACGGTTGGAGAGGGGGTGGCAGAATTTCCAGCTGAGACAATCTCCGTGAGCTCGGACTCCATACCCTGAAAAGTATTACCTTGGTTCCTTCCAAACGCACCGGTCATTTCATTAGGCGGTGACACCGGAAAATAGTTTGATGCAGAGGTCGCGGGAGGCATGAACGAAGGCGAAAGAATATTCCCCCCCATGATCAAATTGTTGTCAGGAACAGAAGGAGACCGGATGTAGCTTCCTTCGGCCTCGACATGTGATGTGGGGGAGAAGTACAACGGCGGAAGCGACAACTGGTTTCCGGTGTCTAGGCCGGAAGTTATGGCTCTGAGGCCTGTGATCTGGAAGTCCATGAGGGTTTCAGATGGATGCTGCTGGTGGTGTTGTTGCGGGAATAATTGGCTGTTTAAGGCTGTGTTTGGTGGTTGTTTTTCTGGTGATGAAGAGGGCGGAGCTGAGTGGGAGGCTGCTGCAGCTGAGGTGCAGGTATGCCTTCCTCGGTAAGTGATTTCGAAAATTGTTGGGTCTTCATCGGATCTTTGCACTTGCTTGGTTGCCAAACACCCCTGGACACTTCGATGGGTGCACCTATAATAGCCTCTGCACCAAATAAATGAAGAAAATCATGAACTCCTCACTTGTAAAACAATCCAAAAGTCTACGCCTATCCTCCCCGGCCCCCACCCTACTCAATCTCACCGTCCAATATTGTTTTAGACGATTCGGATTTCATAAAACTATCCGGACCATTGATAGCCGAAACGGACAGTGAAATTTGAGAGAGTGGCCGGTAAAACCATGCAGTAGAGGTAGATGGACTACCGAACGGAGTAAAAGGGAAAAATACTTCATAAATAGTAAACGTACATCCTTCCTGCCCAAACAAAAATAACAAATCCCCGAAGCAAAACTAACATCTCTGACTTTCTATGACATTGAGATTATCTACACAAAGTTCTTGACAACTTCAATATTCGAGACGGGGCTAAGATAGGTACTCCCTCCGTCCCATAATATTTGTTCGGTCTGCGAAACGAGGATTACAAAATAATGCATTTCTTTCGAGAAAAAATTTAAATTTTTTTCATAAGTTAAAAGAATTCGTCGAGATCTAGTAAATTATTGGGTTTTTTTTCAACTTTTCTTACAAAAATAGTATTATTTTTACGTCTCCGTTTTGTTGACCAGACAAATATTATGGGACGGAGGGAGTAACAGGTAAATAATTTTAACATCTCTGACTTTCTATGTGGAACCAAAGGGTATGGTCGTTGAGATTATGTAGTCTTTTAGATTTGAGACGGTCAATGAGAGAGGTAATCGATAAACAGTTTTCTCGTCTCTCATATCTACTGGGTAATATATATTTGAGTAAACACGTATCTTTGATTTAATTATTAAATGAAAACCTATATCTTTGTACAAATAACATGTGTTTAACGTTTATGGGCACCAAAGATACAATTGACTAAAAATTATTCCGAAATTAATGCGTTGTAAAACTAGGTTATGCAATCTTTATCAGGAATTAATTAATGTGTCTTTGAGCAAGTGGTTTGGATTAGTCTTGTAACCTAAGCCACTAGTTTTTTTTTTTTTGGGGGGGGGGGGGGGGGACTTAGTCACTAGTTTGATCCATGAAGCAAGCGGCAAATTAATGTAGGCAGGCATAGACCTTTTCTATGCACCCGTAGATGTAGGTAGTTGTATCTTTCTAGTATAGTATTATGGAAATACAATACACGTAGTACATATTCTTTTTTTTTTTTTTATAATTTCGTGTGTTTGTGTCAATTTATGCACACCTTAATTAATTTAAGAGACTAATCTCACTGTTCACCTGCGTAAGTGCTAATTAAGATGGTACATTTTTTTGCTTCTATGTCCTTGTCAACTGCACCAATACGCAAGTGTTAATGCATGGGGACGTGACAACAAAAAGGCCTTTTCCTCTTTTCAGATTACTCCTACTTCACATGTTATGAGAAAAAGGACATTCATGATCATTAATTATTTTCAAGCACAACTTGGGGACCTTGTTGTCTCTCAGAGTCTCAGGGGACAACTCTCGTCCGCGCGTCTATTTCAAAAATGAACAGCTCAGATTTTATCTCGACCAAACAGATATTAGCCATCCATTCGTATATTGACAAGATGAAATCTGAGCCGTCCCTTGCCAAAAGTGGACGGCCCAGATGGAGACAATACCATATTGTCCCTTAGGGTCCTCGGGTTCTTTCAAGTGGATGTGTGGACCATAAATATGTTTATGAATTGTTTTTTTCCCAAAATGTAACAATGGGTAAAAATCATCAAATGATCAGATTAAGCTCTATCCATGCATAATAGTTGTATATACTGTATTATTTATACCTGGGATATTTGGCCCCAAGAATGTCTTTCTGCCCGTATTTCCTCCAACTAAAGCCATCATCAAGAGGCCCTTCAAGCCCTGTCCCCGGGCATATTTGCACTTGTTTTGTCCACCGCGGCACAGCACTCTTTCTACAACACGCACGCAAAGTTGTTATTAGATTCAGAATCCTCATGCGAAAAAACTATATGAAAAATGTTGTACGAAAGTTCTGGTTGTAATTTGTATAGCACCATTCGAACGAACCAACTCGAACTAATCAAGATAAAAACACAGAAACATAAAGGTATATATATATATATAGTTACCTCTTTTTAGAGCCATTTTTATGTTCATGATCCTTATGTTCCAGGTCAGAATCTTCGCTGTGTGGACTTCCACTAAGCGACCTTGGCGATTCGGACCTTCCGATTGTCTGTTGATGGTCTCCTAAGGATCCATTCCATTTGAGCATTGAGAGTGCTTTGTCGTATGAATTTAGGATCCTGAGAACCAACAACTCACGCATTTCGTTGGAGGAAGAGGAAGAAGAAGAAGAAGAAGAAGAAGCAGCCGAAGTCGTAGTCGTGACATTGAGATGCATTTGGAGCTGCTTAGCGAGCTCCATCCCTTCTGTTAGCTCATTGACCAGGTTAATCTTTTGCTCCCAATCTCCTGACTTCTCCATTTATGCCCAACAAAATCAATTTCTATGCCAAGAAGAAGGAAAGGTGCACTATCTAATCAGGCAGTAAAGATTTTTTTTTTTTTTTAAATGCTAGAAGTAGAGAGTGGAAAAGGCCTTCTTGCTGATTATATATACCCACAACAAAAATGGAAGCTGGTGATTTCAGGAAGAAAAAAAAAAAAACGAATGGTTACCAATATTACACAAGTAACAAGATGAGGTCAAAGGAGATCGACTAGCTACAAGATAAGAACAAGAAATCTGAGAACATGGGTTTTTCGGAAGAGCTGAGTTTCGAGTCGAAAATGAAGGAAAGAATCAAAATTTGGTAACGTTTTGTGTGGTGACCAGTTATTTTGGTTTCTTGGAATGATTGCAGCAGCTGGGAAAAGAGGAAAGGAAAGGGCGAAATGGGTGAATTAAACCTGAAGAACAGAAGAAATATAATTTAGGTTGAGGTCTAGGACTCCAGCATGTCGAGGAGAGAGATATTTTTTTGAATTGGAGATTTTGAGGGAAGAAGATGGAGATATAAAAGGAAGAGAGAAAGAGAGAGAGAGAGGAAGTTTGACTGAGATATGTGTCGAGAGAGAGAGAGAGAGAGAGAGAGAGAGAGAGAGAGGAAGTTTGACTGAGATATGTGTCAAGAGTGCTTTTTCTTCCTAGAAGACCGGTCTATGGTCTATGGAACTGGGTTTTGGTGGGGAGGAGAAGTCCTGTTGCTGACCATTTCTACCGAAAGAATTTTACCAAAGCTCTGATGCGGACACCCTCTCTCTCTCTACAATTTTCATTTTTTCTCTCTCCAGCTTTTTATCACCTAAGTACTGTATATGATTACTACTACTTGTAATAACAGAAAGATTAGAAGGAGAAAGTCAGAGTCCGGGTTAAGAGGAGGAGTAGACCGAGAATCTTCAAACCTTTGTTCCGCGTTAATCCGTACAAGTTTGCTACTGTGGTGTAGGAGAGAGAGAGAGGGAGAAGAGAGAGAGACGAGACGAGACGCGTTGTGACACGTTGTGACGTCGGCCAGAAACCTGTACATACGTTGACGTTGATAGATTACCCATGCCTAAAGTGGGACACATACGTATTTTGCGGCAACCCTTTCGATCTACCGACGTGGTTTTCACATGCTCTATGTGCGGCGCAGGGAATTTTTTAATCTCACTACGGCCCCTTGCCTAACGTTTACGGTGAGTATTTTTGCGGTCTTTTCATTTTTTTAAATGTTCTTTTAAACCCTCGGTCCCTCCTGTTGATAGGTTTATTTTCGGCATCCGTGTCATAACTTAAATTGTCTATATATTTTATTTTCTAACGGGCTCAAGGTTTTTGAAAATTTTATATAATAGATGAATTAGAATCTATCAAATAAGATTCATATTGTATATTTTTAGAGATTCGTATTGAAAGATACGTACAATTTTTAAGGTGTGTCAAATAGTAAAAGTGGACAAATAAACACAAACAGAGGTAGTATTAGATTTGTGTTAAATCATTATATCTGTCATTTGTCGAACTATTTTTTTTTTGTGTCTTTTTAGTCATTTTGTATGAATTTTTTTAACTTTTTTTTATGTTTTTATACCTTTTCCGATTCCCCTTATTAAAGACGGGCAATGTGGTGTAACAATTAAGAAAAAAAAACCAAATAATCGAGCCAAATAATTAGGCATGCAACAGGGGCCGAACTATCACATCCTCCTACTTTGAAAAGTCTTACTTTTGACCACTTAACTAAATTCCTCAACAGTGTGTGTCTATATATATATATATACCCCTTCAAGTAAGGGCGCTCTTACCGTATTAAGGTAAGGGCTTTCTCTTTTCTCTCTTTTTTCGATCGAATTTCAATGATTCGAGCCGCTCAATGTGTTCAGAACATGATTTTAAGGGTAACTACGAGAAATCAGTAAAAAAAAAGATTAGGAAGGGCTTCATTCGAGCAGTTTTTATTTGAACCGTTCGATAAAAATAAACAAAAACTGCTCGGATAAAGCCCTTTCCGGTCATTTTTTTTGCCAATTTCTTGCGAGTACCCTTAAAATCACGTTCTGAACACATTGAGGGGTTCGGATCATCAAAATTCAATCGGAAAATGGGAGGTCCTTACCTTAACAAGGTAAGGGCGTCCTTACCTGATTGAATCTGTATCTATATATATATATATATATATATAAAACTTTGCATATATATATAAATTTTGCCGTAACTGGAATAGGATTGTTGGTTGTTACGTACATGATCTTCAATTACATTTACCTGGTATAATTAAATAGTACTAAAATACTGTACTTAGCTGAAAATGAAATGATAAGGTGGAATCCCAAGTTGCGTACGCGTTTGAAAGAGTCAGTTCCTTGTCCATTAGAGGAATATTATTTACTAAGGTCCTATTCTGTTAAAATTATTATTTTGTTAGTACTTATTTTTTTTCTTTACGAGACAGATCATGCTATCATAATACATAATATTTAATTTAAAAAATAAATGCTTATTTAAAAACTAAGTATTTATTTATCTTCGCGGAACGAGACCTAATAATAAATGTGACATGGCATTTGTTTATTCTTCTTCTTCTTCTTTTGAACTTGATTTATTTGTTTATTTTATTTAACCATATTGTTTAGAGTGCTGCCCACTTTGTGAAACACAATTAACGAGTAGAGATCATTAAAGTCCGAGTTGAGATGATAGGGATGTAATTAATTAATTAACGAAGTATTTGTACATATTGTTTACGCTGTGATGCCCACTTTGTGAAACACAATTAACGAGTAGAGATCATTGAAATCCGAGTTTAGATGATAGGGACGTACTCCCTCTATTCCATTTTCATTGTCCATTATTCTGTTTGTCTCCTTTATGTCTTTTGCCTATATCTTTTAGTATGAATCTTGGAATATATGCAATATGGATCTTATTTGATAGATTTCGATTAGTTTTATAATACAAAGTTCTCAAAATTATGAAAAATATTATAGATTGAAAAATAAAAATAATTAAAAAATGACACGCAATTCAAAAATGAATAATGAAAATGGGAAGGAGGAATAATTATTTAATTAATGAAGTAGTCGTATTAAACAACAGATTAGCGAACATGGTCACTCCCACAGTCCCACTTTGGCTTGGGGAGACAACTATATATGAGTATATAATAAAAGAGATTCCACAGTAATCCGTAGAACATACTACGTACGGAAGAGTACTACGGAGTGGAGTAGTATAAAATACTATAAGTGTTCCCAATTCCCCATCTCGTCCTACCGTACGGTACTCCCGTTACTCATATGTTCCGTTTATTTTACTACTATCAATCAACACAAGCGGTCAACGGGAGTTTGCTCTTTGGAGGGCGTCCATGCCTGTGAAAGAAAATCACTTTGTGTTTTTGTTTCGCGATTTCGCCGGCGTTTTGATTTTGGATTACTGCATTGGGGATGACAGGTTTCAATGTGCTGCACTGATCACTACGATTAGGGTTTTGTTTCTCGAAGGGAATTGTTGTCTGGATTCATACTCCACGTGTTCCGACCTTGCCTTTGAGTAAGTGGCGGTGTGAAGAGGTCCCTAGTCTTAGGCTACAATTAGTCCTTCCTGTTCTTCTTATTGTTCATTTTCGTGTTTTGTTTTGAAATCTGTAAATGCCGTATGGCGTTTTATTTATGAATGTGCGGATAAAAAAAAAAATCAACACAAGCGGCACAAATGATGATGCAGGGGTAGCATGTTAAGCACATGGGTTGGTTCATTAATGTTGTTCGATTTACGTAATTTTACTTCATAAAATAGTAGGATCAATAGAAGTGTCGCTTCTATATACGAGAAAAGCCATGCAGCAGTACTGCTTCTTACCACTTTGGATTTTGGAGCCGTTCAATACATATGTGCTACTGTGCTAGGTATGTTTGTGTTTGAATTCTAAAGGCTTATCGAGTGAGGGCACGACAAACAGTTAGTGTTTATTATTTCGAGCTTGCAAGTTCTAACTTTATCATCGGCAAGAAAATTGCAGGACGACTAGAGTTTGACCAATCATTACCTTAATAATTCTAAGATTAGTTGAGGTCTACTTGGCCTGACATATATGTTTATGTTTGTCTAGGTACATCGAGGAGATAAATTTCAATTCCAAGAGGCTTTTATTATCTTTTATGACCTGATATTTGGATCAACTTTTGCGCATCTCGAATGATTTTGAAATCTAAAAGTTAACGACCGAGTAAAACTCCCGTGACCGCAATTCCAAGAAGCTGCTGGTGCAGTGGAAACAAGATGTGGAATTTGGGTGGGAAAAATGCTCTGTTGTTGGGCGGAAAGTGGAAACAAGAGTGGAGTTTGGGCGCCGCTATCTCTAGACGCCAGGCCAATTGGAACCCATGCTTTGAACCACGCTTTTCATAATTGTTATAGGAGTATTGTTATAGCTTGAACTTGGCCGTCAAGAAGACCAATAAAACGGAAGAAAGCTTCAACTGAGTCAAGGACCCAAGGGGTACGAAATACGCTAACATTCCTTCAGGTTCCTGCCTGGCAAATACTAGTACATCGTGTAGGCCCTGTACGTGGTACTGAAATGGAAATTCTTGTGGACCAGAACTCAATGTCCAATGAACGAGCTAGGCAAGTATTTGGAGAAAGAGTTTTTTACCTTTTTATCCTCCACGCGCTATGCACCTTTTTTCTACTTATTTTCTAAATTATTAATTTGACGATTTTATCCTCTCAACTATTATACCGTTACCTACTTAGTCCAATAGATAACGGAAATTAGAAATTTAAATGGAAAATGTCATGTAAGGCCCTGTTGGAATCTGTAAAGTAGATACTTGATTATGAGAGTCTTAGAAATAAAAATTAATTATGAACTTTTAGGATAAAATGATCAGAAAAATAACATATTCGCACCGGTTCAAACAAATTGGAGCACTTAATTTTTTTACAAGGTTCGTATATTAGAATCTTACGTGATATTTTAAAGAAACTAACACATACATATATTTTTTTTAAAAAGACTAAATTCTTTATATAGAATTTAGACTATTTTTATATTAAAAATATGGTTAAAAATTAAGCAATCCGATCAGTGTGAATCGGTGCGAAGATCTTATTTTTTGATTATTTTATGCTAAAAAGTTATAGTTAATTTTTTTCTAAAGCTCTCATAATCAAGTATTTGCTCTAAAAAATCTCAAATAAAAAATAGATATTTAATTGTGATAGCCCTAAATATAAAAATTAATCATGACTCTTTAGACTAATACGATCGAAAAAATAATATATTCGCACTGTTCCAAATAGATTGACAATTCGAGTACTTAATTTTTTTAGAAGGTCTACATACTAAAAAACATGGTTAAAAAATTAAGTGCTCCAATTTTCAATCTGTTGAAACCAGTGCAAAGGTCTTATTTTCTGATCATTTTATCCTAAAGGGTCATAATTAATTTTTATCTCTAAGACTATCATAATCAAGTATCTGCTCTACAGAGCCCCAAACAGGCTTTACATGGTATTTTCCGTCCAAATTCCTAACTTATTGGACTAAGTAGGTAACAGAATGATAGTTGAGGGGATGAAATCGTCAAATTGATAGTTTAGGAACTAAGTAAAGAAAAAATGCATAGTTTGAGGGATAAAATTAAAATAAAATAAAACTCTTTGGAGAAAATACCACATAATTTTTTTTTATAACCGGATGTCCAGACTAATTTGCGTACACCTTGACTACTTCCGGAACCCTGAAGTTAACGATTGGACAAACCTACTAGTGCCCCTAAGGTTTGAAATGTTTGGCTTCCGGATGATTCGAACATGAGACCTTATGAAGGAGAAACACTTGTTATTTTCTCATATATATTTGGCCAAACTCCATGAGATGATTAAAAAAAAACCCCATTAATATACATGATCAGGTTTAAGTAAGTGATTTGTCGAGCGATCAAAAGATCGAGAATGATTGATGTTTATATCTTTCAGTTAGTTTGTGGAGAGAAAGAGAAATACAAGATAAATCATAGGAGTAGTAAGTAAACGGATATTCAAACGCGAACGATTTTTAAACAATTGATTTGTGGAGTTTTCGACTAAAATACGTAGTAAAATAGATGTTTGCGTGTGTCTTTCAATTACTTGTGAGTTGTGATCAAGAGAAAAAAAAAAGGTTCATATAAGAGATACATGAATGTGGTAAAGGGTATGCTCAATTTTCTCAACAGTAGCCCCGACAAGAAATAATTGGCCTCTCTTTTGTTGGGTAAAGCTGGACCTGAGCCAAAAAACGTGGAACCCGATGATACTTGACGTGATCCGAAGGGTTTCGTTTGGAAGATGAGGGCCCAGTATTGGCAAGGTTGGTCTCTCTCCTCTCATGGGTTTTCGGCAACTATATAGAGAACAAAAAGGGTTCTGTTTAGGAGGACTGATTCCCACGGACGAAATAGAAGAGCGGGGCTGCCGAAACCTATCCATTGACGCACGCGTAACAGAGGGAACGGAACGAGGCTGCCGACTGCGGAACGAAGAACCTGGCTGCCATGTGGAGGATTGTTCCGAATATTTTCTACCAGCTTTACGTTTTGTTTGGTTAGTAATTTAACTAGTGTTTTCAAAAAATGAGTGGAGAGAGAAATAAAAGTAGTGATTGAAGAGAAAGGAAAAAAGTGAAGAAATAGAGTGAGAAAAGAGAGTAACGATTGAAAAATTAGAGGGAGAAATAAGAGTAATGATTGAATTGAGAAATATTTTTTGAAAAAAGTTGTGAAGTGAACAAGGCCTTTTAGACTTTCAGAGTTATGAAATTCTTTTCAAGTTTTGTTTAACTACTCGCACTCCGATAACTAGTTTTAATTTTTGTTTTTAATAAAAAGTTATTCGCTAGTATTTGATTAGTTGTAATAGGCTTTGTTTCAAATTAAGATTTCTTTTGTTTCTTGCTTAACAATGGGTGAATAGTCGTATAGGTAGGGTCGCGGGGTGATTAACACACCGTGGCCGGTTCGGACGCCTTTTGCTTCTTATTTCGAAATAAAAAAATGTAAAAAAATAATTTTAGATTGGTAAAATACTTTCCGTAAACGAACTTAGGCATTGTCATTTGTCAGAGCTTATGTGAATGATGGTCCAAAACTCATTCTCCGCTACGCATAGGTAAACGGCGACTATAACGATTCGCAGTTTGTGGGGTATCTTTTTCAGTCTAAAATCAAACGTTTTTAAAGAACACTGATTGGAGCAGATGAGTCCGGGCCGGTTGCTAATGCTATGAACTCTATGACTGTACCTTTCTTTTAATTATTTGAAAAGTATAATTAATTTCTAGAGTTTAGTTAATTTTAATCTCAAACGACAAGGGGTGGCTACATAAGAGTCAGTTTAAACTTCAACGATCCGAGTTTTTTAGTCAGCTCATATCACTATCTCTGTGGATTCAACTCCAGTCTTACCGTATATTGTGCTATGTCGGTCTCCACCCTACGCTTGGAGTAACCCATTAATTTAGGACTAAGAAATCGCTAAGCACTAATCCTTTTCGTTTGGTTTTCGTTTTGTTTATTTTTTTTAAACCAAAAAGAAATAGGAGTATCATGTATAAATATAAAAAGGACACTATTGGTCTAAAGTGTGTATATATATATATATATATATATATATATAGACACACACACACACAAAAAAAAGGCCACCTAGAACTAAAATGCCGGAGCTAGACTCATCGAGAAGCTCTGCCAGGAAAGGACTTGAAATTTTCAAATTTTTTGGAAAATGGAGTCCACACCTTTACTTGCCAAACCTTTACAAACCACGCAAGTAGAGTAGAGTGCAGTTGGTATCTCTGTTATACTTTATGCACATGACCAGGGTTCGATTCCCGTAAACATTCATTTCCCTCCCCAAAAGACAAACCTTTACAACCACACAGGCACACACACTTTGAAACACAAAAAAATATTCGCATTTGTTAATTATGCGTAAAACTCTTGTAACTTTTTTATTCGTCTCGTTGAGAGGAATAGAAAAGGTAAAAATTATTATCAAAACTCATAATTTTTTGAATAAAAGACAAAATTAAGTTAAAATTTCTGTCTTTTTGGCTTATTTTCGTTTTCATTCAAAAAAAATTTAGTTTTAATCATAATTTTTTTTATTTTTCTGATTCTTCTTATTAAGACAAACCAGAAAGAAGGGGAAAAGAGGGGGAGGGGGGAGAAGAGAGGGAAAAAAAGAAAGAAAGAAGGAAAGAAAAAAAAACGGGTTGGGTCGGACGGGTTTGGGTTTGACTCGACCCATATTCGACTGACCTGTTTCGACCCGTTTATTATTTGACCCATATTTGACCCGCGACCCGTTTAACCCGTCCATTTGCCACATTTAGTTTTCTCTATAGGTGACAATCTCAACCCATATTTTTCAACCTGGTTCATATCCGCCCACTTTTAACCCAACCCAATGCGTTCATATCGTATAATGGGTTGACATGGGTTCATATTTATATGGGTTAGAAATTGGTTTAATATGGGTTGGAATTAGAGATAACAAATTGAACCCAAACTCACCTATTAAAAAATAGACCAAATTTAACTCATCTATTAGTTGAATTATAATGGGTTCAAATCCATCAAACCCATTTATTATTGGGTGCTAATTGGATTTCAATTAAACTTAAAAAAAAGAATTAGTGCATGTCTCTAAGAACGTTATGGAAAATCGTGCTGCATGCTACTTTTATTACTGACTCAATTGGCGTGTTTTGGTTAATTAGAAAATTAATTAGTGCATGTCTCTAAGAACGTTATGGAAAAAGAATGGCTGAATATATGGGCCCACGTAGCCCAATGGAAGTGAGGGTTGCTTGTTGGGCCTTCTTTTCGTTCAACCGGACATGCAACCTTCCTTTAGCCCAGCAGGGCCGAGCGTTACAGTGTACGAGCTCGGCTCGGCTCGTTTTCTCAACGAGTCTAAAACTTCAACTTGAGCTCGCTCGTTTGTAAACGAGTCGATTCCGGCTCATATACTAACTTCGAGCTGATCTATACAAACGAGTCGAGCTTAATCGTGCCTAACTTTTAAGAAATGTCCTTTGACTATCATCAAATTCACCACATCGGTGAGCTTAACATATTGCTAGAAAGGACGGGAAAATAGACTAGGCCAAAGTCAGGGATCCTAAACATATTGCTCGACAATATTCCTCGAAATCAGAGAAAATGTGTGGCCGTTGGAGATACTCTTATAACTTGATAATTGATTTTTGTGGAAGGAAAGTGCAGTAATTTTACAAGGGTATTTTAGTCATTTAGATTTATAGGGGTAATATGGTCATTTTAGTGTACATTAATATTTTAGTCATTTTAAATTTTAGTATATAGTATGTAATTGTGTTAATGGGTGGGTCGGGTTTGATTTTAAATAAATGGGTTAGGCTAAGTATAGGTAATTAAACTCATAATTAATAGATCTAAATGGGTCAATAATTCATTAAAGATCCAATTCACTTACAATCTACCCAATTTAGCTCAAACTCACTCATTTGACACCCCTAATTGGAATGCAATAGACCCAGACAACAAAGCCTCCAGCTTAATTCACTTGAAGTGACCATTTTCCCTGCACTTTTTGCCGTCTCTCTCTCTCCCCTACTCATCTGATGAAAAATATTTTTTCTACGTTTGCCATTTTGCTACAAGTATTTTACGATTTTTGATTCGCTCCAATCGGAAAAGTAAAAAATTATGACATTTACCTAAATATTTTTGAAAACATACAAAATAAAAGCCCAAAAAGCCGGTTGTTGGGATTTATCTTGAATATTACAAAAAATATTAGGATAAAAGTAAAAAAAATACTTTTTCGATTCTCTCGTCGAGACAAACTAATAGGGATAAAAAATTTGACGCAAAACAAATAAGTACAAAAAATTTGAATAGAGACAAAAAAAAGAAGTAAAAATCTGATTTTACAATCAGTGCAATCATCTCATTTCAGATAATTCTCTGATGCGGCCTTTGACTCCGGGTCGAAGTTATGTTACTGTTTGGAAATGGAAAAAAAGTAAAAATCTGATTTTTTAACGGTTTTTTAGCCTCTAATTGCTTCATTTTTATTCAAAAAAAATAAGTTTTAATCATAAAATTTTACTTTTCTGAATCCCCTTACTGAGACAAATCGGGCGGGGGGGAGGGGGGGGATAGGTCGGGTCGGGCGGTTTCGGGTTTGGCTTGACCCATAGTTCGACCCGACATGTTTCAATCCGTTTATTATTTGATTCGTATTCGACCCGCGACCTATTTTAACCCGTTCAAATCTGCTTATTTATCACTTCCAGTTTTATCTTTCAACTTTTGCGCTCATAGAAAGCACAAACGATAAATGAAAAGTAATTAATTTTTCATGAATAGCCACAAAAAAATATATTTTTTCCCCTTTCTCATTTTCAAAACTCCTTGAAAAATAAATTCGCAGAAATCACATAAATTTAACAAAAAGAAACGAAAAATGTGTGCGCGTGTTTTAAATGGCTGCAATACGGCAACGTCAGCAACACCAGACCACCCAACAAAATTATCAAAATAATTAAAATACTCCTATAAATCTTCCGATAAAACCCGACCACGTGGCACCCCGATAATCCAGAATAATCCCTCAGACCGAGACGAACGCAAGCACTTCTCTTAAAATCGTTCTCTGCTCCGAGACCGGCCACGTCACTCCCGTCCATTCTCCATCACTCTCTCACCGCCTACGTGTACGCCTCCTCGCCCGTCGGATCCCGTTAGACTTCGTTTACAGCCGTCGATTCGGCTGACCAAGAAGCTTGTGGACATCGTAATCCTACTATATCTACGCACAAATCTCCATCTACTGGAGCAAGCACCTTCTCTCTCTCTCTCTCTCTAGGAGTATTTTCCTTCCTGTGTCGAGAATCTTCCAGAACCGCCCTGTGCTACGCCGGAAAACCGGTCTCGTGTTCGGCGAATCTCGCCTCAAGCTTGTTGTGGTTTGAGAGGTACGAACTGCGATTCTCTGCTGTTGCTTTCGCTGTGATGTGTTATGGTGTTCGTTTTGCGGTTTGGTGGACATTGTCATAGATACGCTTCAAGTTTTTTCGTCAATTGCGTGATTTTAGGTTATGGTTTGAATGATTTGGGTGAGGAATTTAGCATGCGCCTCGATCGAGAGAAGCAGAGGTAGTGAGTCGAGTCTTAGTCACGTATAGTTCTTCGGTTCCGCTCAAGCTTTCAATTTTTGCTCTCGCGAATTATAGTAGTTTGGAATGTTTTTAAGAGCCGAATTTCATTCACTCACACGTGCGCATGCGCGAGTGCATTATATGACTTAGAGTCGAGTGCCTATCTTATCAGTCATCCAATTCGATTTAGAGAGACAAGCATTGGGAGTTAGGTGTTAATCGGCTATTCGGATAAAAATATGTAATCAGTTGGTTGTTAATTGAATTGTTTTGGTCAGAGTATTTAGAAAGCAATTCCTTGGATCCAAGAAAAACTTGTAATTCTAGATTTAGTTTGAAACGATCTTCAAATTATCTTGTTACTGCTCTTTACTGTCGTGAAACTTAAGCAACTTAAACCAGGCGGCGACATGATTTGGAACAGGGAATAATCTTGCAAGGGATTGTGGTGAAGTAGCTTTGAGTGTTTGTTTCATGTATAAATAAGTTAACCATTACTCAGAGGAGAGATTATCTCTTTCCATTCATGTTGTGCAATTACTTTTCTATTATCTCATGTTATGCTAATGCTTTGGTTGTTAGCATTTTATGTTCTATTCATGGTGAAACTATTCTCCCTTGACTAGCGGTTAAACAAATTATAAAGTTATTTTGTCAAGTAAAGGAAATGTGACTTATGTGGGGTGATAATGACGGATTATATGCATACCTCTTACTGTTGCAGGATTTGCGTGGGTATAAATTTCTCGCTCATCTTATCTCTTGTTTGTTTATACGACTTGGCATGGGAGTTGTAACTGTTTCTAGCTCAGCTTCGAGGACACCATTGGGATTAAGTGCGACTTTCTCATCTTATAGATCCCCATCAGAAAGACCTTTAATTTTGGCATTTAAAACGGTTAAAACGAAAAACAATGCTTTAGTTGCACCCGCAGAGCTGGTCTCGATTCCTGCTGAGACACCTAAAGAGAACAAGAAAAAACTAAGAAGGTCTAGGAAGGTTTCAGAAAGATTGAAAGCTCTCTCCATAGATGAGGCTTCGTCGTGTACATTTGAAGTGGATTACAATGAAGCTGCTGCCAAACTCGAAAGCCTATACAAACTTAGCCCTACAAGCCATCCCTCTGATGTCGATGATACAGACCATGTTGTGAGGAGAGGGGGGCGGCGGAGGACAAAAACTAAGGAAGTGGGGGATGAAGAGTACAAGATTGGTAGTAATGTAGTGAGGAGTGGGCGGAAGTTGCCAATACGATTGAATCTTGCTGGGAGGATATCATTGAGAAATACAAAAGATTGTGAAATGGCTTCTTCTGTTAGGAGGAGGAACGATCCCAAGAACGAAGAAGACAGAATCCGCAAGCTTATCAGGGAGTATTCAGTGTCGAGTGAATTGGTTAGCTATGACTGGAAGAAGATGAAGATACCGCCAGTTCTGCCTTCTTCTGAACATTCATTTCTGTTCAAGTTGATGCAGCCTGTGAAGGTGAGTTTTAAGAACAAGTAGAGCCTCCCCCTATGCTATTTTTTTTCCTTGGGACATTGTTAAATGTTGATTACTTGGTTCAATTAATTTGGTTGTGAGTTTTGCTCAATGAGAGATGCTGACTTTTGTTTTGACTTTATCAAGGAAATTCTTGAAGTTAAGGGGAACTTGGAGCAAGATTTGGGGCGAGAGCCAAGGAATGGTGATTTGGCAGACGCAATGAAGATGACTGTAGTACAGCTAAGAAAGACGTTAGTGGTTGGTCAAGCGGCCAGGAATAAGCTAGTTAAGGTATATCTATACGCCATTCATTCTTCTGATTCAATATAGAATTAGTGTCAAGTGATTCTAGCATCAAATTGGTGTACATGTTTATCTAGCTGGGGATAAGAAAAAATAGATTGAGAAGAAAAAAGGATTACATCATCTATGTAAAAAGTTAAAAGAAATGATAGAAAATGAACTCATCAAGGTAGTAATTGGACCCGAGTTAAAAAAACAGAAAGGTAGTAATTGGATAATGTGCCCAATGTGTTCTAAAGTATCACTTGTTGTATGCCAATGTGGTAATTTTGATGCTTCCTGATACAACACGTTTGACAAAGGTTGTCTGTTATTCTCCAATTTTATTAGGCTAGTTTCAATCCTTGCAGCTGCAGTCGTGCGATTAGGTTGAAAATTGGCAAAACTATATATACTCCATCATTGTTCTTTGTAATTGGGTTAGCCTTCTCGCTCATGAGATTTGAAAAAGATCTTTCAATCATGAAGATCGAAACAGCCTCGACGGGATTGTCAATCCTAGTTAACTTGATGTTGAGGTCAATTTTTCTTCACTTTGTAACACGCTTATTTATGGCCTTGAATCAATTTTTAAGCAAACACTAGGGTACTTACCTAAAGGGTTGGCAAATGTATTACGTGCGCCTTCAGAATTGCTTTTCATCTACGGGTGCATTAATTGCCTGTGCATGTTTTAGTGCCAGAAAGGCAGCAACCAACAATTCTTCATCACCTTCATTTTGGTCCAAAATTCTATCAACAATTGTAAATTTCATCGTAATAAGCTATAGAACAATAGTATTAGTCCTCTAATGGTTTGTGGCACCTATAAGGGAAGATAATATTAACGGATTGTCTTAATTCTTAAATGTTGTTGCAGCACAATCTCCGGCTTGTTTTGTTTGTGGTAAAAAAATATTTCCGAGAGTTTGCCAATGGCCCTGAATTTTCGGACCTCTGTCAAGCAGGGGTGAATGGTCTTATCACAGCAATCGACCGCTTTGAGCCAAATAGGAAGTTTCGGCTCTCTACTTATGGTCTGTTTTGGATCAGACATGCCATCATTCGATCATTGACCGTCTCAAGCTTCTTGCATGTTCCCTTTGGCCTTGAGTCAGTATGTTTTTCTTCTAATCTTGAACATCTTGTATCTTTTCAAAGTTTTGAGTAATAGTCATAGACTCCATCTTCTTAATGGATGCTTTCACTGCTTTATTTTGGCAGGTTAGGGTAGAAATCCAACGAGCCAAACTAGAGTTGTCGTTTGAGCTTAACAGATTACCGACGGAAGAAGAGATTATAAAGAAAGTTGGAATCTCTCCTTCTAGGTATCATGAAGTGATGAGGGCTTCAAAACCAGTATCCTCTCTCAATGCTAAGCACAGGACAACTCAACAAGAGCTCATTGATGGACTTACTGATACCGAAGGCGTTGCGGGTGATGAGCGGCAACCTGCTCTTCTCAGGCTTGCTCTCGATGATGTGGTAACCACTTATCTTCTTTGGTCTTGCATTCCGTGTTAAACTGCATTCTTTCTTTATTTGTCACTTGTCAGACTCTTGACTACATATGTCATCAACAAGCCATACAAAATGAATTTGGATTACAGAAAGGGAGACTGACTTGGGGACGCCCCACTAGAAGCTATCAGTAATGAATGGCACTACCCGCACAACAGGCATGTCTCAACACGCATGTCCCACCCCGGTCCTATTTGTTCACCCTGGCATAAAACCAAGATAAAACCAAGAAGAGCCTAGAAAAACATTTAGTTTGGCTATGATGATTGTTGGCAGTGGCAACCAATTTGCATAATCAATGGCACCCAAAATCTTTTTCTCGGTCGCAAAATTGTTTCTTATTACCATTGAATCATGGAATCGTCCCCCTTGGGAACATATCTTACGAATTCGATTGTCTTTACAGCTTATTACCTCCCATATACGATAATCGATCCTCAAATATGTCTTTTTTCCATCTGCTGTCCGAAGCGTAGGCATGAACTAATTCATGACTTTGTCTTTGGGTAAACCAGCTTGATTCTCTGAAGCCCAAGGAAAGCTTGGTCATCAGACAGAGATACGGGCTCGATGGCAAAGGTAATAGGACATTGGGAGAAATTGCAGGGAACTTGAATATCTCAAGAGAAATGGTTCGGAAACATGAAATGAAAGCTATGATGAAGCTCAAGCACCCGGCCCGAGTCGATTATCTTCGTCATTATGCTTTCTAAAACATTTCACTTCTACTTTTTTTTTTTCTTTTTCTTGTTCTTCTATGCATACGTGTATATGTGTATGTATATATATATGTGTGTGTTATATGTATACATTTGTGCTCCCTCTCCCCCGTATTATAACGCTTGATCTTGAAAATCACATACTCCTGCTACCATTCACTCTATGCTTTGGAGACTTACCAACTACGGAGAACTTGTAATTCCCATTTTCTTTTCCTGTCCATTTTGTAACAAGATGCTTCATACAGCTAATATTATACAATACACTTTCAATACTTAATTTGTCTTTCTTTTTCTTTTCTTTTTTTTATCTGATTTCAATACTTCATTTCACAGGATTATTCACAATTGGGGTCGTAGGCGTGTGTGGTGGTGCATTTAGGCACAACACACGTGTAGTGCAGTCTTCATCGGGGCCTCGCCGAGTCGTTTTTTTTTAATTTTTTTTATCAAAGCAGAAACATAGCATATATATAAATATAGCATTGAACCGTTTATTTTCTTCATCTTGTCACTTAAGTGATTTGTGGATAAATTGAAGTGATATCGGAAATTGTTATCTGTATGATCGCAACACATTTAGATTGAGAAAAACATGTAGAATTGTGAGGTAAATGTGCGCGGGATACAAAGTCCAGCAAACTTGAATTTTTGCATGGGTCACCTAGGAGACAATAAAAAAAAGAGTCCAGCAAACTTGAATTTTTGCATGGGTCACCTAGGAGACAATAAAAAAAAAAGAAAAAAAGAAGGAGGTTCAAATCAAATAAACAGACCCCAAGTAGGGCTGCAAACGATCCGAGCCGCTCGCGAGCGGCTCGAAGCTCGGCTCAATAACGGCTCGGCTCGGCTCGGCTCGGTTCGAGACACAAACGAACGAGCTCGAGCTCGAGTCCTGGGTTCGTTTCATAAACGAGCCGAACTCGAGCTAGTCGAAACTCGGCTCGAATTGGCTCGCGAGCTCGACTATATTATATATATTTATATATATTTGTTTCATAAACGAGCCAAGAGAGCCGAGCTCGAGCTCTGTAAATACATCTCGAGCCGAGCTCGAGCTCGAGTCCTGCAGCTCGTCACGAGCTCGAGCCGAGCTCGAGCCAACTAAAGTTTTGGCGAGCCGAGCTCGAATACTCTAAAACTCGGCTCGGCTCGGCTCGTTTGCAGCCCTGACCCCAAGGCAAGCCCAATAAAAGCTGCACAACACAACAACAGTAGTTGACCCCATAAACGAACTTGGGTTGGGCCCAATAAAAGCCGTACGGCATGCACAGATGACCCCATAAATATTTGAAGATCATTCCGATAAATATGTTAGGAGTAATTTTTACCTTTTTATTGGTCAATGAAATGTCTGGCTTTTATTTATTTATTTATGTTTTTTGAAGGTTAAGAAAATTTTGCTTGATGACGTTTCGATATATGGTCAAACAAACCAGTGAATACTGTACTATACTTATATTTGTGATATTTTAAAAACTTTAAAAATCAAGAAAATAAAAGTCAAAGCTCTCTATTTAATAAATATTACATTCTATAAATTATGGGATATGTATCTGATATGATTCCTTTAAAAAATTATTAAAATTTAATAGCTTTTGGATTGCCTTGACTGATAGGAAGTTTATGAATTATTTTAAGGTCAAGATTTTATTATCATTGAAGCTGTAAAAATAAAATAAAATAATAATTATAATAAGAGAGAGAGAGAGAGAGAGAGAGAGAGAGAGAGAGAGAGAGAGAGAGAGAGAGAGAGAGAGAGAGAGAGAGAGAGAGAGAGAGAGAGAGAGAGATCAGGAAGCCTACCTAAATAATGATGTAAGGGGAGAGAATTCGAGCTTCCTTTTTTGAAAAAAACCGGTACCATCCCATAAAAATTATGGGAGGCTAGGGGAAATTTATGAATACTTTTTAAAGTCAAAACTTTAAAAGGTAAACCAACCAATATTTTCGTGCACTTGGTAATCTAACGGGTGGCTCAACTCATGAAAAGTTACTCTACAATGTTGTAATTTCAGTACAAATGAAAATCACCAACCTATGTACAGCTGGGGCTATATATATACACTTAAACGCAGTACATGGATTTGGGTAATTTCTACATAATAAAGGGCGAGTTTGGACTAATTTTTTTTGTGACTTTTTTGCACGGCTTCTTTGGAAAGATAAGATTAAACAACCAAAACGACCATGCGAAAAAGTCACAAAAAAGTTAGTCCAAACTCACCATACCTGAAGAAGAGTAGGTTACATATTTACAGGCACTCAAACGATGGGATTAGAATCTTTGAATGATCATTTCTGAAACTTCATTACTACTTTTTGAAAACTATTGATGAATCTACATATATTGATGACCCATTCCCTCCCCCAACCAATTCGGTATCCGGACCAGTTTATGCGCACTTCAAGTAATCCTGAGAGCCCAATCCAAGGCCCACCTGCGGGTTTGGAGAATACATTCTAAATGCTTATATTTCATTTCCCTGGATATATGCCATTACCACTGTTCATAACATTAAACTTCCGATCACATAGAAAAAATGCCTTCTAAAAGAATGATTCCGAGTCTAGACAACACCTGACGTATTGTCCAAATCAACGAGAGAATGATAAAACAGTATTTTCATTTCGAACCCTAAAGGAATAATAGCAAGCGAGCATATTAATCTGATGTCCAAAGAATGAGGTTCCGAAATCCTG